>WAAE01011470.1:23794-95174 GCA_013400495.1 Nicator chloris | reverse complement strand
CAGGGACACCTTCCATACAGCAGTGATGAGTGGGAGCCCTGAGAGAGTTGGCTGAGCTCACTGGGACCCTGCACAAGGAATAAGGTCCTTCTAAAGTGCTGCTGAGGAGGCTTTGCTCCAAATGACCCAACTCTGATCATTAATGAATGACAGAAAAACGGGCAGTGTGGCTAATATCTTATTTCTGAGCTGAAACACCTTGGATTTATAGTAAAATATGTGCAGGCTTTCAGGTTTGACACAGGGAGGAATTTCCTCATGGAAAGTGTGATCAGGTCTTGGAAGGGGCTGCCCACAGAGGTTTGGAATCCCCATGCCTGGAAGTATCTAAGGAAGGTGGCACTCTGCCCTGGACTGGGTGACAAGGTGGGGATTTGTCACAGGTTGGACTCGATGGTCCTGGATTCCTTTCCAACCTCAGTGATTCTGGGGTTTGCTNTTTCCAACCTCAGTGATTCTGGGGTTTGCTGGGCTGCCTGTGGCCCTTGTGAAAAGCAAATTGTCCTGAGCCCTGGCCACGGTGTGACCATCACCTTCTGTCCTGGGGCTTGTGAAGGGGCAAAATTGCAAATGCTGGTGTGGGAGCTGTGTTTGGCTGCAGCTCATCTAAGATGGAAATGGAGCGAGGAGGGCATGAAATGCAAACAAACAGGAGACGAGACTGGAGGTAATAAAAATGAGATCAGGGAAACGAGCTCTTCCTTATTAAGATTCCTTTGTCTCACACAAGCTCCCAGTAATGAAAAACGAGCCTTGCTCCTGTTGGCTGCTCAGCACCACATCTGGGCTGTTTGCTGAACAAACAGCTGCCAAGAGCCAGAAGAGAGCGAGGAGCTCTTATCACCCGTGTGCTTACAGGAGGGAGAGCTTTGATTAACGTTTCCTTTAATTCTCTGCCACTTAACATGCCTGTACAAAATGCTGGCCAGGAGAGCTAAGCTTCCATAAATATGACACAGGGCAGGGTTGGGAATAAATAGGATTTTTTTTTTTTTTAATAAGAAGCCAATTTAAAAGTTTGTGTATTTATTCTGCCTCTTCCCAGGCAGATCAGAGTTGTGCTGTGATGGGGGGTTATCCAGAGGTGCAGTCAGGGAGTGGATCCACAGCCCAGGATCTGCCTCTCTGTCCTGCATCCCGCAGGATTGTGGCATCCACAGCCCTGGCATCAGCCCGGGATCACCCTGACAGCAATTCCCCTCCCGCCTTGGTTCACAAAACCAAGAGCCCTTGGTCCCAAGGCTGCTGGGGACCCGACACGTTTATTTTTAACCAAGATTGTGTCAAAAGTAAATCATTACATGGCAGCTCTTGTGGAGATGACGGTGTGACAAGAAAATCCTCTCCTGACAGAAATGAGGCCAGTGTCTCTTCCCTCCCTGAAATGGAGCTGTCTTGGCTTTATTTAGGAGCTCCCAGTAAAAGCATCCCAGCCACACTTTCGGCCCTGGTCATGTGTTGCAAAGCACGTGTGGATTTTATTGTACAAATGATTTCAACTGGTATAATTGTAATCATGCTAATTGCTATGTAATCTTCACTAATTATTGTTGTATGTCATTTGGTTTGGTGTGAATGGCAGATTGCAGAGCTCCGTTGGCTTCCAGGCGCCTCCTGGGCTCGGCATCTTTTGCCTTTTGCTGGGAAAATCGTCTTCCCTGAGGATGATGGGCTCTGCTCAGGGCTGGAGGGGCTCGTGGTCCTTCCTCCTGCGGCGTCACCTTCCTTTGGGGCTGCCTGTGACTTCCTGGGGTCATTCTGAGCCCTGGGAGTTCGTGCTGGCACATCAGTCATTTGCCAGGGATTTATGGATGAGCAGAGGATGCCGCAGGATGGGGCATGACTCTTGTGTCCTGCCTTGTGAGGAGGATGAGGATGAGGAAGTCTAGCCGTGGCTTTGCAGGGGATTTTGGTAGGCATAAGGGAACAGTTAAAGAAACAAATCATGGAATGATTAGGGTGGGAAGGAACCTTCGAAATCATCCAGTCCTACCTCCTGCCATGGGCAGGGTCGCCTTCCACTATCCCAGGTTGCTCTGAGCTCTGTCCAACCTGGCCTTGGACATTTCCAGGGATCCAGGGGCAGCCACATCTTCTCTGGGCAGCCTGTGCCAGGGCCTCACCACCCTCCCAGGGAAGAATTCCTTTCCAATATCCCATCCAACCCTGCCTCTGGAAGTTTAATGGGTGCAGAAAATGAGAGCTGTTGGGAGAGACAAGGATGGATGGGGCAGTCTTGGCCTTTGGCTGGAAACCAGGGCATGGAGGGTGTGAGGTCCCTGCATGGACTCGGGGGCTGTGTGTCCCTTGCCAGCCACGGAAGCTGGAACAATCCCACCTCTGCAGCTTTCAAAATCCAAAGAATTTCATAAAAGCAGTCGCTGTCCATCATGCTGAACAGGACAATAAATACAGCATGTTCAGTCCTTGTTCACAGCCCATTAGTGGTTCTCACTTCTCCACTCACTTTTATCTCAGCCTTAAAACCCAAATAAAAACCCTGATGCCGGTGTTTAATTTATGAAAGCCATTCATGCAGCACACAGGTTACAATATTATTTGGAAACGTGCAGAATGAATGGAGCAATATCTGTACAAAACCTCACCGAAGGATTACACCAGCCATTTAAGTACGATGCAATTTAGGATCCTAAAATCCAGCATTATTGAAATGTCTCAAACTATTAATCAGCTGCGGTGCTTCGGCAGCATCAGCACGGGATGGCCCTGAAGGGTGCAGTGATTCAGGGAGATGAAATCTCTGGTTATTTCTGTTTGTGTTGAATGATCAAATTATTTAGGTTGGTTTAATGAGCAGGGAAAGGCGGTGGGTACCAGGGCAGGGCAGCACCTCTGTGCCCTGGGCTGTGCCAGCAGGTGCCGGGAAGCTGGAGCTGCTCCATTGCCCCTTCCCTTCTGCACTCACGCGTTTCCCAGCTCTGGAATTTGTCTTCAGCCCATCTCGGCGTGTAAATTATTTCACGGGTCAGCAGAGCCTGGTCCGAGCGTCCCGCGCAGTGCCGGGATTATCCGCTCCCGCCGCATTCCCATGGCAACAGCGGCATTCCCGGGGCAGGAAGCTTCATTACGGCCATGAGCGACTTGAGCGCTGCTCCCTCCCAGAGATGGCTTTGTTGCTTGGGTTCTGCTGCTTTGCTCTGCCCTGTTCCCTCCTTTTCTTTCCTCCTTTCTTTCCCAAATTCACGTCCCAGCAGACTTCCCAGTCAGGCCAGTCCTGGATTCCCTCGGCTGAGCAGTGATGGGGCACCTGGGAGTGGGGACAGCTGAGCAAATGTTGGTGCTTGGAGGGGGTCATAAAGTGTCCCAGGAGTGGCTTAGTGACTCCGGTGACCCCAAGCCCACCGGTGACTGCAGTCCCCCCATCTCTGTGCATCAGCTGCATGAGGACAGGGACAGCCTGGCTGCTGGTGTGAATCCTCAAGGCTGAGCAGAGGTGGATCCCATGTGGCTCCTGTGCCAGCCCTCGTCCAGGACGTGGCCCTGTCTGGCCGTCCCCCTTTCTGTGCAGCCCCTGCCCGAGTGTTGCAGGGCTCCTGCAGTTCAGGACTGTTTGAGGAGCAGCCTGGGTGAAACATGCCCAGCAATAACACTGAGATGTGTCGGGGGTGCGCTGCGAGCTGGTTTCATAAAATTTTAGCGAATAATCTTTGGCTCTGACAGATATAAAATAAATCCTACGTATTGCTGTAATCTGTCAAGAAAAAGGATATTTGGAGGTAAGTGCTGGCTTGGCAGAGCTGAAGCTGGCCACACCACACGCTCTACACCAGGAATTATCCGGGCTGGCTGACCTGGGCTTACTTAAGATAAAATCCTTGGGCATTGCCCAACTGCTGGATGCAGCATTGAGTTTATCCCCAGACTCCCATGGCAATGCCGGCTTTTCACTGCTCACCCCTGTCCTTTCTGAATGACATCCCGGTCACTGGGACTCGCACAGACTAAACTAACACCACTTTCTCTTGTTCAGGGTGAGCAGAGACACCAAGGACCCCGCTCTGAGCCGGCCGCTGTCCTCCCGGAGCGCTGCCCGGCCCGGCGAGGCTGCGGAACCGGGGAGGACGGCGAGTCCCCTGCTGGGGGCCAGAAGACGGGAATATGGAAAACCCCTGGCAGAAGAAGAGGAGCTGGAGAGCCCAAAGAAGCCCGTGGATAGGATAGGAGAGACCTCTCCATCGGTGCTGCGGCGGGGCGGCTCCCCGGCTGCGGACGGGAGGCTCCCCAGCGCGGTGTCCCCGCCGGTGCCCAGCAGGAGGAGGCTCTCGGTGGCCTCGGGGCCGGTCTCGGTGGCCTCGGGGCCGGTGCCCAGCTCTGCCGCCCTCTCCGAGTACGTGGAGGAGCTGCGGCGGCAGCGGGGAGCGGAGCGGGAGCCGGGGCTGCCGGCGCTGGGGGACACCTCTCCCCTCCCCGTTTACCGCACCACCGGCGCCGCGGCCCTGCGGCGCTCCAGGGCTGTCCCGGCGGCCGAGGAGCCCCCGGGGAGGCTGGAGGGGGATCAGGCAGGGGAAGGGGAGGGAGCAGGTGCCAGCCTCACCCGCTCCTCCAGCCTGCGGAGCATGGCCTCGGAGCCGGCCGAGCCCTCGCGTTCCCCAGCGCTGAAAAAGGCATCGAAATTCGGCTCCTACGACTCGCTCCTGCCGGCCCTCGACGGCTCCGGCCGCCGGCCGAGCTCCCCGGCTGCCGGGATGGAGGTGCCGCGGCTGAGCTCCTGGAGGAGCTGCCTGGAGCCGTCGCTGGAGGATGTGGAGCTGGGGAAGGAGCCGGAGGGATTTCTGAGCTCCCTGTCCAGCGATGGGCTGGGTGAGGGGAAAGGGAGCGACCCCTTCAGCTGGCGAATACCCACCCTCAACTACGAGAGGAGAACCAAGGTTGACTTCGATGATTTCCTGCCGGCCATCCGCAAGTCCCGCTCCACCAGCAGCCTGGCCAGGCCCCGCAGGGACAGGAGGGACGGCCACCGGCCCCTCACCGTGCGCTTCGAGGATGAGGCCGTAGCGGGCAGGCTGGAGTCCTCCGAGACCAAGGGCACGGCTAAATGCAGCCCGGCCTCCCGGGAAGAGGCCGGGGACCTCTCTGACTCCTCCTCGTCCGCTGGCTCCCGCCTGTCCTCCCGGAGCGCGGACAGCATCAAGCGCCGGCCGCAGCCCCCGAGAGGGGACGGGGAGGGCTCCAGCGGCAGAGCCGGCACCCAGGGCGGCGGGGGGAGCCGCCGAGCCGAGGCCGAAGGGAAGGAGGACGATGTCAGCAGCATCATGAAGAAGTACCTGGGCAAAGACTAAAAGGTAACTGTGCTGAGCCACCGACGGCACGGGCTCAGAGCTGTGGGGACACCTTTGGGGTGCTGGCCCCTCCTCGGTGCCTGTGCTGATGCCGGGGAGTGTGTGGGGACAGGGTAGCTCAGGACAGCAGGGGTCCCCATGCTCCTCCTGGTATGTCAGAGCAACCCAGGGCTGCCAGGGTGTCCCTCAGGGTGTGTGGCACTGGGATTGGTCCCCTCTTGCCTTTGCACCTTCACAGCTGCAATGGGGACACTGCTGGTGCCAGGGACAGCCCCAGAGCTGTCCACAGCACCAGCTCAAAATTCTCTGGGGTTTCCCAAAAAGAGCATCCCTCAGCTCCCACCCTAGCACCTGGCAGATTGATCCCCCCAAGGCCCTCGAGCGCTCCCTCCTCAGGGGCCCAAGTTTCTTCTGGTGATTAGAAATCAGCTTGGGCTGGATGCCGGGGGTTCCCTCTCTGGAGGATGGGGCTCCTGCCTGGCCCAGACATCCTTCCCCCAGTCATCAACAGCCCCCGACACACCCACTTGGATGCCATGTCAGGATTGCAACTGACACTTGGAGAATTAGGATTTATTGCTGCAATCCAGGTTTGAAAGCAGAGTCCCTAATGAATGCGCCACAACTGTAATTAAGTGTTTAAAATAGATTAGAAAAACATTTTGTGAAACCGTTGCCTTTAGAGTAACTTATTGGGTGTCAAGCTGTGACCAAATTGGCTAAGCCAACACACGAAGGGAGCGCGTGTTAATAAAACATTTCTTTCCAGGAAGCAAATTTGCATAATGCAACGTCCCACTTTCCCCAGGATTTGTTTCCATCGAGCGCAGCAGCTGGCCCCCGACCCGCAGTGATGAGGAGCCACGTTGGGCACACAGCTTCCCTGCTCCTGGCAGAACCACCCCACGTGAGCAGGGACTGCAAGTGGCTCCACAAAAGTCACGGGATGGTTCTACAAACTTTTTTTTGTCTTGGACACAGCGTGGTTTCCTGATGCTCCCGCCCCGTTTCCCAGCGCCGCAGCTTTGCTCAGGGCCAGCCGCGGGGACAAGGACTTTCCTGTTCTCCTGCAGTTGTTTGACTTGGGAGTTGGTGCTTTAATTAAAACCCAGCGGCTGCCACAGGTGCTGAGGATGTGCCATGGCCTGGGAAAGGAGCTGGGGGGACACCAAACCCCTCGTTTGTAACCCAGAGCTGCAGCCCTGGTGTCTCATCCCACATTGCACTGCTCAAATCTTCCAGGAGGCTCTTGGGTCTCAGTGTGACGCCCAGCAACAGCAGAGCTCTGAAGCTTTTATAATTCCACGGGTATTTGAAGATGGATCCATCTGTGCTCCCATGGCTCCAGCCTGTGGGGGACATCTGGGCACATCCCAGTGGCATGCTGGTGTGGGGGCAATGGGGGGCTCTATTTCATGTCTGCTTGGTTTTTACACAATAAAATATTTGCTTCTTTGACACACAGGCCCCTTCTTGTCATTCCTTTCCCCGCGGTGGGAGCAGGTCCGTGGAAGTGGCGCAGTGCGGAGCTGAGCACGTCCTCCCACAAAAATCTCTTTTCTCAGCCTCACCAAGATCCAAACTTACTCCTTGATCAGAGGTTTGGGGCAAAAGGATAAAAGTCCGTGCACACATCTATCCTCCCCATCAGGGATTTCCAAGTCATTTGCTTGGCTGGGAAATTGGCACCGATTTGCACAACCTCCTGAGACCCCCCCGGGATAGCCACAGGGCAGTGGCAGCTTGAAAGGCCAATCGGGCGCTGTTCAGCATTTTGTTTTGCCTGTTGGATTCTTCACCTTCGCTTCTAATATAAAGCAAAGCCTTGCAGCAAACAGCATTTTCCTTGTCAGCGATGGATGAGGAGCCTGGGGATGAGGGCTCACATCAGCACTTTGCTCGGCCGCCTGTCAGCAATTCCCGGCAATTCCTCGGTCCCGGCGGCTCCGCGGGGCCAGCAGCCTGGCAGGAGGAGGCAGCTCTGCTCAGGGTGACATTCCCTGTGCTCCCACGTGTCCCTTTCGCGACGTGCGCCTCATGCAAGGAGGCAGCAGATGAAGAAATTGCCTCTAATTAGTTTTAAATCGGTCTTTTTTTTTAATGATTCTGCTATTTCTGGGAGGAAAAAAAAAAAAAAAAAAAGAAAAAGGCAAGTGCTTTTCTCTTTGCAGTGAGTATTGCTCCCCAGAGGGATTTCATAGAACCAGGGAGTCACAGAAGGGTTTGGGTGGGAAGGGACCTTAAAAATTATCCTGTTCCTCCCCCTGCCATGGGTGGGGACATCGTCCACTATCCCAGGGTGCTCCAAACCCTGTCCAACCTGGCCGTGGACACTTCCAGGGATCCAGGGGCAGCCACAGCTTCTCTGGGCACCCTGTGCCAGGGCCTCACCACCCTCACAGGGAATGATTCCCTCCCAATATCCCATCTCACCCTGCCCTGTGGCAGTGAAAGGCCAATCCCCCTTGTGCTGTCACTCCATCCGTTGTCCCAAGTCCCTTTTGAGCTCTCCTGGAACCCCTTTAGGCACTGGAAGGGGTTCTAAGGTCTCCCTGGAGCCTTCTCTTCTCCAGGTGAACATCCACAGCTCCCCCATCCTGGCTCCTTGGCAGATGGGACTCTGGTCTGCCCCAAGCCAACTGGTGGCACCTGAGGGGAGGGACACCGGTGGCACCTGGAAGAGGGACACCCAGGGCCAGGAATCCAGTCAGACCTACAACCACTGCTGGCCGAGGTGCCGCTTTGCAGCTCGTTTTTAATCTAATCTCCAAACGTGACATAAATTGCTCATTATTTGTGGCGGCAGCGAAATGATTCTTTTGACACAAAGCCTTTGATTTGGAATTACTACAGCATTGGGTTTGCTGGAAATTAAGCTGTTCCTACTTCAACTTGCAGGAGAAAAGCAGATTTGTGTGTAATACGCTGACTTCTTTCTTTTCCTCTTGCTTTGCAGGACACAAAGGAAATTGCTCTGTCACTTGGAATGGCTGTGCACATCCTTTAATGACAAACCAGGACAAAGCGATGCTTGGCCTGGAGCGTTTCAGGCTGAGTCCAGAGAATTGTTTGCCCTTGGAGCAGCCAGAGAGCAAAGCTCATGGATGGTGAGACCGAGCCATCCATCAGCACTGGCCGGTGGAAAATACGGCGTGTGCACAGCACCGGAGGGAAAGCTCTGGTTCCCTGCTCCCCCCGGGATGCTCAGGAGACACAAAACCGATGGCTGAGCCAGCCAGGAGCAGGACCACGGCCCTTTATAGCCTGGAGTGGGAGGACAGGAGTTACTCCTTTTGCCCCTGTGTTTTAGCTCATTCACCTGCTTTCAGCACAAGAGCTTTGCCTGGGCTGCTGGCAGGGATGGAGCCCGTGGGGAGGGAAGTGTGGAGGCTCCGTGTCACCCCTGGAGGAGGGAGAGTGCTGCCAGTCAGCTGGGATCCTTCCCCCGGGTGCACCTCGGAGCTGGGATCAGCAGGAATGTGAGGGTAACGCCCCTGGAGCCCAGCACCCCTGTGCCCACATCCCCCCCTCTCCAGGAGGGGCAGACCCCGGCCAAGGGAGATGTCTCCACATCAAATGCAAAAGCATCAAGCCACGAGACTGCCAAGTCTCTAATTAGCATAATTAAAGCGTGCTCTTTTCTTCCACTGGCTGTGCCTGTGGAAAGCCTTCCTCAGAGGAGTGATCTCTGTAAGAGCTCCTTCTTTGCATGATGCCCATCACTCAGGATTGAGTGTCAGAGCCATCCTGCAGCTCCAGTGCAATTCCCAATCCCTGCTGAGGTGGGTGCCAGGGCTGGAGACCTCCCTGGCCTCCCCATCACCCCCTTGAACCACGGCACCTTTGCAGGAGCTGAGCATCAAGGAGATCATAGAATTCCTGAGCTGGAAGGGACCCACAGGAATTATCGATCCAACTCCTGGTCCTGCACCAGACTACCCCAAGAATCCCACCACGTGCCTGAAGTGCTCTGTGGCCTCCTCCAATGCTCTCAGAGCAATCAGGGAACTCCATTTACTGCACTTCCAAGTGGTTAGCTGGGTCTGTGAGCCTCTTTCCCAACGATTAAGCTGTTTTTCCCAGCCCCTGTATCTGTGAACACTTGGCAATGACTCCTAACTCTTCTCAGGGGGATGGCAAGCACCCAGAGCTGCACATCCTCACCTGGTGGAGCAGCCAGGGTTGTCCTGATGGGTTGGTGGCTCTGGCAGAAGGGTGGGGACTTGGGACCCCACCTCTCCTGCTCCATGTTCAGCTCCTGCCCGCTCTGACAGGATTCAATTTCACGGCACTTGGATGCGGTGAGTTAATTCCCCACTGCTGCCATGCACGGAGCCTCTCTGCCATTAAATGTGTCCCTTCCAAAAGGGAGATAGAATTGAAATTATTCTTCCTTGGGGCAGCTCAGCAGGCGTGGCAGCCTCCCCCTGCCCCGCTCGCTGGTTGCTGCTGTGGCCGGGCTTGTGCTCCAGCAGTGGCCAAGCCCACGCCCAGCACAGTGACTTCCAAATGGGTTTGGAATGGGGAAATGGGTCTGTGAAGAGATGAGACAAGCATTTGGCACGGCGTGGCACTGCAGGGATGGATGGAAAATGAAAACAACCTGGATTTGCCAAAGCAGTGCCGCCTTGGCCGCCTTCCTCATCCCTGTGTGGATGAGGAGCAGGAATTGTGCCCCTGTGCTGTGCAGGACCACCGAGGGTGACCCTAAATCCCCTGTCCCCATCAAAATCGGGATCTTAGCCCTGCTCAGGGTGTCCTCCCACTGCCCACCGCCCATCCCAGCATGGGGCCTGTCAGGAGGAAGGCAGGATGTGCTCCCTGCCCAGCTCCCGCCTTTCCCCCTCGCTCAGGGCCATCTGTCGGGCTGGGGCTCGTTTTGATCAGCCTGAGCTTTATCCTCCTTGAAGTCCCGCTGGGATTCCTGCCTCAGTGCCAGCCCGCCCGCACCCTCCTGCCGCGCCGGTGACAAGCGAGTGCTGCGCTCCAGCGAGGCTCCGGCAATGCCGGCAGAGCCCGGAGCATCCCGGAGCATCCCGGATCAGCTGGGGAATATCAGCCACCCCGCACGCACACACGTGCCAGCGCCTCACGCTCTCCGAGGGGGGAAAAAATCCCTGAAGTCAGGACAAGGAGTCAGAGGAAGGAGCTGTGGTGTCTGGGATGAAGCTCTGCGGGGCTCGGTTTAGGCTGACCCTGATCCTGCTGCTCCGGGGGCCTGGAAAAGCTGAGATCCAGATGGAAAAGGGGGATGTGGTGGGGCTGTTCAGCGACCTCCCCAGGCTGGGATCTGCTCAGGAGCAGCAGGGACAGGGCTGGCCCTGCTCTGGACCCCTGCATGTCCCTGGGTGGCTCCTGGTCTCTCTCAATTCAAAAAGTCCAGAGTATGCATTATATATCATAAATATATTTAATATACTATATACCATAAACATCTAATATTATATATTTTGCGTGTATAATAAATAAGCTATTAGATATAAATATATTGTAAATATGAGTTATACACTGATGCATCTTATAATCACATTGTATATGATATAATGCATTAAATATTATATACTCTGTGTTCTGGGTGATGTATTTCATTGATGTGTTCTATATTTATAGAGGAGCTTGCTGTGTCATCAAATGACTGATACAGTAGGGAAAAAACACTATAATTATCCTCACTCTATTTTCCACTTTCACTAAATGTACTTTTGAGCTGTTAAAATGGCTATAATTAATTTTTGGTTGTTATTTTGGAGCGCAGGCCCACGCAGGCCTTTCCCACCTATATCCAAGAGATCACTTTTACCACACACCCACAGAAAGCCACCCTGGCCATTAAGGAAAATTGCTGCCAAATGAACTTAATACAAATTAGATTTAGCTGGACAGCCAGGGAACATTCCCAGTAATTTGGATGGTGCTAAATAATTTATAAGAGGACTGAGGGCAGGAGATGGGTCCTCATTTGCTCACCCGGCTGATGAAGAGGGAGCAGTGCCACTGCTGGGCATAAACCTCCACACATTGGCCATGGCTTTGGGGGAGAAGTGTTGTTTTTCCCTCAACTCCCAGCCAAGCTGCTCTTTCTGAGTGATGAATTTCTCTGAATCGAAGTCCTGAAAGAACAGCGAGAGCTTAATTACAGTGCAAGGTCTTTGTGCTCATGTGGCACATTGCAAACCAGCTGGGGAGAGAGCTCCTGCAGCAGGAACCCTCCCGGAGCCTCGTGCTGGCACTGGGGTACCTGGAGCACAGGGAGGGTTTTAAAGGGAATAAAACCCACCCAGCAGAAGCAAATCCTGGATCTGAGGCTCATTTGCATTCCCATTGCAGAGCTCTGGGCTGGCACTGACTCCAAGCCACCCAGGCATCACCTACAGCAAAAATCCCAAACTGGGGCAAACCCGTGCCGCTGAAAATGCTTTTCCTAAGGAATATTCATGTTCTCATCTGCTGCCTGGAGCAGCCAGGGCACCGTGGCTGTGCCTTGGGAGAAGGGCCCCTCAGAGCCAGGCGTGACCCTGAGCTTGTCACGCTGCTGCTGCTTTCTGCTGATGTGCCAGAAACAGCTCAAGGTCTCGGGGGTTTTTGGACAAAGGTTTGGTACCTGTCCGTTTTAATTACTCTCCAACAGCACAGCCTTTGTCAGCTGCCATCCTGAAGAATAAAGCCATCCTGCTTTGCCACAGCTTCCCGGCAGTAGTGGGTGGGATTTCACGGGGGTTTTGTCTGCCTGGTGCTGTACAAACACACCCAGGAGAGGTGGCAGGGAGGGGCAGCAGGGTTTGGTGCTGGGGTGCCCTGGGCAGGCACCGGGACCAGCACAAGGACGTGGAAGCTCAGCTGAGCACGGGGAGCGTGGGCAGGGATCCAGGGAAACAGGACTCCGTGCTGGAAACCTGAACATGTGCTTTCTGGAAAGTGCCAAGAAAGCAACATTTGGAGGTTAAGAAATGGCAGCAAACAGACAGATTTTTCCATGCGAAATTCGGAGAAACGACGGCTGCGAGTTTGGCGGAGCCCAAGCTGTGCTGTTTGGGTGATTAATTCATTAGTATTTGCTTTGGGCTCCTCGGATGAAAGGTGTCAGTGGCATTGCTGTGATGGGTGGAGGACAACACAGGAGTGATGGGGTGCAGGAAGGGGAGAGCGGGCTCTGCCACAGGCCCCGTTTGCCCCTGTGGGTTATGGGGTGGCTGGAGGTGCAAACCCGGTGTGTGATGTCCCTGATCCCTGCTGGAGCACACTGAGATGGCAGTGCCCCCTCCCCTGCCCCAGCTCTGCACCCCACAATATCCTAGCGTTGTGGTTTTGAGCCCCAAACAGCCTTCAGATTAAATTATTTATTCCTATGAAGAGTGCTTACAACTGCAGAAGGATTTTGCTTAATTGAGAGTGCAGCCAGCGTTTTAATAAAACTATAAAAGGGTGAAACGTGCATAAACAGAAGAAAAGTGTTTAATCTCGGCACAATCACTTGATGTTCATGAGAGCGTTTAGCTTCCAATATAGCAAAGCAAATAAAACCGAGATCCCACGAGCAAAGAGATATTTTTATCCTTTTGCACCAGCCCTGGGTTTAAATCTGACATTATAATTGTGAATTATGGTAGTCCATTACCATAGCTACAGGAGGCTCTGACCAGCCAGGGGATCGGGTTACTAATGGCTGTCACAGGTTGGCTGTGGTGACAGCAATCCCTTGGGACTGCCGTGCCCTGGGTGACACCGACGAGGTGGCATTGCGGCACGTGGCACCATGGCCACAGCACAGGTGTGGGGTCAGCGTGGAAAACTTGTGTTGAAGCCACTCCTGCCTGTGCTCTGGAGGTGGGAGCAGCACCCTCCTGGGCTTCCTTGGAGGGGCTGGGTGAGGGCTGAGGCTCTCTGAGCCCCACACTGGTCCCCACATCCTCACAGCAGTTACAGCAGGCAGCACATCCTCCTTTCAGTCTTGTTAATAGCCGGGAGCAGCTCGTGTGGGCTTTGGGATTTGGGAATTTTTCCGACTGCATCACTCAGACACCTCTGCAAAACCAGCAGGAGCCCCTTCCCCACCCCCTCCTGTGCTGAGCATCCTCTCAGCAGCGCCAGGGATGAGGCAGGGAGATGGGGAACCCCTCCAGCCTGGGATTCAAACTCTCAGCTCACAGCCTGCTCTCCGAGAAAAGCATTTGTGTGGCGTACTGTAACCAAGGAGACTGGAAACTCAGGGAATGGCCAGTCCCACTTATCAGGAGCTTTTCTACATCTCTGCTGGCGCACAGGATTGTGCTTGGTTTAATAAAGAGGTTGAAACTGCGTCGCCCTTTGCAGGGAGAGACAATTCTTCACCAGGCACTGACGTCCCAGCTGGCATCTGCCGATAGGAAAAGATGGACAGCTCAGAAATCAGTGCAGCCAGTGGCTGGAATTCTCTGCACTCCTCCAGGCACCAAACTTCCATCCCAATTGCAGGAATTACTGGGCAGGAATTGCAGGAATTGCAGGAATTACTGTTTCCAGGCCCGGGCACAGCGCCGAGGAAGGCTCCTGGTGCCAGCTAGGGTGGGGATTTAGGGGGCTGCATCCACAGGCTCTGCCCAAGGGACCCCTGGGCTGTGCTCAGAGGACATGGAGACAGAGATCACTGGGAAAATCCCAGTGGGTGCTGCACTGTTGCCTCTGTGGCCCCCACCAAGGTGCTGCTCCTTCCATCCGTGGGACAGAGCTTTAATATATTCCTGCCTATCTCAGAGCCTGCTCCTGGGGAGGAAAGCCATTATTTAAACATTAATTCCTTGTGTGGGCTCTCCTGCAATAAAGCAGGAGTGCGGAGGTGTTGAAGGAATTACGTTTTTATTTAATCATGGAGTAATTACAGGACCAGAGCTCCATGGAGCAGCTGTGATTGATTTCCCAGCTCAGCCCCAGCTCACAGGAAGGGCCAAACTGTCTGACACCAAACACACAGGGACAACCTCACCCCAGGCATGGCCACTGCAGCGGTGCCACTGCTGGAAGCCTGTCAATGTGCCATAGAGATGTAAATAGAGAAATGTAAATATATTTACAATATATAAATATGCACGTATTTATAGTGTCCTGCGAGGAGAGGCCCAGCTCAGACAGGCCTCTGCTTCCAGGGTGGTTTTGTACCATGGAGATGCAGCCTCATGACCCAGAGCAGGTCCCTGGGGATGCATCCAGACCATTCTCCAAATTCCAAATTTTCTGCAGACACCATTTACCAAAGGGCAAAGGAATTGCCCCAAGGGTGACAAGTGTAAAAGCACGGCTCGTGGCAGGACCAGCAGTCCTGGCTTCATTGGGAATAGGAATATGCTGGGAAACGTCTGTTCTTCCCATGCCAGGGCAATTACTTGAACCTGGGCTTGCCTTAAAAAACTCCACCAGTTTTATCAAAAAGCTGATTTTGAGGCTGGAGTGTTCTGCGGCGTCTGGGCTGAGCACAGGCAGTAAATTCCTCCAGTTGTTTTTTTGCTCAAGTGAAGCTTTTTCTCAGAAAAAAACATCCCGACTTAATTTGAAAACTTCAAGAGACTGAGAAAGCACCACTTCCCCTTGATAATTCGTTCCAGTGGTTAATTACCTCACCATTAGAAATGTGTCTTTTGTTCTAATTTAAATGTGTCTGGCTCTGGCTTCCAGTTGTTGGCTCTCTCGTGCTTTCCCTGCTGGATTAAAAAGCCCTTTCAGAGTTTGCTGTATCCCAGGAACATTTTTGCAGAGCGGATTCAAGCCACCTCTGGATCCTCCTTTGGCCAAACCTCAGGGACCTCACTCCCTCCTCGCCTTTCAGTGCCGTCTTTTCAGTCCTCAATGAATTTTCCTCCCTCTTTTATTCACCCTCTCCTGTTTGCCAAACCCCTCTTTAATGAACCACATTTCCCAGCCCTGCATGGGATATTCCCCTTGGTCCCAGAGGTGCATCAGGACCGTGCCAGGACCACAGGAACCCCCTTAGACCTCACCAGGGCTGTGCTGGGGCCACTGGCTCCAGCCTTGGAGGGTGTCAGAGCCCTAAGAATGCCTGTGGAGCTGCTTTTGCTCCTCCAGCCTCTAAATTATTTTCACATTTGATGTTTTCTGGGACGCAGCCTGCCAGTTTGTGAGCATGGCCTATATTTCCTGTGTCTAGATCGCAGCATTGCCTTGGATTTGATTAAAATGTGTTTTTTCTTGGATGGCAGTAGATTTACCAAGGAATCCAGACTCCCCGCACTCCCGCAGGACACCGTCTCGCCAGCAGTCTCAGAAAACAGGGCTTTTTACCCAAACTTGGTGGGATGGGAGCTGTTTCCCAATCCCAGAGAACCACCCTCGGGCTGGAGCCATCGGCTCCCGGGCACTGCTGTCAGCACTAACAGGTTTAGCATCAGCCCCACGGATTAAGCTCCATAGTGGGAGCAGTGCTGGGTTTGTGGGGAGATCAGGGCTCGGGGATTCCCATTCCCATCCCAGCAGCCTGGGAAGCACTGAGGGAATGCCCTGCCCTGCTCAGTCCTTGTGGCTCTCCCAGTGCTGCTGCCATAGCCATGCCACTGGCACATCCTGGCATGTCAGGGGAAGAAGAGGGTGACAATGCACCCTGCAGGGCTCTGGATTGGCACCAGACCACAAGGGAGGTGCTGCTGCACCACACTGCTGGGTTATCCAGCAGCAAACGGTCCCAAAGAGGCCACGGGAGAGCTGTTGGTTCCTGGGAAATGCAGCTGGGAAAGCAGAGGGTGCAGGTGGATGTCCCAGCACGGGCACTGGAGCAGCCCCATCCTGGCCGGGCATGCGCCCACGGTGGCTGCGGAGCCCAGAGCTGGCACTGGCCCAGCCCTGGCACCGGCCCATCCTTGCTGGCAGTCACGGGCTGCGAGCCTGAGGTGTTCTCAGCAATCCGATGTCACCTCTAACGATGTCTCCAGCCGGCAGCAGCGGCATCGCAGCCCCGTGCAGTGCGGGGACAGGACAGCTCTGTCCCCAGAGCCCTGGGGACACCGCCAGCGCTGCAGTCGGTGCTGCACGGGCTAATTGATGGTGGTGGCATCACTCAGCCCTGAGGACCCCATCCCAGGGGCATTCCTCTCTCCCACTTCCTTCATTCCCACACTGCGTGGGACTTCGTGTCGCTGCCTGGTGAGCGGCGCAGCACCGGGTCCCTGTTTGGTGGTGGCTTTGTGATCTGTCCATCCCCCCTGGGGACACTGCCGAGAGCTCACTGGGAATACTCATGGATCCCTCCGTGTGGCCCCGCTGCTTCTTGCTGGCCAGGTGACAAACGGGAAGGCACCACGCGACACCCAGCGCCACCCGGGAGCAGGAGATGCGGGAGCGTTTCCTCGGCGCTAAGGAAATCTCTGGCAGCTCCTCTGAGTGAGGCTGGGGCCGATTCCCTCCTTCAACGAGCCCGGTGCCTCTGTGCAAGGCAGAAAGGGACCTCTGCCCTGCACGGGAGAGTTCATAAATCATCCGTGACTCCTCTCACCAGCGCCGGGCTGGAAGCGCTCACGGAGGCTCCTTGCGGACCTGCCCCTCCTCCTCCTGCGAGCTCTTCCACAGCGCCGGCACGAAGGCATGGAGTAAATAAAGATAAGGCTCTTACTCACCGCTGCCCACGTGAATCATCGCTGGGGCCCGTTAGGGCAGCCAAGGAAAACGCTCCGTTTTCCCAGACTTCTGCAAACCAATGAGAGCAACCCTGGCTGTCCCCTCGCCCTTGCTCCGGGCTGTGCCGGCGGCGCGGAGCTGCCAGAGCCCAGCACACGGAGCCTTTGCCAAGCAGCTGCAGCCGGCGCACAACAGAGCCCGGGCTGTGCTCTCGCAGCCTTCGCTGCTTTTCTGCATCTCCCTTCCTCTCCCGAAGCATCCACACACGGGGCATGAGTGGGAAAGGCACCGAGGAGAGGCTGGCAGAGAGGGGAGGGCAGCGTGTGTGGCCGGGATGTCACCAGAACGCCACCAGCTCGGGTCCCCCCAGAGGCTCGGGTGGATCCACATGCCAGGCAGAGCCCTTGCTCAGCGCTGAGGCAGCAGCTGCAGCCTGCACACTGCAGGGAGCATGGCAGGGGGCTGGGATGCTGCTCCAGTTGTTCCGGGGGATTCAGGGATCTGCTCCCGGAGTGAAGCACCCAGGACAACACCCCGCTGGAGGAAGAGGCCACCACGTTCAGCTGGGTGAACAAATGGATGATTCCCCATCCCTGGAAATGTCCAAGGCCAGGTTGGACAGGCCTTGGAGCAACGTGCTCTGGTGGAAAGGGCCTCTGTCCACGGCAGAAGATGGGCTTTAAAGTCCCTTCCAGTCCAAACCGTTCCAGGATTCCCTGACAATAGGAGCTCCTGGTGGGAGCAGGAGGAGAGGCGTCCCCCAGCCTGCTCCCTTCACAGGGCACACGTGTTGCTGCGTGATGGATGTTTGCTCTGTACCAACCCAGGAACCGAAATAAATTGCAGCTATACAATGAAGAGGCACTTTATTGCTCAGGCATTAGGCAAAGCTAATGTAATCCGAACTGATATTGAATACAAATCCTTGGCTGTGACTCACCCTGCTATTACATTGTGTTCTGCAGAGCAGCCGCGTGCCATCAGAGTCAGGCTTTAGGGAAAAATAAGAAAGGAACAGGCTTTTCTCTCTCCCTGTGAAAGACAGCTGCAATGACGGCCAAATCACCCAATCATTGCCTTAATTAATAATTATTTGGAGCCTCCTGGGATTGATTGGATCATTATGACACCAAGTGAAGCATGAAGAAGAACTCCAGGGGGAAGATGGTGCTGTTTCCGTGTTCCCTTTGGCTCTCTCGCTTGCAGAAGGAGCATATCAAAGCTTCAGGAGCCCACAGGGGGAGAGAACCTGCATTTTTCCTGGGATAACTCATTCCTGCAAGCAACACGAGACTTTACAGCCATCACCTGCTCTTTCTGCCTGAAGCCCAGCATGAGGCCTTTCCACTGTGCCAGGGCAGAGCTGCAGCAGAAGGATGAGGGGATAGGGGAGATTTATTCCCCCAGATTTCCTCAATCATCTCCCTCCCTCCCTGAGACTGGAGCTGGGATCCTGCTCAGCACAATGTTTGGTTTCAGATGCCACCTTGGTGGCTGATGCACAGCCAGCAGCCAGGACTGTGTGTTGCACTGCCAAAGCATCCTTCCCCTCTGGGAATGGGGGTGTTGAGGAGACACCGATGAATGAAGACCCCAAACACTCCTGCAAGGCAGGGGCTATCTCTGCCCAGCCCTCTGTGAGGTTTAGAGTGCTGAGTTAGGAAATCTCACCCCACCTGAGGTCAATACTAATGCAGTCCTTGATCCCACAGCCAGCACTGCAAATCTTCCCTCTAATACAGCCAGGAACCTTCCCCTGCTCAAACTCTCATTCTCCCTTTAACTTCATTTCAAGACCAACAAACTTGGGTAAAGCAAATTTTGTCCCCCTGGGCCATGAGCCCCAGGGCACCCCAGCATCTTCAGCAGTGCTGAAGGGCAGAGTCCATCTTCACTCAGTCCCTCTATCCCTGATCCCCTGCCAAAACTGTACCCAGGCACCCCTGGGAAGAGCCTGTTCATCCTCTACGCTGCTGCACAGAACTCCTTGAAGCATGTGAAGAAAACAAACATGATCCCCGAAAGAAAAATCAAAATCCCTCCCACTCCTATGTTGGATCATCATCCCGTTGGATATCCACGCTGTGAGCACGTTGGGATGAACTAACCATGAGTGGTGAGCATGGAAATGGCTCTGCAGCACACTGAGGTGTCTTCCCTGGCTGCAGGCACATTTCCAGCCCCGTGCCTTCCTCGGCTGCTTTGGGTCATCTCACTGGCTCCTTCTGGGCATGAGAGCTGGGAATGGATCATTGCTCTGGGCTGCAGCAGGATAGGGACCAGCAAGGAGCACCACAACCTCTGTCTGGCACCTGCTCCCGGTGCCTCAGGGACCTCCCAGGCCATGTTGCAGTGATGCACACACCTGCTGCTTCCCTGGCTTTGGGGAAGAGGGGATGAACCGTCCTCACAGTGCCAGCAAAGCCCCCAGTGGAGGCAGTAAGTCATCTGCTCCCCTCCCTCCCCTGCAGTGCACCCCTGCTTAATGAGATCACCCATCAACAGGATTTTTGGAAGCTGTCAGCTTGGTTCAGGGTGAAAGACTCAGCCATCAGTCACAGGGATGCGTCAGGGTCTGAGGAAGAGGCAGAGGCACCGACTGCTTCCCAGAGCAGCACTGCCGTGTCCCACCACCAGCACTGCCCATCCCACAAAGGCTTCTGCTGCCATGCCAGGGTGCTCGAGGCTTTCTGGGCACAGAGCGCTGATGCAGACATTGTGATGGGCTCCCTTCCTGGCTGTGCTGCTGCTGTGGCACGGGGAAGGCTGCGTGCAGCAGTCCAGGGCTGCTCCCTGGAAAGGTCAGGCTGGCAGAGCGCAGTCGCCAGGAAAACGCTCCCAGCCCCCAGCGCTGCCAGCCCTGGGCCATCCCTCAGCTGCTTTATTTGCCCTCTGACAAACATGGGAAGCAGAGCAGAAACAGGGAGGTGCAGGGGCAGTGGGATGAAAGGGGATGAAAGCAAATGGCAGGACTGGGAGGGACCAGAAATACCTGGAAGGCTTGAACTTCAGAGAATCGGTCTAATATGCGAATAAGTGCATTTTCCACAGTGCTGTGCATGGCAGGAGGACAGGCAGGGGCTGCTCCTGAGTGGCTTCTGCACTGTGAAATCAATCCCACCCAGCACACACAGGCTCATTCCCCCAGGAATCCTTCCCTGGTGTCGCTGGCCCACCTCTGGTTGACACCCACAGCTCGCAAATGGAATTAGAGCAGTGATGAGTAAATGGAGACCTTTTTCCTCAGAGTGGTAAAAAAGCTTATGAAAGTGAGGAAAATGCCAGGGATTTAGGGAGGTGTGGGACAGGGCTGTGAGCAGAGAGGCACCTTGGACAGAGCAGTGTTGAAGTGGCACCCGGGGCGCTCAGAACTGGAGTCCCCAAATGAGAGGCTGAGGATGTCCTGGATGGGGTAGCCACGTGTTTATCCCCAATGTGAACCCATTGACTAATCCTTTCTGCCAACCCACCTCCATCACCACCTCGTCTAACCCTGCAGCATCCATCTCCTCTGGGCTCCCCGCTGCCTTCCCTCTGGGATAGCCCAGAGACAGCCCAGAGATGTGGCTCATCAGGGGCTGCCACCCACCCTCCCTCCCTCCCCGTGTCCTAACACAGTGCCACACTCCCAGCTCCGCTTATCTGCTGCCAGGCTGACCAGCTCTGGCTGTAATTTCATGCTGTTATAAGCAATCACACTTGTAAAGCAAAAAATCACGGCTGTGTTTCATGGCACAGAATGTGAAGGAGGCTTTTAAGCTCTGGAGAAATCCCAGCTGATGGCTCATCCCTCCATCCCTCTGCTGGCAATGCTTCATCCCAATGCCCGGACATCCCCGCGGCCACCCCCTCACCCAGAGCTTTCAGAGCAGCCACAGAAAATAACTTCTTCCTAATATTTAATCTAAACATACCCTCCTTCAGCTGGAAGCCGTTCCCACTCACCCTAGCACTGCACACCCTTGTAAAAGCCCTCCCCATCCTCTGCCACCCGCACAGCAGCAGCCCTGAAAGGGGCAACCCTGCTCTTTTAGCAGCTCTCAGTAACAAGCCCCAGGTGGAAGCAAAAATCTCCAACCTGGCTGTGTCCCACACCCATCCTCAGCTCCCAAACCTCCTCTGTGCTGCCCTGTGACAAGCATGGGTGGCCCAGGGGTGGATGTGGGGGGACAGAGCTCCTCTGTGTCTGCCTCACTCCATGCTCAGGGATGTGGATGGTCCCTGGTTGTGCCTCTCAGCGTGTCACACAGCCTGGCACAGACACCTTGTTAGACAGGCAGGGAACGTGTCGTGTGTTTTGGGAAGGAAACAAAACTCCGTATGGCGCTCTCCATCTGGGCTGAAAGGTTGCCTGGAAGGAAGGAAGGACAGCCAAGAGTGCAGACCACTGTCCCAGGGTGACAAAACCTGTCCTGCTTCCAGCCCAGCCCCCTTTCCCGTGTGCCACCGTCCCCACCAGTGTCGGGAAGAGGGACTGGGAGCCCCGGCTCTGCCAGCCCGGTGACACAGGGAGGACACACCGCGGAGGGCAGCCAGGAGAAGGAGGGAGAGGATGTCGGGCTGCAGCGATGCAGCTCTTCGGCCGAGCAGGAGAGGTCTGAGAGCAGCTCGGCTGAGCCCCGGGGCTCCGCGGGAGGAGGGGAAGAGTTTCTCCGCCTGCGACTGGCGATTTTCGGCAATGAGCTGGGACACGGAAGGTGCAGCCTGCGGCTCTCTGGCAGGGAGGGGCTGCCAACGCTGCAGTTCTGCTCCAAGCTGTGAGGTGGCTCTGACACCGTGCCCAGGGACAGCCCCCACACCCTTGATTTCCATTCTTGCATCCCTGGAGAGTCGATAGTGGGGAAATGCAATGGAAAATCTTTTATAAAAGCAATAACTCTCCCCAGTCGTGTCATTTAGATCAGCACAGGACAAGTCTGTGAGGAAAAGGTCGTTGTAAGGAGAGGTGAGAATCTCTGTGGGCTGTCAGCATGGCTGGCTCCTGACACCCCAGAAACCCCCAGATCCAGCTGGGCTTAACCCTCGACCCTGCCACCATCCTCACCTGACCCCATCCTTCCTCTGCTGCCAGGAGGAATGGGGCTGCCATGGACCCGCAGCTTTTGGCAGCTTTCTGCCCTCCCAGTCTCCCACCAAAGCCTCCTGCAGATCCTTCCCTCCTCCAGAACCTCCCCAGCCCTGTGATTTTTCTCCTCCTGCAGTAACCGAAGAAAAACCTGAAGAGTTTTCGGCAGGAGACTGTGTATTTTCCACCCCTGCATGCCCTGAGGGTAATTCCTCCTTTCCATCTTATTTATACTTATAAATCCAGACTGGGGTGTAGCCAGGCTCCCCTCTGGCAGGAGATTTACAACTCCTGCTCCTGCCAGGACTCCTCCCAATGGTGTTGTGTCCAAAGCTCCAAGTCAACAGCTTGTCCTGGGGCTGTGAGGATCAGGAGGAGCTGGTTGGCACTTCCCTTCTCCCATCTGTCTCCACCAGCAGGGGAACGAAGCCTTTGGAGGGTGGGGAAGAGCTGGCAGTGCTCAGCACCCTCCTGAGCTTGGTCAAGGCTTGGACTCAAAGATCTTAGAGCTCTTATCCGACCTAAATTCTCTGATTCTCACCCATGAGCTTTCCAAGCCCTCATCCTCCACCTTCCCTGGGCAGCCTGGGCACCCCAGAGCCCGGACACCAACCTGCTGGGTGAGCCTTGTGCTGGCAGGGCCGTGTCATTTGGAGCCAGCCTCGTGTCAGGAGAGGGATTATTGATCTGCATCTGGCACCGAGGCCAAAGCCTGCTGCAGAGTGTAATTAATTGATCAGTAAGTGCTCCGAGATCCCAGATGAAAGAGCCACGTAATTACCAAGTATCATCCAGTGGCCCTGGGAGTAATTGTGATAACGGCTCAGGGTTAGCACTCGGAGGCAGAATTAGCTCGGTGCTTAATGTCACCCTCCAGGGACAGACCGTGTCCTCCCTGTGCCACGTGGAGGGGGCTGGAGAGCTTGGGCCCGGGAAACAAAACCCCTCTGTGCATTCCCTGGCATGCTGGTCCCTGTGGAGAGGCTGGGGACAGCAGGAGGGTGGCCAGGAGGGTGCAGGGTGAGGGGCTGCTCTCCAGAGTCCGAGCAGAGATCTCTGGTTCCCAAAATCACTGAGCCTGGACAGGACCACTGGAGATCTTCATCAGTGAGGATCACCCATCACCAGGGCTGTGGGAGCACGGTGAACACCTCAGAGTTTCCAGAGGAAGGCACTGGAGCCTAAAAACTGTGGTTCCAGAATTCCTGATTATGAAAATATTCAGCTCTGCGTGGGATTCTCTGACAATCCCCAGCCTTGTTTTAGATTTTTATGGTCTGCCATAAAAGCAGTTATAGTAAATTATTAGACCTGGATGTGGGCTGTCAGGAGGCTTCTTCCCTGTTAAATCCCCCACCATGTTGTGTCCTCCCTGCACTCAGCTGGGCTGTGTGTCCCACGTCCCTCCAGCCCTGGCACATGCTGGGCCACGAAGGGTTTGGGGCCCTGGGGCTGCTGCAGCACCTTTCCCAAGGAGCTTTTTTCCCAGGTGCATAAAACCCTCCTGGGAATCAAAACCAGCCCTCACTATGTCACACTAACAGCCAGGTCAGGGAGAGCTGAGCAGGATTTGCTTCCACTGCCAAACACAAAACAAAAACTGATCTCCTGGGTACTGGGGAGAGATTTACAAATTTCCCTGGTTTATTCCATTAACCCCGTGGCTGCTCAGAGATCTCAGCAGCGCTGACTGCAATAAAGTGAACTCCTTTAACCTGCAGCCAAGCCTCCTTCCCACTCTCCCAGCTCCCAGCCCTGCCTGAGCCACAGCCTGAGCAGCTCTGAGCTCTGGTGCCATCTCCGGGTGACAGGACGGGGACAGGGGCATCTCCCCGGGGGTCACAGAGAGCTGAGCTGCTGTGGAACGTGCTCGTGTCACCCGGCTGTCACACACAGTAGCTCGGTGCCTCACACACTCATTAACTGCAACTGGAAATGTCTCCCACGGAATGGGGAGGGATGGGAACCGGGGTGGGATGGGAACCGTGGTCAGAACCGTCCCGGGGTGGTGCCTCAGCCCGGTGGGACGAGTGGGCAGAGGATGTGTGGCCAGCAGGGCAGGGCTGGCAGCTCTGTATCCCATGGAGAGGCAGGATCCTCCCGGGAGGCACAGGCACTGCTCCCAACCTGCTGCAGCTGCAGGAAACCACGGGTTCTGCCACCAAAGTCCCTGCAGGGACTGGGCAGCCAGGTCGGTGCTCCCTGGGAGCGCTTCCCTGGCGCCTGGCTCGTGTTTGCAATCCCTAAATCTTACGGCAGCTTGCGCTGCATCTCCCACCCCGCGAACGCACACGCACACGCTGCCGTGCTGGAGCTCTGCCAGCGCCCCACACATGTTGCACGCTGCTCCTCCTCCTCCTCTTCCTCCTCCTCCTCCTCCTCAGCCTCCCTCCCGCCGCTCCGAGTCCTGCCCGGATCCTTGCGGATCTCTTGGGGCCGCTGGCAGCTGTGGCACCGTGCCGGGATCTCTGCCCACCCTCCCAAAATACTCATGGGTAGAGGCATGGCCGGATCCTGCCGGGAGCTCAGAGCCCGAGTGCTGGCATCCAGGGACAAACCCCTCCAGGAAAAGCTGCTGGATGCTGTACGCAGCACCAGGAGCCTTCCAACCCCACGAATCCCTGCTCTCAGGACGCTGAGCAGGTGCTGGGAGCCGAGAGTTATTCCAGAAGAGGCGTTTATCCAGCAGCACTTAGGGAGTGCCGGAGCTTTATTGCCGGCCCCTCATCACACTGACACACGCAGCAGCAGGAAGTTCCAGCGAGCTCCAGAACAGCTCTGCACAAGTGAAATGTTGTTCTTTTGTTAGGATGGCTGGGAATTATTATCCCTGTATCCACGTGAGCTCACAGAGCTGCAGGGTGGGCTCTGCCCTGGGGGTGACACTGTGCCTGGGGACCCCCCCGCAGGTCTCCAGCCCAGGGCAGAGTGTCAGGACCCCAGCCACGGTGTGGGGGCTGTGTTTTAGGGGATTTGCTCTTAAAACAACCCCCAAGCCTCCACCCAAAGTCTCCCAGGAGGCAGAGGGACGAGGCTGGAGGCGGTTAATGGCTTTCCACCTGCGGGAGCTGCGGAAATGCTCCCAGCAAAGCACGGGCTCTGCTCCAAGCTCTTACAAGCTAATCAATGAAACATCACAGCTTGGGAGCCGGGGCAGAGCAAAGCAGCACAGTATGGATTTTATTTTTTCATGCAAAGAGCTTTAGTACAAATCCCTTTTTTTTTCCCCCACAAAGAGAGCAAGCAGCCTCTGCAGAGAAACCAAGCCTGGAGCACCAGGGAGGACACAGGGGTGGGCTGGGAGGGGGCTGTCACCTGCCCTGTGAGGCACAGCCACAGTTGGTGTCACTGTCCTGCTCCTTGTGCCGCCCACTCATGGATTCTGGTCCCTGGGTGGTGCCCAAAGTAGGGGAGGTGCAGGTGTGGCCCTGCTGGCCCAAGGCTTTGCTGGCCTGGCCACAGACACCATCAGGAGTGGGCTCTGTGGGGCTGCCACTGCCTCTGCAGAGTGGTGGGGGAGCAAAGCACGGCTCCCTGCTCCAGCTGCAGGGGGGTTCTGGGACCTGAGAGATGCCACCTGCAATAGCCACTGCAGAGGGACCTTCCAGTCCCTGGCACCCTCCAGCCCCCCTGTTTGATGGCACAGAAACGAGTCGATGTGAGTGGCTGGACTGCATGTGGCTGAATAATTGACTCTGTGCTGTGATCAGGGCTGTGCTGCGGGGCTGCACGTCCCCGCTCCCGGTAACCAGTCACTGATCCCGGCTTGTGCAGCATCTCCAGGGATTTGGTGTTTTCCTGCAGGCCGTGGGAGCTCCAGGCGGGGACAGAGCAAACGCCGGGTCTGAGCGGGCTCATTACTAATTCCTCCTGGTGAGGATGATTCTCCTCATCTGTCTGTTCTCGGGATCTGTCAATGAGCCAGTTCATTCCCACTTAGGATGCGCTGTGCTGATACTGCATCACACTGATTCCAGGAGAATGTGCCTGGTGCCACATCCAATCCATCACGGCAACCCACGGCAGCCATCGGATACCTCCCTCCCTCCCTCCCTCCCTCCCTCCAATGCATCATCCCCTCAAAGATCACAATCAGCCGTTGGACAAAGCCTGGCTTTCACAGTGCCATGGTTACTGGTGCCGATTGTAATCTGTGATTTCCTTCTTTTCCCTTATTTCCTGTTCCTTTCCCTTCCCACCCGCTGGTGCTCACCCCCTCTCCCCAGCATCTCCAACAACTCGGGGATTATTCCCAATCAGCGTCACTGAGGAATGCTGATTGCATCAGTTCCTCACAGACTGCTTTTATGATTCCCACGGGGAAATGATTTGAGCCAGACAAATGAAAAATATTTACCTGTGGTTAGTGCTGAGGGCCAAGGTCTGCTTGCAGCTTATCCTGTCCTGCAGACACCTCCAGCCTTCCCGGGCATTCCTGACTGGCTCAGGGTGCTGGGAACTGGCTCTGAGCCCTCCTGCCTGGATCAGGGGACTCTGAAATGCACGGGGAGACACTGGTGTGAGGGAGAAAGGCAGAGCATTTTCCTGAAGACAATTAATGGATTACAGCAAGCGTAGAATAATGCAGAGGCAAAGAAATCCCTCTCTCCAGAGGCAGTGGGATAGCACTAAAATCATGCTGCACTCTGCCTCACTTCATAAAAACTTCTTGTTATTCCTCAAGGAGGAATTGCAAGAGAGGACAGCAGCTCTGTGCACTCTTGGATTTACAAATGCTGTTTTATGTATCAGTGTAATCTCTCTTGCAATTTATATGGGATGCAATGAGTAAACACTAGCAGTCCTGGCAGGAATACTGAGTCTGGAATGGATGCAGATAATGGAGGACAAGGTAGGAAATCCTCCCCAGAGCAGGTATTTTCCAGCTGAAAGGCAGATTTGTAGAAGGCAGATTTAGCCAGGATTTGTGGGGTTGGTCAGGATGGGGGGACCATGGAGCCACTGGCTCCTCCTTGACTGATGCAAATCCTGCTGGAGCAAAGAACTGAAAATCACAAGAGAAACGTCTTGAAAACTTTTGGGACATCACAGCACAGCAGTGAGACATGGATACAGCAACAGAGCAACACCATTGCCTTGGGAATGAGCCTGGCAGCCCGGACTGGAGTGGCTGGAAGTGCCTGGAGCTGGTGGGAGCCTCTCCAGGCATTGCCACGAGGAGCTTTAGTTAATTAAGCTCTGAATTATGAATTATGCATAGAGCATAAAACAATGTCCTGCTTTCTGGCTGGGGAATTAAGGAGCCATGGGCTCAGGTAGGTGCTCCCAGGCTTCAATCCTGGTGCACAAGGAGAGCTTTTTCTCCGTGGGGGGACGGCTCACGGGGATGTGACACGGCTATGGTGGGGCCCATGGCCCACACAGGGACACTGAGGGGTGCAGGGGTGATGCTGAGGACATAGCACCCCGGGCAGGCTGTCCCTTCCCTCCAATTCCACAGGGATGCTGCTGCCTGCCTTCCCCTCAGCGGGTTTGTTTCCCTCAGCCCCCTCCAAACCCCAGTGGGCAACAGGGAGCCTATTTTCGAGCTGTGCAAAGTCTTCTTCTGTTGACGAGGAACAAGGACTTCCCTCCTGAGCGGGCCCCCAGCTGTGCCCGCCGGCACTGGCTCAAAGGGGCTGGATCCCAGCCTGGCCTCTGGCTCAAACCCCCCATTCAGCGCCGCGTTTGGAAGGCAAAGCAGGGAATCAGCCCCGTTCCCAAAGCCAGAGGCTGGAGTGGCTCTGCCATCTCGGAGGGACAAAGGCCTTTTCTGCCCCGGGACAATATTGCCACTCAGCAGCAGTGCCCCCAGCCAGCAGAGCCTGGGGACGGCTCCTCAGAGCCGCCTTTCAGCTGCACTACGGGGCACCTCTGCTTCCAAGTCTAAAGCTGAGGTTATTTTTCCACTTCCTTCTGCCATTGAAGCCCCCCACCCCCGCCTGGGCGCTGTGGAGGAGGGGTGAAAGCTTCCCGAGGAGGCTGCAGGGAGGAGGCTGGTCCCCTGTGTGAGCAGAGGGCAGGAGAGGCGGCAGCCTGGCACCCCGTGCATGCCCTCTGTGCCCTCACGGGAGCCCCTCAACAGGATCCCCAGCGTGTTTTGGGGCGGCTCACATGGATCTGGAGCCAGGAGTCAGGAGTGGTGGGGTCTGTCCTGGTGGGCTCTGTCCCCCCTGCGCTTCTGTCCCCGTCTCCCACCTGGGGCTGCGCCAGTGCGGGGGAACAGGAGCTGCCCCAGGGTCTGTCCCACCCCGCTGCAGGGCAGATGCTGCGGGATCCCGCAAGGTGGATGTGTCCCAGGGTTCCACAGGCAATGCCCAGGCTGGTTGGAGCCCCTGGCAGCGCTGCCCCTGCCCCGTGGGCTCGGGGAGCTGCGAGTGGGCGGCGATCAATAGGCACAACTGCAGAGCGAACGCGGCAGCACCGGCGGCTGCAGCACCATCGCGAAAATAAAATGAGAGATTGATTTTCCGGGCGGTTCGGATCTCATGGATCTCAGCTGCCGTGACAAGCGGAGTGCAGGCATGCCCGGCGCCGTGGGGCTGTCCCCTCCCTGCGCTGCCCGGCGCTGAGGAGCGGCCGTGTCAGGGGTTGGGGGCTCAGGCATCCAAAGTAAAAACAGCTCTTTGCCAAAAAGGCAAAGCGACTCTGAGTGGCCTCACTGCAGTGCAGGGGACAGACCCCAGACAGGGAGCCGGCAAGGCTGGGGACATTGGAAGGACAGGGAAGTGGGTGTCCTGTGGGACCCCCCCCTTTCCCTGTCATCAGCCCCTTCCCAAACCGCAGTGAGCAGCACCAGACAGGCACCGTCTGCCTTTAACATCTTATCTCCAAGCTGCTCTTGCTAAGTCACATCTGACTTAATTATGGTAATTAAGATTGACATTAATACAAGAGTAAAATGTGAAATTAAAATTAGCTGTGAAAGTTATCTGAGTTTTTAGAGCCGCTATTGATTTTCTCCACTGTTAATCAAAGGTCTGAGGTAACGGCCGATGAACACGGTGCTAATTAGAGCAATGCCCATAAAGTGGCCTCGGGAGATGTTTGTCTTATTTCTCGGAATCCCACAGGTTTCTGGCCATGCAAACAACTCTGGCCCTGAGTGCTGCTGAGGGAACTCGAGAGGCCACGTTTTTCCTGCTCCTGTCGGCGCTGTTCCTGGTATGGAGCTGGGCTGTGCATGCAGCCGTGCCCAGCCATGCCCAGCCATGCCAGGGCTGCAGGAGTTTCAGTGTCCAGGTCCCAGCTGCAGGCAGAAAGACCCTGGTGTTTTGGGGAGCAGCGGGAGCACGGGGATCCCGGGAGCACCGAGGCTGCCCCTCTCCCTCCACACGCATCCTCCGGTTCCTCCGAGTGAGATTTCACAGCCCATTAGGCCTCAGCGCCGGCTGCGGGAGGGAAAGGATTCAAATCGCAGCAGCTCCGGGGAGTGCATCCCACGGTGCATCCTGTGGTTCATCCCAGCCCACCTCCCTACACACACTGCCGCCTCCCAGCTCACCTGAGTCCCCAGCAAAGCTGTTGGAGGGACAGGAGACCCCAGCATTGCTGTGAGACCCCCAGGCAGCAAAATTCCCTGCAGCGGGTCCCTTCCCCAGGTGTGATGCCCTGGAGTCATGGGGTGCAGTTTAATGGGAGTTGGGCCCACCTGCACCCCCTAAACCTTGCTGAGCAGCTAAGGCTTGAGCCTCACCATTCCTTCTCCATCACCAACAACTTTTGCCACTTCGTGGGCATTTCTGCATCACAAACGCCGTGTTTGGTCTCTTTTCCTGCCTGTTTCCATGGCGCTGCTGTTATTATCTGGCTATCTTAGGAGTTTACTACAATGCAGATGAGCACAATAAAAATCACTCAAGGAGAACTGCTAAATGAGAGACAACTCTTATCTTTAGCACCGGCAGGCAGGTCGGGAGGGGAGCGGGGCTGGAGCAGAGCGGGGGACCGGTGCAGGCTGCGCTCGCTGTGCCACAGGAAGCTTTGTTCGACCAAATTAAACCTCTGAGCAGGCGAGTCCCGACTGGGTATGCGAGTGACAGTGTTAAATAACGCGCTGCACCTCTCGCTGCTTTCTCTCTCTTTCTTATTTTGTTCTTCTGGAGCCTGCTGCCCAACTGCTCCCAGCTGGCAGCGGCTCGGAGTGACACCGGGAATGCAAATGACCTGCTGCCCGCTCTCCAGCATCCCCGGGCTGCTGCCTCCGCTTCCAGCAGCGCCGGGGCAGGAGGGAGCTCAGCAGAGCCCGGCAGGGAAAACGGCAGCAGGATCAGTCCCCGTGTTTGGACAGTTCCTTGACTCGGTGTGTTCTGCGTGGTGGCATTGGTAGTGACACCAGAGTGTGGTGGTCGTTGCTGAGGTAACGGGATCGGTGTAATTGCTCCCGCAAAGGTAGAGGGGACTTCTCAGATGGCAGCGGCAACAAACTGGCTCTTTGGGGAAGAGGCTGGGCTGCCTCTCGTGCTGTTTGACACTGGTGTTGTGCATTCGTGACATTGCTCTGGCTATTTGACTTGACAGGCAGAGCGGCCGGGAGGACCAGGCGCTCTCACCGGGAGGTGATTCACTGTAAACATTTCAGGGCAGGATCTGGGATTTCAAGAGAATGAAGCCTCTGTTTCTGTTCTTCCCAAAGTCAGTGTAATTACACCGTGTGCTCTGCGGGCTCAGGAGGGGCCTGCTGGGAGCCCCGGGATCACTGCTCCTGCTGGTGGCCTGGGCAGAGGGATGGGCAGGAGGCTCCTGGGAGCTATCCAGGGCATGGTTCCCCTGCAGGCAAGGAAGCTGAGGAGCTCTGGGGCCAGGTCCTGGGCAGGGCCCACCTGTGTGCTGCTTCTTTTGCCACAGCACTGAGGGTACCCCAGTGCTCACCCATGGCCACAGTGCCAGCCCAATATTACAGGGTGCCCTAAGCAGCACCCGCAAACTCTGAGCCTTTGTATGCCCAGTGCTCCCACCCCACTGAGGTCAGGCAGGTCACGGCTGCAGCTCCCTCCAAGCCAGGCTCTGCTGGCTCCAGCAGCAGGGCCAGAAGCCCCGGAGCATCCCTGATCCCAAGGGAACCATGGGGCCTGTGGTAGCCTTCCCTTAGCACCTCTGCCCTATTCCCAGCCTGATTTGGGGGAGCCAGAGGAGAGGGAAGGAAGGTACATCTAGGATTGAGGAGGGTATGAGAAGGGCTTGGAGTGCTGAGGGGGGCTTTGGGTGTAGGGGGTGGGATGCTGAGCAGAGTTGGGATGCTGAGAGGGTCTTTGGATACTGTAGGGAGCTTGGAGACAAGGGGAAGTGAGATGGGACAAGAGACCGGGCACAGGCTGCTGGGGGGCCCGCAGTGGGAGCACTGCCCAGGCTAGGGGGGCACCGGCGCTCCCGGAGCGAGAAGAAGCCGTGGAGAACGGAGGAAACCGCGGGCAACCCTGTGCCCGGGGCTGCTGCGGGAGCCGTACCCGGGCTGGTCCGTGAGGCCGGGCCGAGAGGAGGGGAGCTGCGGGCGGGGCCGGAGCGCTGGGCGCTGCGNTCGCCCCGGCGCGGAGGCTCCGCCGCGCCCACCGCAGGATGCCGGGGCCCCGCGGGCTCTGCCTGCTCGCCCTGCTGCTGCTGGGCACCCCCGCGGCCCCGCGCCCAGGTAAGCGGGGCGGAGCGGGGCGGAGCGGGCCGGGGCTGCGGGGCTGCCCGGGGCCCGACGCCTCCCGGCTCCGGGGAGGGGCACGGCCCGGCGCGGGGGGATGCAGCCGGGACCGGGGAGGGGGCAGTGGGAGCGGGAAGGGCTGCTGGAACCGGCCGTGCCACCCCCGATCGGGGACCCCCAGCTTCTGCCGCACCCCTGGCCGGGATGAAACTTCTGGCATTGCGGGGAAGCGCAAAGGCGCGGGGAGCAGCAGCGGAGCGGCGGCGGGAGCGGGGCCCGGCGGAACGCGGAGCTCAGCACCGCGGGGCGGACAGCTCCTGCCGCCCGGGAGCGCCCCGGGAGCCGCGTCCTCACCGGGAACCCAGCGCGGACGGGGCCGCGGCCTCCCGGGAGCCGTGCCGGACCCTTCGCCTCCCTCCCGCAGGGAGAGCAGCCTCCTGTGTCCCCAGACCTCCGTGTGTCCCCAGCTCCCGGTGTCCCTCTAGCTTCCACTTCCGTGTCCCCACTGGTGTTCCCGACCCACCGTCTCGGTCAGGGGGTGTCCGTGGCGGGGTGAGTGTTTACCCAGGGGCTGCCTGTTGGTTCCACGTGTCCCCCGTTTCCACGGGGACCCGCTCCCTCTCCCACTGCCGCGATGCCAGACCTAAGAATAGGCTCCGGGATGTGCTCGCGGGTGACTTGGCAAAGTCATTGCAAACTCGCGTGGGGCTTGGAGATTGAAGCCGTGCCTGTGCCCAGTCCCTCGGCACTGCTGCGATGCCAGGATGAGGCAGCCGGGCTCCGGTGTGCGTCTGGGTGGGGTTCCCAGTGTGGATTGTTCGGTGGGAGAATGGAGAGGCCGGTGTGTGCCGGCGCTGCAGTGTGCTCGGGGCCTGAGGCTGCCCTCCGGGGCTGGCAGGGGGTTTATAGCAAACATAACCAGCTCCTGGTGTCGGGAGTGCTGTGCAGTGCTGTCTGCCCTCTCCAGTCCCTGCTCTCGTGGTCAGATTGCGTTAAATGACTTTGACTTTTCGGTCTGAAACCCGACTCTCCAGACAGGGATTGTATTACAGAATCCATCCTTTCTGGGCAGCAAAACAGCAGTGGATGTAGAGGGTGGCATTTCTCCCTCACCTGCATGGGTTTGTGCTCTCTGTACGTGCACGTACGTGTGGAGGAATCAGATGCAAAGTCCCTGCCAGCTCTGGCATCCTGTTCCAGCACGGGGACACGCAGAGAGGCACGTTCCTCTGGTGTGTCACACAAATGCTCTGGTCTGGGTTGCCGGTGCTCTGTGTGAGAGCAGCGATGATCCCGGGCTCCCGGCGGGCCTGGGGGAGCTGGGAAGAAAAGTCAGCAAGCGCAAGCCCAGTGAGGGCTCTCAGCTCCCTCACTGCCTCGTGTGCTGAGGCAGGAGGGCTGCCCCAGTCCCACTGGGAGCATCAGCAGGCAGTCCAGCTCCCGGGAACAGGATTTGGCACAATCTGCCATAAATCTCATGGTGGAAGAACACAGTGTGCTGAATTCCTCTTTCCTTGGCAGAGAGAGGGAGCTGATAAATTGTTGACCCTTTACAAGGTTTGGTGAATTATTGCAGTAGAATCCCAACTCCTGCCTACGCAGCCTGGAGCCGGTGGCGACGTGGCAGCTCTGCCCGTGCCTGGGGGGAGTCTTGTCCATCTGTGTGGAGGGCGACACAGCCAAGGGCCCAGAGCAGCAAATCCTGCTGTTCTCCAGCTGGGGGGGGAGCAGGATTAGACCCCGCAGAGACAGATTGCTCTGCTCCATCTGCTGTTCTTTCTGTTCACGCATCCAAGAAAAAACCATTTTCACATGACTTGCACCCATCGGGTGCTTGGCTGGTGGCTTTGGGTGCTCTGCACTGGTGAAACCATTTAGATCACCAGAGAGGAGGTGTGAAAGCCTCTCCTCTGCTCTCGGCATCCGCTCGCACCCACCCACCGGCGCAGAGCAGAGCAGAGCCGGCAGCAGAGGCACGTCCCTGCACACAGACTTGTGCCAGGAGGCTCCGGGAGCAGCGGCATCCCAGGAATGCGGGAGCCAACAGGGGCATTTATTTGTACCCTGGAATGATGCAGTGGGCAAACACAGAAGGTGTGGGCAGCTGAGTGCAGAGAGGGCAGCGCTGCCCATGCAGGCTCAGCCCCTGGCACTGGGGATGGCAGGGGTACAGCTGAACCCCTGGGAGATCCAGGGTCTCTAAAAAATTTTGGGGTGTCCAATACGGGCTGTGACGAGACCAGCAAACGCTGCCCGAGGCTGCAGTGCCAGGAGCAGAAATGCAGCTGGGGGTGCTGAACTTCGGACTCCTCTGCACCCCCAAAGTCTGCACCCTCCCTTCTCTTCTTCCAGGCATTGGGGCACTCCTGGGGTGGTTGTCACAGCCCAGCAGCAAGGACAGAGATCCCCCTGGCTCTGGGGTGAGCACAGCACTAAGGGAGGCTGTTTCCAGAGGATCAGGTGTGTCCGGCAGGAAGGAAAACCGAGCTTGAACTCGGCGAGGGCTGCAACAAGTGCGTGGTGAGCTCTCGCGGCAGCACCCCGAGCAACGAGATAACAGCACAGAGCCAGGCTGCCAGCGCAGATAGCGAGAAGGGGGCTTGTCTGATGGAGAGCTATCAAAGGCCATGGCAAATGGCTCCTCTTCCTTCTCTCCTCCTTGGCAGAAAGGATGAGGAGAGCCTGGATCAGGAGTAAATGAAATTAGTCTCTCTCAGCCCTCTGCTTCCCCGGTATTTTTTGCCGTTATGAATATACAAAGATGCCATTTCAAGCGCAGTTTTGTGGATGTCACAGTGTCACAGACTTTTCCTTCTGTACATTTTTAACTTCTCCTTCACTGAGGAATCTGGTGGCAGGATTTAGGGCTGAGGAGCCAGGCTGCGTCGAGTCAGCTGAATGTGCTCCCTTGGCATCCAGAACGGCAGCAGAGATCTTGGAATAGCAAACCATGTAAAAAGGGAAGTGTGTGATCCATCCCTTGGAAGTCAGGTGGTGCTGGGTTTGGAATTTAATGGATAATAAGTGATGGATGAGGCAGAGGAGTGCCAGGGCATTGCTGAGCAGGTAATGTGGGCATCAAAATGGGCTGGTGTGAGCATGGCCCATCCTGCCAGCAGGCAGGGATGTTCCCTGGGTATTCCAGGTCAGTGCCAAGTGCTGGGGTGCTTTGTTATCCCATTTTGTACAGACAGCTGTTTTTTTTTTAATGAAACGGGCTTTGTCTGATTAAATAACACACAGCTTTTGATGTAGACTACAAGCAGCCTCAGAAATCTGTGTATTTTCCATCCTCTGTCACTGCGATAAGCACAGCTGCTTCCAGTGGGCTTTGGGAACAAAAAAACCCAAAACCAGAGTAACCTTCTGCGAGCAATCCGAAAGTTATTTGCTTGATGCGATTTTATTTTTTCAAATATTTGAAAGTGGTTACTGAGCAGTAAAATAGGCTCCAAGGAAATCCTGTTACAAAACACAGCCTCTATTTTAATTAGCATGACGTGAACGACACGGCTGGAACCGGGGCTGCCACCGAGTGCATCTTTCAGGAGCTCGGAGATGTCTGTAGGAAACACGGCATGAGCACCGGCTTTCCAATTTTCCAGTCCATCAGGATGGATTTATGCTCTTGTCAGGGGTATGAAATTGCTGGATGTGGTGGTGAGAGTTGTGTGTCTTTAACCACTTGGCTTGCCAGGCGCAGCGTGCTCTGCAAGGTGGGGATGTGGCTGTCCCTGCTCTGGTCCCAGTCACAGGAGGGACAGGGGGACACCGGTCCCCCAGCAGCACCCAGCCCTCTGCCCTTGTCAGGAATTCAGCAGGATGAGCACTGGGATGAGCCTCACTGGAGCCAGGGGCAGCACCTGGACAGGCCCCTTCTGGCAGGGCAGGATGTGGGGCCAAAGCCAACACTGCCAGCAGAAACCTCAGGGTGCAGCTGGTGCCAGCCCCTGGCAGTGAGGAAGGGGACCTGCCATCTCCCAGCTGGTGCACCCCCAGCCAGGGGGCAAAGGGCAGGGTGGGCTCGTGGGGTGAGAGAAGGTTTGGCACCACTCTGGCTCAGGCTGCTGCCCTTCAGCTGCTGCTCGTAGCTGTGTTCCACGGCTTTCCAGAGCCCTTCCCAAAAGGACCTGCTGCACCAGATCGCTTTTCCCGCTGCTGCACAAGTGAGTGGTGCTGGATTGATGGGATGCAGGGAGCAGATCCGCCTGGTGCAGGTGCCTCAGCTGCTCTCCCTGCAACCCCAATGCAGTGGCAGGGAACTCAGCCTGCAGGAACCAGGAGGATGGGAAGGAGAAAGGCTCTGCAGCAGGAGCCTTTCCTGCCGAGGTGCTCAGGGAGGGAAGGTGTCCTTCATTCCAGGGGACAGGCTGCCAGCTCCTGGCTGTCTGTCTCCTTTCACAGCTTGTTAACTGACAAGTTGTTAAGGATGTTCTTGCTCTGTCCCATGGGGCCGGTCCCTCTCTATCCACATCCTGCTCTATCCACATCCTGCTCTATCCACGGATAAAAATACCTGCACAATGGAAACGGCAGCCAGAGAGAGGAGTGAGAATCTGCGAGAGGAGCAGCCCTGCAGACACCAAGGTCAGTGAAGGAGGAGGAGGAGGAGGTGCTGCAGGTGCCTGTGGTGCAGCCCAGGGTGAGGCAGCTGTGCCCCTGCAGCCCACGGGGAGCCACAGGGAAGCAGAGATCCACCTGCAGTCCATGGAGGAGCCCGTGCTGGAGCAGGATCCTGTCAGGATTTGTGTATCCATGCAGAGAGGAGCCCACACTGGAGCATGTTTGCTGGCAGGACTCATGGCCCCGTGGAAGGGATCCAGGCTGGAGCATCCTATTCCTGAAGGACTGACCCTGTGGAAGGGACTCACACTGAACAAGTCCATGGAGGACTGCAGCCTGTGGGGAGGACTCAGGGTGGGAAGTTCATGGAGGAATGTCTCCCGTGGAAGTGATGGAGCAGCTTTGGTGGGCACCCAGCACCCATCCAGTGTCAACCCAGCACATCCACAGGGTCAGCTGCACTGCTGGGAAGACAGGGGACACAAACGAGCCTCTGCTGCTCAGCTCTGTTATGTCTCGGATTTCAACCGTAAGGGTTTCCAAAATCAGAGGAGAACTGGGTGGTTGGAGGAGCCAACGGGAGTCTGGGACTGAAGGGGCAAGCTGGGAGCAGGGGAGGCTCATCTTCCATACCGGAGAGGGAACGTGCTGAGTTTCCAGCAGATCCTGTGGCATTGGCTCTCAACCAAGTGCAAGTGTTGGTTATCTCCGACTTGGATCTACATCTGTGGTCCCTGAGGTTGGGGGAGTCTTGAGCAAGCCACAATCAGTGCATGTGACCTGGGACAGCCCCAGGACCCCCCAAAAAGCACGGGATGTCAGGGAGGATCTGCCAGGACCTGTGAAAGTGGAGGCAGTGTCTGGTGGGCAGCATTCCTATGGCACTGTAGAGAAGGCACCATTCCTGCCCCGGAGTCTTTGTTGGATGTCAGGGATGTGAGATAAGGAGCCCTTTGAAGCGTGCTGCTGGGAGTTAGTGTCACACTGTCACAGCTGTGGGAGCTGCACTGAGCTCTAAACCAGGGATCCAGCCCAGGGTCCTGCTCCTGAGCGGGGGCACCAGGATCCAGCCCCCCAGGGATGGGGACCCTTTGCTGCAGTGTCCCGTGGTGGCTCAGGGCTGTCCCCAGTCAGGGGGGATTGGTGTTCCCTGATGTCCCCTCTGTTCCATCTTTTTGCTTGCTGGAGCTCCCGGCAGTGGTGCAGCTGCGGCTGGCCCGCTCCCAGGGCACAGCCCCGACTCAGACATCTCTCTTTTATTCCTTTTTCCTCCTTTTCCTTTCTCTGGGAGGAGGCCAGAGCAGCAGCTGACCAGCCCCGAGTGCTGGCTGAGCCTGGAGCTTTCCTGATGCACAGCGAGGAGGCTCTGCCCGGATTCCCAGGGGCAAGCACGGATTTGTCCAGACCTTTCTCCCTTTTTCTGGCCCATGGACTGCAGTGGGTGTTCAACCCCCAGAGAGCCCGGGAGGCTGGGCAGGGGCCTGGCTCTGTGCCCGCTCCATGGGGGTGAGGACAAGGCGCTGGCACCTCAGGGCAGATGGCTGCAGCAGGAAGGTGCAAGGAGACTTCATGGAAGCGCAATCCGAGCTGCTGGCGGTGCAGAGGGATCGGATGAGCAGCCTGGCCACTCAGCCCGGCTCCGAAGGCATCGTTCCAAGTGCAAAGCTTTAGTCTAGGAAGGGAATTTGGTGCCAAATGCAAAGGCATCCAAAAAACTCGAGCACGACAGAAGGGATAACTGTGGGATGGATCCCAGATCGGCGTCATCTGCTCGGCAAGGAGGATTCTCACGTCTCGGCCCGTCTCTCTGTCTTGCACACTGGGGTGGGATGTGCCGAAGGCAGGAGCTGAGGGGCTGGGAGCACCCCAGGGAGGGTGGCTCTGCAGGGGGACCCCGGAGAGGGGACAACAAACGTGGTCCCCAGGGCCTCCAGGGGACACTCAGTGATGTGCCCCAGCCCAAGGGCAAGGGAACCACTGCGAGGACCTGGCACTGCCATGTGGGGCTGGGGCACAGCAGGCAGGAGTGACCGGGCTCGGGAACAGCATGGGGAAGTGAGGGAATGTTCTGGAAAGAGGTCATTTCGGGGCAATTTCAGAGCTAGTCAGAACAGCTGGAAATATTTAAAATTCAAGGGAGAATCTCCATCTGACGTTTTTGGGTGGATTAATGGAGCATGGCAACATTTTGAGGATGAGATGCTTCATCTCGGGTAGAGTGGTGGCTGGGGGACAATACTGAGGACATCACTGCTGATGTCCCCTCTGCCACCCTGCATCTCTTCCATGATGATGGGGCTGCACAGGAACGGGGCTTGCATCTCCCGATGCTGATTTAAATGCAATTTCAGTAAAAAACCCGGGCTTTTCCTGACAGTCTCGAACTTCCATTTGCAAAGATACCAAGTCCCTAAATTGACAGACCACTCTGGCATGAGCCCTAAGAACTCCCAGTGCTCCCAGTACACCAGCACATCCCTGCCCACCGCAGGAGTTCTTGGCAAAGTCCTCTTGGACACATCCAGTGCCATCCTTGGAGAGCTCAGACTGTTCCCAGCACAGTCAGGGTTAATCTGTTCTGGTGCAGGGGTCAGATCCTGAAGCAACACTGCCCAAAGAAGCCACCTACAGCAAAGCCACCCCAAAATCTGGGGCTCCAAGGCAAGGAAAGGTGCCTTTCCAGGGCACACAGCCCCCACCAGACAATGTGTCTCCCTTCACTCCTTATCCATCCACATTATCCACGCAGCAGTTTTTAAATTGCTGCTGGACACTATATTTACATAAATATGTGAGCCAATGAGGTCTAAAACCCTGGTGAGCCCTAAATGGTGAATTAGGTTTTTGGAAAGAGGATTTTATCAATTTACTGCGAGCGCAAATCAGCAGAACAGAATTTACAAACCCATCAAAAAGCGAGGTGACAGTTCGGAATTAATCCTCTGCCCCAGGCACAGGATGTACCTCCACAAACATCTCCCAGCACAAATATATTTGAGAAATAGTGGAGGAAAACGTAACTCCTAATGCCTGAGCACGCTGGCGGCGGCGGCAGCGGGAGATGAATGGAGTTAATGTCATCGGGAAGGTGCTGCCGCCTCCTGCTTTATTTTTATCCAAGACTCAGCGCCCAGCCTGCGCTGAGATATTGCAGTTTGTCTTTGTGCCAGAATTTCCCCCGAAGAAAATCTCCCCGATAATCGCTCTTCCTCATCTCTCCCTTTTTAGAAGGAAATGAATAATTTTAATTCCGTTCCTCCGCACCCCTCACTGCTTGGAGAAGCCCCGGCAGGCTGCGTGTCCCGGGGGGGATGAGCGCCTGTGTCCCTCCGGGCTGGATTTGGGACAAAAAACCGGCACAGATTTGGGCGTTGATGGGTGCAGGGGATCAGGGGTGCCCTCAGGTAGAGGGGGATGCTGCTGGTGCCGCGGTCCTCTCCCGGGGGAAGCCGAGCTCTCTGGCACCTGCTGGGCCACGGCGCTGCTTCTTCCTGATGGACCGAACACAAACCCGTGTCCACACCCAGCGCAGCATCCTAAAGGCACAGAGATTCCCAATTCCTGCTTCTCCTGGGCTCTCGGGTGCAGCGGGACCGGTGCAGTCGCCAGGCGAGGGACCGGGGCTGCTCTCCCGTCCCCTGAGGGGTTCCGAGCTGCCACGGAGATGAAATCAGTGAGGCAATAACCAGTAAAAGCCAAACTTCTCAAGCTTTCTAATCACAACTAGAAAGGCTCCTTTTCAGCTTTTGTTTCCAGCTCACAGAGGAGCCCGTGGCTGCCAGCGGCGAGATGGCTGGCTTTGTTGTGGAGATGACTGTGAAGGACACAGGCTGTGTTCCCATTTAGGAATGCGTTGAGGCTTTCTTGGAATTCATTAGGAAAGGTAGGGAGGGAAGGGTGCAGCAAAACAAGAGTCCTTGCCGCTGTAGCCCGCTCCCCAGGGGAAGAGCTTTTCTTTTTTTTTTTCCGCTGCGAAACGGCTTTTGCAACATCCAGGTTGGAGAGTTGTTCCGTTCCTCCAGCGGGGCTCACCTGCGGCCAGCCGGGAAGGGGAAGGTGCCCGCCCCGCAGTTCTTCCCCAGCATCACCGGGCTCTGGTCCCACGTCTCCTCCCTCGGACCCATGCCCTGAACAGCTCTGCCAGAGCTCAGCACGGAATCATGGAACGGTTTGGGTTGGAAGACACCTCAAAGCCCATTTTTTTTCCACCCCCTGTCATTGGCAGGGACACCTTCCACTATCCCAGGTTGCTCCAAGCCCCATCCAACCTGGCCTTGGACACTGCCAGGGGTGGGGCAGTCACAGCTTCTCTGGGTAACCTTTGCCAGGGCCTCATCACCACCACAGGGAAGAATTCCTTCCCAAAATCTGATCTATCCCTGCCCTCTGGCATTGGGAAACCATTCTGCCTTGCCCTGTCACTCCAGGCCCTTGTCCCAAGTTGCTTTTGAGCTCCCCTGGAGCCCCTTTAGGCACTGGAAGGGGCTCCAAGGTCTCCATGGAGCCTTCCCTTCTCCAGGTGAACATTCCCAGCTCCCCCAGCCTGGCTCCATGGCAGAGGGGATGCAGCACAGGGCCATGGTGACTCATTGTCCTCATGGGCACACGGCCACCCAAGGGCACAAACTGAATTGAGTCACACAGGCATCATCTCCTTCAGTGGCTCAGGTACCCCCTCAAGCTTCCATGGGGGAGGGCTGGATTTTTCCACATTTCCACTCCACATGCACCGCACTGGCCTCAGGAGCAAAGTCTTTCTTAAATAATGCAGTGCTACATCTCTGATCCAAAGAAGAAGCCCCAGCGAGCAGCAGGGGCAGGAGCCTGCCCAGAGTCAGTCACCTCAAACAGGGGGTCAGCTCTGAAAGTTCCTCCCTCAGTCCCCCAGCACCATCCCCAGCTACAGCCCAGAGCTTTCTCTCCTGGAAAATCCGCGTTACAAGTTTATGTTGACCTCCTGCTGCTCCTCCTGCTCCCAGGAAATCAGCTGTTGTGTTTATCCCGAGCCAACAGCCCCAGCCTGGCGCCTTCTGCCTCCATCCAGCTGCTGCTCCAGGCCCTGCTGCCCCTCGGGGTTCCTGCCAAGCACCCGGGGCAGGATGTGACCGTCCCTTCAGGGCTGGTGCTGAACCACGGGGTGGTTTGCCAGCTGGTGGTGGCACAGCTCAGGAACCCTTCAGCCTGATCTGCTCAGCACTGTGTGTCCAAAAGGCAGTGCTTAAACCTAGATTGATGTCTCAGATGTGCCTGTTTTAATCACACTACACTGCCATCAAAAGGACGTTAAAAATTACGATTACCCTCCAGGAACATAAAGAATGGCAGCAGTGACAAACCCCTCATCCCAGGCAGGTGACACACGGGTTGGTATAATTGGCCCATTCTTCACCTGCTGGGGAGAAGAGCCAGGTCCTTCCTCACCACGTCTCCCCACCACCAGGGTTGGTCAAAAATAACATCAGGAGGAAGTCTGCCCAGCCAGCAGCAACAGGAGACCAAAGAGCTGCCCACGAGGAAGTGCAATGCTCTGCAGCAGCTCCAGCTCCTCCCCAAAACACCCCCCCGAGGCAGAGCTGGGGGTACAAACCACCCTCCAGGGGTGAGATGTAAGGGCTTTCTCTTAACTCAACCCAGCTGTGATTCAGGAACAGCCAGCCCATCCCTTCCACGTGTGGCTTTCTGATTTTGATGTTTAGGGAATTTTTGGGGGTGGAGGAAGGTGGCATTGCCTCGTGCCTTACAAGGGAGATGCCTTTCCATCAGCACCCTTGGGGCTGTTCCCAAGGTGAAGTTGGTGGCAGCAGTGCCCCATGGGCACAGGGGAAGGTGACACATCCCCCATCAGGGCAGGTGACACTGGTGGGACATTATTTACAGAGCAGGTCCCTGCTGCTGGCCACCAAGTCCTCTTCGCTTGTTTATGATATCCTTTTAGCCTTCTATTCTTAATTTTTGGGGAATCCAGGGATTTTGTGGGTGCTGCACTGGGCAGAGAGAGGGGTCTGGGTGTCCCACAGCCCGTCAGGATCATCAGCTGGGCACAGCAGCCCTCAGCAAAGCGTTGTCCTCTCTGTTCCCAGTGTTCTTGCACCCCCCCACCAAAGCCTGTTATTATCTTTTCTGATAGAATTCAGATCAATCAAACAGAATAATAGAGCAGAGGTCAAGGAAGGCTGTTCCTTCCCTGGGGAACAAGGGGCTGCTTTCATCAGAAGTACCAGTAGCCAGCTTAATTGTTCTAAATCTGAGAAATTATGAACGTGCCTGCTAATTGTGTGTCCTCCTGCGCTGGAGAGGGAGGAAAGCTTTGGATGGGAGCTCCCACCATGCATGGAGCAGTGAGGCTAAATCAGCTTTGAATCCCCCCCAAAAACCTGGTTTTCAGGGATGGATGGTGCCACCCTTACTGGACTGGGAGGAAACTGCTCTGTGTCTGCCCAGCTGGTGCTGCGTGGGAGCACATGGATGTGGAGGGATGCAGGGGGATATGGAGGGATGCAGGAGGATCTGGAGGGATGCAGGAGGATGTGGAGGGCTGCAGGGAGACGTGGAGGGATGCAGGGGGATGAGGAAGTGGCTGGAGCAGGGGAACCAGCAGAGCTGGGCACTGCACCCAGCTCCAGGACCGAAGCTGCTGCTCACCATGGAGGAGGACCCTGCTTCTCTCCTGACGTTCTGATGGCTAATGAAAATATATTTGCTATCTGTATTAATTAAAATAAAGTGCAGCAGCTCGTCTTGAGGCTCCGTGGGAGAAGCTGTACACGGGTTATCATCATCCAGCACAGCGTCGTGCAGCGATGGAATTAGTTCTGCCAGGCCATCTTTAAAACACAAATCACTGATGGCTGATACAGCTGACAATTAATTATATAAAAACCAGCGTTGCTGGGAACGATGTGAGAGCTGAGCAGCACCAGCAGCAGCCCAGGGATGGGCCCAGGGTGGGCTGGGTGGTCTCAGGGGCTGGGACATGGAGGGGGGGCAAGCCTGTGCCAGCCTCAAACTGCTGCTCTGCCCCCCCCCAGAACGACTCTGGTTTTAGTGAGAAAAAACTTTAAAAAGTTAAAAATTGAATTTCAGCCGTATCTTGTCTGAAAAGGGGTTTGTTCCTGAAGGAGTGAGCCGGTGCAGGGGCACATCTGAGGGCTGGCCACGGGGATGTGCTGGGGATTGCAGTTCCCATAGGGAGTTGCTGGCAGGATGTGCCAGCGGAGCTGCTCTGCTGCCACCCCCCAAACTGGCCTGGCATTAAAAGGATCCAGCGATGAAATGCAGGATATTGCTTGTTTTAGAAGGAAAAACCAAGGAATGGAAGGGGTGACAACCTGCACCAAGGCCAAGCTGGTCTGTGCAAGGTGTCCCTGCCCGTGGCACGGGGAGGAACTGGACGGATTTGAGGTCCGCCCAACCCAAACCGTTCTGGATTCTGTGGTTCTCTGATCACACCTGGCACCGCTCCAGGCTGTGGAAGAGCATTTGGGAGCCCTGTGTGTCCCATCTCTCAGCCATCCCAGGCAGCCCCGAGCTGTGCCAGGCTGGCAGCGGGAACGGGGAGCGCTGGGCTGTGCCCCAGTTCCTGCCAGCCTCGGTGCACAGCCCGTGATCGATGGAGCCCAATAACTGTAATAACCACAGCCATCAGTAACCCTCCCTGCCCCTGCCTTCCCCATTGCCAGCAGCAGGGCCCTTCCCGGGCTGTCAGGAGTCATTAGGCACCGGAGCTGCATCGTTTCAGAGCAGGCAGCAGGGTCTTTTCAAGGGCATCAGGCAGCACCAGGCAGCCCTGGTTCCTGCACCGTTCCTACGTGGGGGTTCCTCAGTGAGGGGAGAAAATGCAAAGAAAATCATTGCCTGGGAAGAAGATTCCCCCTGCAAACTGGGACAAGCTGATCCCAGTGCCTGACCTGACACGTTGTCCCAGCAGGCAGAGCTGAGACCCCACTTGGTCCCCAGGAGGGAGAAACAGGCCCTGCACACGGGCTGGGAGGTGCAGGGAACTGTGGCACAGCCTGGGGCATGGGGAATTCCCAGATTGTTCCATTCCCTCATCCTGAGCAGCTCCAGCTCCGCTGCCTCTGCCCTGTGTGATCCCAGCAGCTGCATCCATGGTGGGAACAGCCCGGAGGAGTCCGTGGGGACAGCAGGAAACTCCTCGTGTGCCCTCTGCCAGACATCACCTGTGCCACCCTCATTGCTCTGGGGCACCTCTCCACCTTGGCAAGGCGGCCAGGACCTGAAGGGCTTCAAATCCTGCCTTGAGATGCCCCAGGGCAGCTTTTGGGGCACTCAAAAAAAAAAAACAAAACAACAACACTTTTGGGGTGTCCCTGGACAAACCCACAGAGGAGAGCAGCCATGGGCAGCAGTGCTGAGGCCACATCCTGCCACAGGGGACAAGTGAAACCCCCCGAGGTGCTGCCAGCCCCTGCTCCTCCTTGGCAGTCTGGGCTGGAGCCATGCTGTGATTCCTGTTACATCCTGTGAAAGAAATATAAAGAGCTGCCAAACAGATTTAGCAGAGGCAGCTCAGCTCTCCCCCAGTTGCTGCAGGGGAGCTCGGGCAGGAGCTGCTGGATCCTGTGGCTGCCCCAGCCAGGCAGAACCGAGCTGTGGTGCTGCTCTGTCACCTTGTATTTCCAGTGCTGGAGTGGAAATCACATCAGACCGGGCTGTGAAGGCGCTGCAGACAGGTGGGACAGCAGAGGAGGTTGGGAATTGTCGCATATTCCATGGATGTGACTGCCTGGGAGTGAGCCCATCGCCGATTTATGTCCTGACACAGGAACACTCAGCGGTTGTAACCAGACTAAACTTTGTCTCTCCAGATGTTTCAGGGCTGTGTATCCTTCCCAGTGTCCCCAGGAGCAGGGAGTTTGGCTGAACCCACTCCTGCATCCCTGCCAGGGCTCCTGCATCCCTCTTGGGTCCCCTCCATCTCCCGAGAGGCAGTGCCAGGGCACACCACCCCTGCCAAGCCCCTGGTTCGTGCAGCACTGGCACAGAGAGGTGCTGGCATGGCAGGGGACACAGCTGAGCAGAGCCACCCGGGCAGGGCCCCCAGGAGCCCCCAGGAGCTCCCCTGGCATCGCAGCAGGAGCTGCTCTCACACCCTGACCTGCTCACAAAGAGTTAATCCCAGCACTCGCTTCTCCAGATCTGCTCCGCTGCATCTTAACAGTGATGGGAGATTAATTATTTTAGCTGCAGAGAGCTGACTAGAACGGGGTTTTGTAGCTAAATATACTCTCTCTTTAGGAACCCATTTAATTTTATGCCCTGATGTAGACGGCTGGGATGGATGATTGGTGAAGAAAGAAGGAGCTTCTCTTCCCCCTCTTCAATTTGTAGGCTGAAAAGCTGCCAAAACACGCGATTTCCTCTCCCCAGGTGGGCCCTGAGGAGTGAACATTCCAGCTGGGGAGCCCAGGAAAGGCACAGGAGGGATCTTCTTCCACTCCTTTGTCCCTCTGGCTGCCCCATCCCTGGAAGTGTCCAAGGCCAGGTTGGACGGGGCTTGGAGCAACCTGGGATGGTGGAAGGTGTCCCTGCTCATGGAAAGGGGTGGGACTGGATGATCTTTTAAGTTCTTTCCTAATGAACTTCCAAAAAAAATGAATTCCCCCTTGAACCCAGCCTGTTCCTTCCTTTCAGCTGGGTCTGTCTGCCTGTGACAAGGCACAGATGTGCCTTTGGTACACTTGGTATCATAAAACCCTGTGATAAACTCAAATTATCACCTGCATCAACATTCCACTCTCCCTAATGGTTTTGCTCCCCTGCTCCCTGGTCCCTAGCAGTCAGGAATGTCAGGACAATTCCTGCCCCTGTGAGCTGGGGATGCAGTGGGATCCAGCCAGCACAGGACAGGTTGGATCACTTCCATGCTGCAAATCTCATCCCTCCATAACTGGATGAGCCTCTTAAATTCCTCTTCCTCCTGAGCTGCTGCTGCTCCTCCCACATTCCTTCGGGAAGGAGCTGGGCAATTCCCAGCGGGAGCTGGGCTCGTCCCTGGGGATTTGGGCTGTGCTGGGGGTGATGCTGCAGCGAAGGGTGCCAGGACTGGGGACACACAGACTGTGGAGCCAGGGCACCATGGGCAGGTCCCCCCAAAGCCACAGGTGCCTGTGCGGAGCTGGCGTGGCCAGAACAGACGCCTGGGAGTCAAATCCCCATCGATTCCAGCTCCGTGAAGCAGCAGTGGGGAGGAAAATCCATTTTCCTCCTAGCTCGGAGAAGTGTGTAATTTCCCGGCATCTGTCAGGGCTGCGTGGATCGTTAGAGCAGTTCCAGCTCCTCCCGAGCACCGGGAGAAGGGGGAGAGGTTTGCGAGTTTAATTCCCGTATTCCTTGTGGTGTCCTTGCGAGCCAGGCGCAGGCAGCGGGGATTCTCCAGTCAGGCACCAACAGGATCGATTTGCCACTAAAGCAGGTTTCCAGGAGTGTTTTGCTGTTGGAATGTCGCCCTCACCTGCAGCAGTCCTGCAGCAGTCCCCATGTGGAGCCCAAATCTGCTGCTCCCACCTGGACCAGGAACCCCCTCGCCCCCGCCCAGTTCAGGGGGATTTCCTCCTGTCTCATCCCAGGGCTGGGACCGAGTGTGGGTATGGGTGTCTGGTGTCTCCCAGACCTTGTCCCAGCCCCACATCCCCTGCCAGCACAGCAGGTCCCTGAGCTCCCCAGCTCAGGCAGCTGGCACTGGTGAAATCCCTCCCTTCCAGCCCTGGAAGTGCCGAAGGCTGGGCTGGATGGGGCTTGGAGTGACCCAGTTTAGTGGAAGGTGTCCCTGGCCGTGGCCCAGGAAGTGGAGGAGGCGATGTTGAAGGTCCCTTCCAGCTCAAACCGTTCCAGGATTCGGTGATTCCATGATTCTCTCCTCTCTGCCCTGCCCAGCAGAGAAGGGTTTGCTGCTGGCTTCGGGAGCCGGGTGGGCAGCGGGGGCAGAGCCTGGTCCTTCCCGGCCACGGCTCCTCGGGCTGGGCACCACTGCCAGCATCCTCACCCAGTAATGAGGGGTTTCCATGGCAACCTTATTTGAGCATCTCGAGTGACACAGATGTAAATTTTAAAATGAAATATTCAGACCACAGTCCTGTGAGCATAAATAAACCCCTGCACATGGGCAATTTAACAGCATTTTAAAGAAGATCCGAAACTCCCCGGGGCCAGCGGAGTCTCTGGCACTGGGAAATCCATGGGAATGGAAAGAAAAGTGTCCTGCCCCGGGAATCCCAGCACCCAGCTGCATCTCAGCCTGAGTCCAGAGCAGCATCAAATCAACAAGGTGTTGGTCACACCTACCCTGCAGAGGATGTGGCACAAAGGGACAGCCCAGGAGGGACAGCCAGGTGTCCCCTGGAATGGGAGGAAAACAACTCCAAACTTTCTTGGCCTCTGCTGCACTGTCTTCCTGAGCAAAAGCTGGGCATCTCTTTCCTTCTGGATTATCTCCCATTAATTGCTCCATGGTACAGTCCAGGTTTTCCCACTGGAGTCTGGAGGCTCCCAGCATTCCCAGGCTGTCACCCACACCGGGCAGGACCCAGGGACAGGCACCGCTGCTTCATCCTTGTGCCAGAGAGGAGAATGGCTGTCTGTTTTCTCCGACAGCAGCGGGAATGTTGGGCTGAAATCCATGCACAGCCCTGCCGTCCCTGTCTCACCTTTGCCGGGAAAGCGGAACTCCCGGTGCCGCGGGCAGCCCCTGCTCCAGCTGCGCTTCCCGGAGCTCCCGCGGGGATGACTCACCCAGATCGGATTGCTACGGCTTTATTTGCTTAGAGGGGGAGATGACAGGATGCTCTTGAGGAAAACTTTTCTTTCCTCTTGGAAAACCCCTGAATCTGCTGGAACTGTAACTGCAGGAAAAACTGGGATCCGCATCTCCTGCTCGGAGGCAGGCGGCCTTCGAGGCTGCCTCCGCCCGCGGGGACATTCGGGAAATGAAAGATTGTTTCAATTAAGGTTTCTCTGCTCTTCGACATTCAAGGCCAAAAGCCTTTAAAATCTGAGACCAAACGGATCACAGCCAAGTGTTTTGGTGGACGCAACCTGCTTTTTCTCAGACGCCTCTTCCCAACCAAACCCTGTTTTCCTCCCTGAGGATGAAATGTGTGTTGCACGTGCTGGAAGTTGGCGTGGGAAGAGGTGGGAGAGCAGAAGGTGCCCAGGATGCCCCTTCCCGCCCCTCAGCCCGCCGGTAATGAAGGATTGCACCAGGACCTGGCCTCCCTGCTTTATCCAAGATCTGGATCAGCTCTGGATGAATTCATCCCCAGCAGGAATGTTCCTGTTCCTCCACAGAGGTGCACGGCAGCTCCTGCCAACCCCCCTGCATCGGCCGTGTGGGAATGGGGAACTCCAAGGGCTCAGCCTGTGTGCCGAGGGTGCTGGGCAGTGCAGGATAAATCCCAGCTCTCCAGGAGGGCTTGGAGACGATGCCAGCAGCAGCTCCAGGCAGGATCAGCCCAGCCCAGCACCCGTGAATGCGCCTGAGCCCGTCACACAGGCAGAGCTGAACACCACCACTAATAGTGCCTGGATCAGCTTTATTCATTTCTGCTACAATCAGATCCTAAACCCTTCTGGACAGTGATTCCTGAGCTGGAGCAGTCCAGCTGCCCTCCCTGGAGCGAGTGCTCGAGGTGATACCATCGGCATTAGTAACAGGAGCCCTGATACGGCTACTCCTGCTTTGGCTCTTGCAGGAGCACAGCAGCAAAATGAGGCCTTTGTGATTATTCCACCATCCTTTTATCAGGCATTTGCAGCTCTCTAATTCCTCTAAGCCCCTCTGGCTGAGGTATCTTGGCAATCGGGTTCTCCCAGTGCCACAGAACTTCTGGAGCAGCACTCGCCTGTTGGCCACGGCTGCCCACGGGACACGGGCCTGGCTGGGGGTCCCGGGGACCCTCTCACATGGGGATGAAGCTTTGGGGCTGGGGAGGATGATTTTGGTGCCTCTGTGTTGCTGCTGCTCAGATGGGTGGGCGCTTGGTGCCCTGCAAGCACCCAGTGCGGTGCCTGGGTGAGAGGAGATGCTCCAGGAGCTGCTGCCCTGCCGCCTCTCCTGTCCTGCTGCCTCTCCAGAGCCTGGAGCCACCACCCCAGCCCTGGGACGGGGCTGTGCCCCGCTGGCAGCTCTCCCACACACAGCCCAGGCTCGGCACCGGCGCTTCCGCCCGGGCTAAGTATAAACCGCGGGGGCTGAGGCTGGTTGGAGACATCCTCCCCGGAGCCCAGCTTCCTGCGCCGTGTTTGCACACAGCCGGTATCCAGGCACAGCCCAGAATAGACCTGGAGACGAGCTGTCGTTCTGCGTTAAGGTCACTTTGTGCTCCAAACTGTCCTGGCCCTGCCCGGCCCGTCCTGCTGCGGTGCCCGTGCTCCTCACAGAGCCCCCGGTGCCACACTCGGGAGCAGAGAGGGCTGCAGGGCCACCACGGGGGTTTCCGTGGATTTGGAGAGGGGTTTCCAGTGCCGTGGAGAGCTCCTGATCGAGATATAAGATAAACCCCTTGTGCATCTCAACAGCCTTTATTTCCTCCAGAGCTGCTATAGCAGATTAGATCAAGGTCAAACGTGACCATTTCTCTTCCAGCAGCTCTGGATTGACCACCTGTGCAGAGCAGGATGGGGTTTGGCAGCTGGGAGGGTCCTGTGTGGCCATGATCACCCCATGATGATTGGCCATGGGGGTTGGCAGGAGCTGCCGTGCACCTCCGTGGGGGAACAGGAACACTTGGGGGTGGCAGAACAACTGTTGGAATTCAGATCAGGGTGGAAAGGATCTTACCAAAGCCCACCCTGGCCCTGCAAACATGGAAACCCACTGCAATCCTTCCTTAAGGATGGGGATACTCCGTTCTGCTTCCCAAATGCAGGAATGAATGGGTAGGGGGCTGTGGGGGCTGTGGGGCAGCACCGAGGTCCATGGGGGAGCAGCAGGGTCCGGCAGCCCAGGGAGCTGCTGGAGCACAGCACGGGTTTGGGGCTGGTGATCAATCAGGAGCTGAGATCGACAACCGATTTTCTTTCTGATAATGCAGAATAAGCCCTTATTGACCCCGGATGCCAGGGCTCTGTGCCTCCCCCTCCCCTGCTCCAGCCTGGCTGCGTTCCGCCCTCTCCGCTTCCCTGGAATGCGCATTTGCCCTTTACAAACTGCAGCATGTTTAGTGTCTCATTAAGGAGTCGCTTTACAGAGTGTTTTATTTCATGCTTTGTTAAGGACAGAATCCAGCAAATGCATCCTGGCAAAGGATCTAATAAGGAATTACTCAGCTTTCCAAAAGCGTAAGATATGGTTTAAAGGCACAATCCATTAAGAGATAGGGTTCACATGACAAATAACCCCGGGATTCTGGGTTGGTGTTTTTGGGAACGCATCGGCTTTAAGGACTTGGGATCCTTGACTGTGCTGCTGTGAGGTGGTGTCCCAGCATGTCCCAGTATGTCCCACCGTGTCCTACCAGCCAGTGAACCCCCTCTGTCTTCCTCCCCTCTGTCTGAGAGCCCCATCGTCTCCCATCCTGGAAAAACCTTTTTGCTGCAGAGCCCTAAAGCAACCACTGACTTCCCTCCCAGGCTTGGGATGGGAGAGGAAGATAAGAGCCCACAAGAGCCCTGCAAAACTTCTCAGGGAAGGAGAGCTGCCACTGGCACGGCCTTGGGGACATTTCCCCCCATGAGTGCATGGCAAGGTGCCCATGGAGGCCAGCATCAGCCCAGGGTGGGATGGGGAGGGAAGCAGAGACACTGAGAAACAAGCAGAGGGTGTGGAAGCTCCTGGTCTGCCCCTCAGAAATGTGGGGGATACTGAGGCACCCAGCCTTCCGAGGGGGAGATAATTCAGAGCTGACACAAGTTGATTGTTGCAGATGATGTGTGTGAAATGTCTCCTAATGCGCTCAGGGAATCGGCGATGGATTTGCGGGACCACTTGCTAATTAAGGAATTAATGTTTTAACTTGCGGCAAACAGCAGGAGGGGCCAGGAAACCCTCGGGGGCTGGGGCAGGTTTGCTGGTGGCTGCAGCAGGGTGGTGGTGGCAGCAGGGTGCAGTGGCTTGGGGCAGGCACAGCTCTGTCCCCGGCTGTCCCAGAGGCAAAGGACCAGCCCAGGCACCAGCAGAGTGTCCAAGGAGTCTCCAGGACTGAGGAGCAGTGTAGGGACCGCCTGAGTTTTGGCAGCTCCATCCTTCAGGCTAATTCGACAGCTTTTGCCTTTCCCTGTTGCGTTTCTTATCCTTGATTCTTGCCAGAAGCTGCTTCAGTTTTCCAGAAGATGGAGCAAAGTCAGTTTTCAGCGCTGCTCAGTCACTCTGCACAGGCTGCTTGTGCCCTCCCTCGGGCCCCCTGGGCAGTGTCACCCAGCAGTGTCCCTGTGTTTCAGGATTCACATACAAAAGCTCCATTTTTTCCCCTTGCCTTTTCATTCCAGTCCTACCTTAATTAGCAGAATCTGAAACAGAAAACCTCAAGTTAAATGTGACCCACCAGCTGTGCTTTTGTTTAAAGCACCTGTACCACCGAGGTGAGGCGAGCCTGCTTGGGAAGGAAACCCTGACTGCTGGTCCAGCCCCCATCCCATGGACAGCTGGTGCTGTGGTGGCCACATGTCCTGGCTGCCACCATGGGAACATCACAGCAGCTCGAGCTGCTTTGGGGATCAGTCTGTGCCTTCGTGTGCAGCCCCAAAGGGGAGCACGAGCCCCAGGCCAGCAGTGGGGCAGGAGGGTTGCAGACGCCCCATGTCCACAGAGGGACAGGGACCCTGCGTTCCAGGGGCTCCAAACCCTGCCAGGGGACATGAGGGGGCTGGAATGACGGTCTTTAAGTACCGTGCATTAAGTGCTTTCCCTGGCAACTGCTGTTTCCATGGAAAGCGTTGACTTTCGGGTTCTCGGAGCTCTTTGCTCGCAGAGCTCGCGGCAAATTCCAGCCCATGGATCAGAGCCCGGTCACCCCACGGTGGTGGATAAATCTGGATTTATGCAATTACCCCCTGGCCAGAGCGGGGCTGGGTGGCTTTGGTGACTCGCTCTTTCCTGCCCATTCCTGTTCCCAACAAATGTTGGGTTGGCTTTGCCCAACACGCCGGTGCCTGAGGGGGCTCTGCCAAGGCGGGTGTGTTGTGCTGTGGGGGCCGGGCGTTCCTTCTTTGGGAAGTGGTGGGTGTTCCTGCAGCCACAGCTTCCCAGGGGGGCTGATTTCACGCCAGCAGCACAGCTCTAATTTCGTGCCCAGCTTTGCCCAAGTCCCACTTTTCCCTGTTTTTTTGCAGACAGTGGATCGGGGGCAGCGCTGGTGCCGGCCAGCCCGGACCCGCTCGCTGCGGGTGAGCCCGTGGAGAAGACGGGAGGTGGAGCTGCAGAGCTCCGGCACGGCGCGGGTTTGACTGGCGGAGCTGAGGATTTTGGGCATGCCGTGGGTTCAGACCCTGGAGCTGGGCAGCTTGGGCATGGCACTGCCCTCAACCTCCTGCCAGCCCTGGAGGACGGTGCCGCGCCAGCGGAGGGGACAACGCCGCTCCTGCCTACAGCCACCGCTGCTCCCAGACCTGATGCCAAACAAACTTCCCCTGTTAAGAAAAAGCTGCCGACTCTAAAGCAAGTAAATACGGGAAGGAAGCACCCAAGGCTGAAGCCCACCCTGGCAGGGCCCCCCGGGACTGCCTCCCCAGCCGGCCCGCGGAGCTCCAGGCTCCCCACGGCCGCCCCAAGGCTGCGGGTGCCGGCAGAGGACACGGAGAGGAGCCCCCTGGAGCTGCCTTGGGGGGAGCAGGCCACCACCAGCCGCCCCACGCTGCAGATCTCCCCTTCCACCCTGCCCCCAGCCCTCCCCCGGCCCTTCCCTGACAGCACGGGGGATGCGGGAGAGGCTCCGACCGCGGCTCCCGCCGGCGCTGCCGTTATCCCAACAAACAGCGCGGAGAGGGACGCGCACGGCTCTGCGTCGGAGGAGAGCCAGGAAACCACCACGTCCACCATCATCACCACCACCGTCACAACCACGGAGCCCACCCCGGGTGAGCTGAGCTGAGTTGAGCGCAGGGACGGGACTTCGGCACTGGTGGGGAGCACGCCTGCGGTTAGGCAGACCCCCCACCCAAAATCAGGCCACCAGCCGGGTTTGGGGGCAGCCTAAAATCTTCTGCTCTTTAGCAGAAGACACTTGCACTTTATGGTTGGAGGGATGAAACATATGTCCAATGAGGAAAGGCTGGGAGGGCTGGGAGAAGGCTCCAGGAGGAGCTTAGAGCTCCTTCCAGTTCCTAAAGGGGCTTCAAGAGAGCTGGAGAGGGAATTTAGACAAGGGCTTGGAGTGACAGGACAGAGGGAATGGCTTCCAACTGCCAGAGGGCAGGGTTAGATGGGATATTGGGAAGGAATTCTTCACTGTAAGGGTGGTGAGCCCTGGCACAGGGTGCCCAGAGAAGCTGTGGCTGCCCCTGGATCCCTGGAAATGTCCAAGGCCAGGTTGGATGGGGCTTAGAGCAACCAGCTCTGGTGGAAGATGTCCCTGCCGTGGCAGGGGGTGGGCTTTAATGCCTCTTCCAACCCAAACCGCTCTGGGATTCTTCAATTCCACGGGATCACTGATGGGGCAGGGACTGCTGTGCTGGGATTTTGGGGTGCGGGAGGGACTTGCCCTCGGCGTGACCCCGCTGTGTGTCCCCTCAGTGCTGTGCAGCATGAGCTTCCACGACCCCGAGGGCTACATCGACTCCACGGATTACCCCCCGCTGCCCCTGCACGGGTACCTGCAGTGCACCTACAACGTCACCGTCTACACCGGCTACGGCGTCGAGCTCCAGGTGAGCCGTGCCCCGCGGGGATCCCCACAGCCAGACCCACTGGGCCCTGCAGCAAACGGTGCCAAGCCTCGGGCACCTCTGCCCTGGGGACCTTCGCTTGATAAAACGCCCCTTTCGAGGGATAAAAATAGATTTTTCTGAAGGCCTGGTAATAAATGAACTCTGTGAGGGAGCTGGAACATCCTGAATGTCAGCGATGATCAAACTCTTTAAATGTCACGCAATTAATTTAACTGAGAGGCGTTGGCAGCCGGTGGTTAAAAGGGCTCTTGATGGGAAGGGGCCGCCAGCCCCCTGCCCTCTGCGCCCCCCATTTGCTGGGAGGGGTTTGGGTGGCTCTGAGGGTGCAGGGGGGCAGCCCAGGTTCCTTCTCTGGCTGGTGCAGGTGCCCAGCAAATGCCCACCCATCAGAGCAGGGGGTCTCACCAAAGCTGATGTGCACCACTGCACCATCAGCTCCCCCCAAAATGAGCACCCCTCACCCTGGTGAGGCTGCAAGCAGGGCAGGGGCCTCTGCACATTCCAAATGCTCTCCAGGTCAAACAAACCCAGGGTCCCCATGCTCCCTGCAATCCTTTCTTCTTGTGTTTTCTCCATGTCACCATTTGCATCCAATAAAAGCCCTGCACTTTGAATTTGTGTGATTAAAAGTGCACATTAAAAGGAGCAGGAGTTCCAGCAGGGTTGTCCCCTCTGTCCCGCTGGTGGGCACAGGCAGGGGCTGGCCCCCAGGGCACGAGGCCACCGTGGCTGCCAGCCCTGGTGGGGAGGTTGCCCTGGGAGCAGCAGTGGTGCAGGTTGAGCACTGGGGAGTCTGAGGAGCTCAGCCACTTTTCCACGGCAGTGGAAAAGTAACTGGACACAGCAACTGTCTCCTCAGATCCACAGGGTGCTAAAGACAGGCTGCTCTGCTGTAAATTTGCCTCTGTCCATAATCCATCAGGTGACACCACTCCTGACCTCACTCCGTTGCGAGCTGAGGTTTTAATGGAGCATAAAATTGGCCTCTCCACCCCCCCCAAGCTTTGCATTTTGCTTTGCTGGTGCTTCGGAGCGTTTCAGACAAATTAAATCACAACAGCAGGTCGGTGCTGGTGGAGCACGGCCCCGTCTGCAGCTGGCAGTGCCCTGGGCTGCAGCACCGCGGGCTCGGGGCTCGGAGGTGAATTCCAAAGGGAATTCCAAAGGGAGATGAATTCCCTGGGTAGACCCCAGGGATAACCTGGGGTGTNGGCTCGGAGGTGAATTCCAAAGGGCAGACGCTGGATAACCTGGGGTGCGGGTATGGGGTCTCATGGGAGGGGTTTGGATTTGATTCCCAGCTCCTGTAGCAGGGAGGTGCTGCCCCTTATCCTGGGAATCTCGTTAAAGGCATCTGCAGGAGCAAAGAGAAGCCCCTGGGACAGGACGCCCTGCATGAGCTGTCCCCTCTCCCTGCAGGGGCTGTGGGACAGCCTGGTGGTGGCAGGAATGCCTGTGGCATTCCAGCCCTGCCCAAAACTGCTCCTGCAGGCACTGGGAGCCACGCAAGAGGACACAGGGACCTTCCACTTCCTTTGGAGTCAGACCCTCACTCACTGCAGGGGAAATCTGCCTTTGGGGAGGAGTGGACACAAAGCCTGGATGTCAGGCACGGTCCTGGGAAAGGCTGGGAGCTGCCCTGGGCTGTGTAAGAGCTCGGGATCCCTGCTCAGCTCACTGCCCCTCCCTGCACCCTTCACAGCATTCCAGGGAGAGCTGTGTCCCCTCTCTGTGCCACGGCAGCCCTGGGAGCTGGGAGCAGCCAGCTCTCCGAACGCTTCGCGAAATTCTATTTATTTTTAAAATTCCTGAATCTTCTTGGCAGGAAATAGAATTTCCCTCAAGAGGTTTTCTAGTGGGTGAGCGAGGCTGGCAGCCTGACTCGAGGATCCCTCCTGCCTTCCCAAGGCTCTGGAGGGGCTGCTGTCGGTGCAGGCTGTGACTGAAGTCGGGGGCCGTGCTCCCAGCCCCTGGCAGGAGCTCGCACAGATGGTCCCTCTCGCAGGGCTGGCGGTCCCTGGCGGGGGGCCACGGCAGCGTCTGCACCTGCTGGTTACTCCAGGCTCCTCTGGGAATGCCAGCCTGGTGCTGGCACAGGGAATGGCGCTTGTGGTGCCACCCTGCTCGCCTGGATTTACCGAGGGGAGGCTGATGGTGGAACAGGGTGTGTGTGTCCCGTGACACCCAGCACCGATCCCCAGCTTCCTCCCTTCTGCAGAGCTCTGCCTGCTCCAGCTGCTCCCCCGAATCCCCTTCCCAGTTTCCTGGAGTGATTTGGCTCTGTGTCATGTGCGTGGTGCCACCAGCACTTGAGGGAGCCGGCTGGGGAACAGGTTTGGCTTCAAGCAATTGCGGAACAAAATCTGTTAGAAACACCTTGGAAAAATCTTTGCAGGGATCCAGACCCAGCTGAAGAAGCAAAGCTCTGTCCCAGTGGGAGCTGGGTGGGGGAAATTGTTGGTGTCTTATGGAGCCCACTTGGATCCCTGGACTCCAAATAACACTTAATTTGTGCCATTTATTAGTAATCAGATCTGAGCCAGCCCACCAGCCACAGTGTGTGCTGGCCATGCTGGGGAGGCACATTTTGGGGACAATATCTGGAAAAGAAGAAATGACCCAGGGCCGGCTGCAGGTCAGAGTTGCTGAGTGGCCCGTGCTCCAGACAATGCTTTTCCCTGCCAGGACCCAGCTGGAAAAATAAGGCAAAATCAACTCCTCTTGGATCTCAACACGGGCTGGGGTGAACCCAGGCATGCCCTGAACCAGCCTGGGGATGTTAATCCAGCTTTGCAGCGAGGAATGGGTTTTCCAGGGATTTTGCTACAGGAGCTCAGGATGCTGAGGGCTGAGGGTGGCTCCATGCAGTGCCCTTGGAGCAGGGCACATCCCAGCCCCGTGTGCCAGGGGGAGGTGGGCACGGCGGTGACAACAGCCACAAATCCCTGCAGTCACAACATCGTCGGGAGCGCTCCCAATCACGGCTGGGCTGGTGCTAAATATAGAGCCCCGGGCCTCGCACACTCAGGGAAACAAACGGTCTGATGAGCATCTTTCTGCTGAAATATGAGCCCATTTATTAAGCTAAATGGACGTGAAATGTAAATGTGAGGTTACCGCTCAGCTATTTCCAAATAATAATTAAAGCCTTTTTGGAGCTATTCATTAGATGCGCTTGCTGTGTGGCTCCCCGAGCGCTCCCTGGCTGGGTGAGGGATCCTGGGGAGGTTTCCTGGTGCATGGGGCGGGTGGCGAGCACCAGACCCTGAGGAGTGGCCCGGTTTGGTTGCAGCACCGTGCTGGTGCGATGTGACAGGGCTGGGATGTGACCGCCGGGGCCCCCGCTCTGCCCCCACAGCTCACAGCTCTCTGCTCCCCGCAGGTGAAGAGCGTGAACCTGTCGGATGGGGAGGTGCTGTCCATCCGCGGCGTGGACGGCGACGCCCTGGTGGTCTTGGCCAACCAGACCCTCCTGGTGGAAGGCCAGGTGATCCGCAGCCCCACCAACACCATCTCCGTCTACTTCCGCACCTTCCAGGACGACGTGGTGGGGACCTTCCAGCTCCACTACCAGGGTGGGTGTGTACCCAGCGTGGGGAGGGGGGGTTTGGGGTCACTGCCACTTGGCTGCAGGGTCAAACCAGCAGGCTGTGCCCCCACAGACCAGCCACGCTCCTGTTTCACCACCTGCCCGTGATCAGGTCAAGGTGTTGTGCCCAGGGTAGAGGGTTCAATGTGCCCCGATGTCCCCAACCCCAGTGCTGGCTGTGCCTCTCACACCCGCCTTGCCCCGTTTCTGTCCCCGTGCAGCAGCTCCTCCTGCACACACTCACACTGCCAGCCTATTTTTTGCCTCGAAGAGCTTTAAAAAATAAATGAGTTCCAGAAAATTATTTTTAAAATAGAAACTGGGTCTGGGCAAGAGCAGCAACAGGTGGGGAAGCAGCGGCAGTGGGGGTCTGTGTGACACGTGGGCACATCCAGCACGTCCCCAAGGGGTGGCTGGGAGCAGCTGAGCCCTGAGCTCCCAATGTGTGCCTGTTCCAGTGTTTATGCTGAGCTGCAACTTCCCACGGAGACCTGACTTCGGAGACGTGACGGTGATGGATCTGCACTCGGGTGGCATTGCTCATTTCCACTGCCACCTGGGCTACGAGCTGCAGGGTCCCCGCATGCTGACCTGCATCAACGCGTCCCGGCCGCACTGGAGCAGCCCCGAGCCCATCTGCTCAGGTACCTGCACACGCCAGCCCCAGGGGAGGAAAGCTGGGCTCCTCTGGGGAACACGAGTCCCTTTCTTTGCCCCATGAGATGAATGTGGTCCTCAGAAGGGGGTGAGAGCAATGCCCAGCCCTGCACAGAGCATGGCCTGAGGTGCCACAGGTGGTCAGGCAGCGACAGCAGGATCTGTCCCCTCATTAGGCAGCAAAGGGAAAGGAAATTAAGATTTTATGTGTGTGTGTGAGAATAAATATGCATTTGTGAGTATAAGTATGCGCAGACAGAGCAAAGCAGAGGCTTGTGCACTGGGTGCTCTGAGGAGAGCTGGGCAGAGGGGAGCACAAGTGCCGCTGTCCCCGTGCCCACGCCAGCGGGGCCCTGCTCTGTGTTGCAGCTCCCTGTGGAGGGACAGTCCACAATGCCACCATCGGCCGCGTGCTGTCCCCCAGCTACAGCGGGAACCAGTCTGGCAGCATGTACTGCGTGTGGGCCATCGGGGCCCCCCCGGGCCAGAAGCTGCACCTGCACTTTGAGAAGCTCCTGCTGACCGAGAAGGACAGGTGAGGCTCCAGGAGCCGTTTCCCCACAGTCCTGGGCTTGCAGAGAGCTTCCAGGGGGTTCCAGGGGGCTTCTGCATGCAGTGAGGAGCAGAGCCTTTTGCTGGGCACTAAATATAGAAAAATGGAATGTTTTGGGTTGGGAAAGCCCTCTGAGATTGTTGAGTTCAACTGTCCCTCAGCACTGCTAAGGCCACCATGAAACCACGTCTCCACATTTACACGGCTGTTAAACCCCTCCAGGGATGGGAACGCAACCATTGCCCCCAGCATCCTGTTTCAATGCTTGTCAGCCTTTTTGGGGAAGAAAATTTCCCTGATATCCAGTCTAAACCTTCCCTGACACAAGCCATTTCCTCTTGTCCTATCCTTTGCTCCCTGGGAGCAGAGCACGACCCCCCCAGCTCCGCCCTCCTGTCAGGGAGTTGTGCAGAGCCAGAAAGTCCCTCCTGAGCCTCCGTTTCTCTGGGCTGAGCCCCTCCAGCTCCCTCAGCTGGTGCTCCAGCCCCTTCCCCAGCTGCGTTCCCTTCCCTGGACACGCTCCAGCCCCTCCACGTCTGTCCTGGAGAGAAGGGCCCAGAATACACCAAAATTTGGAAGCTCCCAGCTTGTCCCAGCTGCTCCACCTCCCCCTTGTTGTGTCTGGGTGGGACTCAGGGACGCTGTCCCGCGTGACCCAGGGACGCTGTCCTGTGTGACCTGGGGACGCTGTCCCATGTGACACAGGGACACTGTCCCGTGTGACTCGGGGACGCTGTCCCGTGCGGCCTCCTCTGGGGAACACGAGTGACCTGGGGACGCTGTCCCGTGTGACTCAGGGATGCTATCCCGTGTGGCCCAGGGACGCTGTACCGTGTGACACAGGGACACTGACCCGTGTGACTCGGGGACGCTGACCCGTGTGACTCGGGGACGCTGTCCCGTGTGACACACCCCGCTGCCCCGCAGGATGGTGGTGTACAGCGGGGACACCAACCGCTCGGCCGTGCTCTACGACTCGCTGCGCGCCGACAGCGTCCCCTTCGAGGGCGTCATCAGCGACGGCTCCTCCATCAGGATCGACTTCCTCGCCGAGGAGCCCGCCGCCGCCACGGCCTTCAACATCCGCTTCGAAGGTGCTGTGTCCCCGTGCTGGGACACGAGGGCGGTGCCCGGCTCAGCCAGGACACCCAGCCCCAGGGGGAAGGCTCCTGGCTGCCCCCAGCACGGGCAGCGCTGGTGCCCCTCTGTAGCTCCCGTTGTCATTTAAGTGGATCCCACCGCAGGATCGTTCCCACGGGAGCCCCGTGGCCCCGAGCAGGCTCAGAAACACGCAGCAATCCCAGGGTGGATGGCTTGGCATGCCCAGCTTGGGGAACACAGTGCCCAGCAGTGCCCTGATCCACCGTGGGAGTGGGGTTTGGTTATGCCTGTGTGGCTCAGAACAGATAAATTGTTGTTAATCCTGATTGTCTGTAAAACACTCTGTGGAACAGGCAGGTGGGGATGCAGGGGTCAGGTTCTCATGGGGACAGCAGCAGGGCCTGGGGGTCATCCAGGGAAGCTCAGCGAGAAGGGAGAAGCTCCGTGCCCCTACAGCTAACAGGGATCTCTTCCAGCCTTTGAGCGGGGCCACTGCTACGAGCCCTACATCCAGAACGGGAACTTCACCACCTCCGACCCCACCTATAACCTGGGCACCACCGTGGAGTTCACCTGTGACCCCGGGCACTCCCTGGAGCAGGGCCCCGCCGTCATCGAGTGCATCAACATGAGGGACCCCTACTGGAATGACACGGAGCCGCTGTGCCGAGGTCAGTCCTGCCCCTGGGCACTGCTGGGTGTGGGGTCAGCACCCCTGGGCCCCCCCGAGCCCTGCCTACCCTTTGCCCCCACAGCCACGTGTGGAGGGGAGCTGACTGCTGTGGCCGGGGTGATCCTGTCCCCCAACTGGCCGGAGCCCTACACGGAGGGGGAGGATTGCATCTGGAGGATCCATGTGGGAGAGGAGAAGCGGCTCTTCCTGGACATCCAGCTGTGAGTAGCCCGGGAACTCAGTGTCCATCTCTGCCCCAGCAGTGCTCATCTCATTTTGCTGCAGTGTTCTGCTCCCCTCGCCTTCACCACGGAATCACAGAATCCCAGAAGAGTTTGGGTGGGAGGGACCTTAAAGCTGATCTCCCATGGGAAGGGACACCTTCCACTGCCCCAGGTTCCTCCAAGGCCCTTCCAACCTGGTCTTGGACACTTCCAGTGATGGGGCAGCCACAGCTTCTCTGGGCACCCTGTGCCAGGGCCTCACCACTCACAGAGAAGAGTCTTGCCATGTCCTGTTCTCCCCCTCAGAGCTTCCATAATCCCCTTTGATGCACTTGGCACCCTGAGTGGTGCTCCCTGAGTTCAAAGCACCATTACACAATCCATAGCAGCAGTTAATTGCTGCTCCAATGGCTTTGGAATTCTCCACAGGGAGCGGTGCTGCAGCAGCACGTGGCCATGTGCTCCTGGGGTGACACCCAACATGTCAGGAGCTGGGTCATAAGGGGTTAGGAGAGCCTGGAGGCATCCATGAGATGGAAACAGCTCAATCTTTGGGCTGAATGTGAAATACAGGCACTAAGGGAGCAGAGCCACGCAGCAAGCCCAGGCTGAGCTTGCTGGGGTCAGAGGGGAATGGGATCCAATGCCAGGCTGAGAGCTCTTGGCATGGTAATGCTGCTGCTGCAGCAGGAGCCTCCTTTGATGCTATTTTGGGTTTTCAAGAGGAGGACGTGTTTCAAGTAGAGGCTTAGAGTCATAAAGATTTTAAAGCTCCCCATAAAATCCCAAGTGGGAGCTCCCAGCACACCTCTCCCAGCTCTGTGGGTGCTTGGGCTGAGCAGAACTGAAGGCTGAGTGATTTGAAGTCATCAGGTATAAATGTCACTGAGAAAATCGTGTTTGACAGAAAGCAGAGATTTACTACAAATGTCAGCTTGCCATGGGGATTAGCTGGGCTCCCTCCAGGAACATTCCTAATAAAATGTTTGGGGATCAGCTCAGGCATCTCCTGTGCAGCTGGGAGCATCCTGGTGCTCTCCTCTGGCCCTCTTCCCCCCAGGGAAGGGGAGGAGGGTTGTCCCTGCCCCGGTCCCTCCTGTGCCACCCAGCAGCAGGGCATTGGTGCCGGCTGTGCTCCCAGCCCTGGGGAGCCTTGCTGGGGCGTGGACACGGCAGGCCAGCGAGTGAGGAGGGGGTGTCACTGCCCACTCTTGGGGTCGATGTGATCGTTCACCCATGCTGCCAACCCCGGGCACACAGAGAACCCTCCCGACGCCAGAGCCGTGTGTCCCCTGCCGTGTGCATCCATCCCCCGCCTTGGCCTCGGAGCGGGGGGCAGAGCAGCGCGGCCCCCATTTCCTTCGGCTCCAGGGCGGCCGCAATCCCGGGGTGGACGGAGGCTGCAGCCATCCCTGCCCGGTGTCGCTGGCCGTCCCCGCCATCCGCGGGCCGCCACTGCGCTCTGGTGGCCGCGGGGACAAGCGCGGCTCCGCCGGGACCGGCACATCCAAGCGTGAGGTCCCGGGAGCGGCCGGCAACTCCCGGCCTCGAACCCCCCGGAGGGAGGTGACCCGGAGAGAGGTCACCTGGCTGCCCCTTGAGCCCCGCACTGCTGTGTCCTGCCTGGGCTCTCTAACCAAACTCTCCTCTCAGCCTGAACATCACCAACAGCGACATCCTCACCATCTACGACGGGGACGAGCTCTCCGCCCGCATCCTGGGGCAGTACGTGGGCAGCAGCGGCCCCCAGAAGCTCTACTCCTCCAGCCCCGACCTCACCATCCAGTTCCACTCGGACCCTGCTGGGCTTATCTTTGGGAAGGGGCAAGGATTCATCATGAACTACATAGGTATGGGGAGCGGGGTGCTGGCGCCAGGATGTGACACACAGACAGTGCAGACTGTCCAGCTGCAGGGTCTGGAAGCAGGGAGAGTCACTGAGGCACCAGCACCACCTTCACATCCCACCCTGAACCCACTGCAGAAGCCCTAGCTCAGCTGCAGGTCTCTGGGTCAGTCACTTCTGGGGTGTGCCAGTAAGTCTCCCTTCCTTCAGGCTGGCAACAAGGCATTTTTGGTCCCTGTTATGCCTGGTGTGGCTCACAGGGAAAGAAATTGCTGGAAACAGGGATGCAGGATCCCCCCACACACCCTGTGAGCATGAGCTGATGGCAGGGGTGGTCACTGAAGCCAGTCCCTGGGTGGGCTCTGGAGATGGATGTTCCCATCTCTGCTCCAGAGCGGCTCACACTGCACCTGGAGACTTCTGTTCCATTGTCCTTTGGGACAGCTGTGCCTGCCAGGCTGGGGCTGTGGGTGCCCACGGCAGGGACAAGGACTGGGAAGGGCATTCCATCCCCACGGCTGCCTGTGGCCTCTGGCTGCCTCTGCCCCACCCTGCTTCCCGTGCCAGACTCCTTCCAGGCATGTTCTCCTTGCCCTGCTGACAGCCCTGGCTACGACAAACAGGGCGAGATGCAATGCAGAGCACCTGGGAGGCTGCAGGGCCCTCCTTGGCGCTCTGCAGCACACGGGGCTGGGGAGGGCAGGGCACGACCCCTCATCTGAGCAAAACCAGCCTGGGGGAAGCAGGCAACAGATCCACCCGTGAGCAAACCAGCTGTGCTGTGACTGTGGCACTGGCACCTCTCCTGCACCCACAGGTGGAGCTGAACCTGGTGTTCCCGGGTTAACCTGACCTCAGCACAGACACTGCCCCATTTTCACCAGCCCAGCCCTCTGCCTACTTGTAGGGTCAGGGCTGGGGAGGCTTAAAAGAGCCCCTGTGCCCTGCTGCTGCCCTTTCCCTGTGCCCAGGGGAGGCTGCCTGCAGCCCAGCTGTGCCATTTGTGGAGCTGGAGAGCTGTGGGGAGGGACAGGCCCTTGGGAAGAGCCATGTGTCCAGCTGGAATGGCTCTAGGGAGGGATGTGCCATGGGTCCTGCTCGGTGGGTGACACCAGAACCCCTCTTGGCTGCAGAGGTGTCCCGCAACGACTCCTGCTCTGACCTGCCCGAGATCCAGAACGGCTGGAAGACCACGTCACACACAGAGCTGGTGAGAGGGGCCAAGATCACCTACCAGTGTGACCCAGGCTACGACATCGTGGGCAGTGACACCCTCACCTGCCAGTGGGACCTCAGCTGGAGCAGCGACCCTCCCTTCTGTGAAAAGAGTAAGTGCCCCACAGGGAGATGCTGCTGTCCCTGTCCCACACCCTGTAACAGCGCCGGTCCTGCTCCGAGGGGCTCCCAGGTCTGAGGGGCTCCCAGCTCTGAGGGGCTCCCAGTTTGAGAGACTTCCAGCTCTGAGAGGCTCTCAGGTCCGAGGGGCTCCCATGTCCGAGGGGCTCCCAGGTCCGAGGGGCTCCCATGTCCGAGGGGCTCCCATGTCCGAGGGGCTCCCAGGTCTGAGGGACTCCCAGCTCTGAGGGGCTCCCAGCCCTGAGGGGCTCCCAGCTCTGAGAGACTTCCAGCTCTGAGAGGCTCCCAGGTCTGAGGGGCTCCCATGTCTGAGGGGCTCCCAGCTCCGAGGGGCTCCCCTCTCAGCCCTCCTCTCTCCCCAGTTATGTACTGCACGGACCCGGGGGAGGTGGAGCACTCCACCCGCCTCATCTCGGACCCGGTGCTGCTGGTGGGCACCACCATCCAGTACACCTGCAACCCCGGCTTCGTGCTGGAGGGCAGCTCCCTGCTCACCTGCTACAGCCGTGAGACCGGGACCCCCATCTGGACCTCGCGGCTCCCGCACTGCGTCTGTAAGTCTGGCTGGTCTCTCCTGCTCCCCTGCAGTCCAGCTCCTCTCTGGGGGTCACTTTTCTGCAGTCAGGGCCCTGCCCAGCTGTGGGGGGAGGTGCAGATCCTTGGGCTACCTGGAAGCAGAGTGGGGTGAGAGCTTGGGTGCTTCCTCACTGCCCCCAGGCTCCTTGTCTCCCTCGGCAGCCCAAGTCCTGGACTCACCCTCCTGTGTTTTATTCCCTTTCAGCTGAGGAGTCGCTGGCCTGTGATAACCCAGGACTGCCAGAAAACGGGTACCAAATTCTTTATAAGCGCCTCTACCTGCCAGGAGAGTCCCTGACCTTCATGTGCTATGAGGGCTTTGAACTCATGGGGGAGGTGACCATCAAATGCATCCTGGGCCAGCCATCCCACTGGAGTGGCCCCCTGCCCATCTGCAAAGGTAACAGGGAAGGGGATGTGGGGCAAGGGGACAGCCAACACCTCTGTCCCCAGCCTGGGACAGCCCAGGGACCTTGGTCTGGCTGCAGGCCCGGCTGGGAGCTGAACTCAGCTGAGCCCTGGAACTTCTCTGGATCTGGGCTCTGCTCAGCCCAGCCTGCTCAGTCCAGGCAACGTGCTTAGACACCAAAAGCTTATTAAAAACTGGGAGTTCGCAGCGTGGTTTGGGACCAAATGGGGCAGGAGATCCCAGGTTTGGGTTTCCCAGCAGGCAACAGCTGCCAGCACCCAGTCAAACCAACCTCCAGACCAGTAACTCTCTATCTCTCTTCCAGTGAACCAAGACAGCTTTGAACATGCTCTCGAAGGTGAGTGACGTGGGTTTCCTGGATGTGCAGGATCCTGGTGGAGCCTGGGAGCAAGGAGGAGAGATAGAGAGGGGATCACGGGGTGTCTGCAAATGCCAACATAATAGATCTTGTCCTTTCAGTAGCAGAAGCTGCTGCAGAGACGTCGCTCGAGGGGGGAAATATGGCCCTGGCCATCTTCATCCCGGTGCTGATCATCTCCCTGCTGCTGGGAGGAGCGTACATCTATCTCACCAGGTGGGGCTGCGGGGGGCTGGCACACAGCTGGGGGGCACGGCCAGGGCTGGCTCAGCATCCCCCTCACCAGCCACACACCCTGGGCGTGGTGCTGGGAGTGCTCTGGGGCGCTGGGAGGAGCTGGGATGAGGGGATGTGGTTCTGGAATCAGTCCGTGCAGCCCCGTGACTCTGCCTCTCCCCGCAGGTGTCGGTACTACTCCAGCCTCCGCCTGCCCCTCATGTACTCCCACCCCTACAGCCAGATCACGGTAGAAACGGAGTTTGACAACCCGATCTATGAGACAGGGGTGAGTCCTGCTGTGCCTCTCCTCGTTGGGGACACTCCTGAGAGGCTTGGCTGGTTGGGCAGGCGTGGGATGAGTCCAGCCAGGCTCTGCGGGAGCATTGAGCCATGGGGCAGGAGTCCATGGGTGTGGGTTGGGAGGCACAAGGGGCTGAGGGGTCCTGGCTGCGAGGGCATCATTCCCCCGGGAACAAAACAACATCCAGGATCTCTCTTGCTGCCTGGGAATGGGGAGATGATCCTGAAATGCAGCTGCTGCCCTCAACTGGCTTTTCCTTGCTTGCAGGAAACACGAGAATACGAGGTTTCGATATAAGGACAGCGGTAAGAGAGTCTCCAGCAGCGAACTTAATGTGCTCTCATAGAACTTCCTCAGTAACTAATCCAGAGACCACGTGGAGTTTGGTTGGACCCCCGGACCCGCTGTTGTCTTTCCTTTTGCCTCTCTATTGAAGATTTTACTGTTTTCTTCACTGTATTTATTCTATTTAAACTGCGATAGGTGTGCTGCCCAGCCCTGGGCACAGGCAGCAGCGGGAGCCGGGGCAGAGCTGGGTCCTGGTGAGGCCAGGTGGGCACGGGGACACTGCTGTGTCCCCCTCCGTGGCAGAATGTCCCCCTCCACGGCGGAGCGTCCCTCGGCACTGCCCGCACAGACGCAGGGGGATTTTTGCGGTTCTGATGTTGTTAAAAATTAAAGATGTCTCCATTGCAAGAGCCTGCGGTTGATTGCTGGGAGCTGAGGTAGCGCAGGGTCCCCCGCAGGGTCCCATCCCGCAGCTCCCGGCTCCCAAAGTGGGACCCTCCCCCGGGGGGCTCGGGGGGCACTGGCCCAGGGACCGTCCTCACTGCAGGGCTCAGGAGAGCAGGGACAGCCTGGCACACACGAGGTACGTGCTGCTTTCTTTTCCCACTTGGCTTCGGATGTGGAGAGGCAGCGAGCCGGGACTCCGGGGGGATGTTCTGCGGAGAAGAACCAACTGGTGCCACCCAGCCGCTGGCCCAGCGCAGCTGGGAGCCCTGGAAGCCACCCCGGAGCGAGCAGAGCTCGCAGCTGGTGCCTCTCTACTCTCTGCCTGTTGTTCCTCTCCAGCAGCACTTCCCGTCACCCTGCCAGGAACGCCCCGGCCCGGCACGGCCGGAGGTCGCTCTTTGCCCCCTGGCAGCATCTCAGGGTAAGCAGGATGGGCTGGGCTCCCTGGCTCCTGCTGCGGGAGGGGCCCGGGGCGGGTTGTGCTGTGATGCCCATCCCGCACCTCCCGGATCCACACCTGGCTGGGTCCCACAGCCGGGCAGGGGATGAAAGTGGAGGTGTTTGGAGGGAGAGGCAGGTGGGATGAGTGGAGGCTTCGGCACAGGAACTCTGTGGGGAGCAGAACAGGCAGAAATTGGCCCCTCAGTCCCACCCTTGCCATCCCCTGCACTCCTTCACTGCATCGCCCCTGCCAGAGCCACACAGCGGTGGGGACACGGACCCCAAAGGGCCGCCCCGTCCCCGTTGTACCCCAGCCAGCCCCTGGGGAGGGCAGCAAAGCCACCGCCACATCCTTGGCTGCTGGTGTCCTTCTTTTGTCCTCGTAGAACAATCGCAAGGGTGGGAGGCTGGGTGAGCTCGGGGTGGTCGGTGCAGCTCTGCGGTGTACAGCTGGGATTGAGGGGTTTTCCTTTCAAAACAGCGAATGTGTGTTTGTAATTTGTAACGGTTAAAAAAAAAATAGAGAAAAAAAAAGAGAAAAAAAAAGTGCCAAAAAAATGTACGAAGCATTTCATTTCCCTTCATACATGTCTGTTTTTATAAGAACAATGTGAAAATTGCTGGGATTAAATATTTTTGAACATGATAAAGTAGTTCCGTGGGAAGCTCTGGCGTTCAGTATAACCTCGATAACAATTGTTCTGTATTTTTAAATGTCTGAAATCAGTTTGCAGAGACTCTGGCCGCAGGCTGCAGCCATGCAGGGCAGGGTGAGGGCTGGGCATGCCGAACGCTCTGCTGTGGGATGGTGGCCCAATGCCACTGGCTTGGCTCTGAGTGCCGGGTCCTGCCCTGGTGCAGCCCCACAGTGCCCCCTGCTCCCGTGGGATGGAGGCATCTGAGCCCTGCTGGGACATGGGGTGACCTGGCACGGCCCCAGGGACATCTCCCCTCTGTGGGTCACCCCACAGGAGCCAGTGCTGGCTCCCCTTGTGAACTCAGCATTGCCCTTTCCCGTGCCAGCCCAGCCCAGTGATGTCTCACAGGGTGGGTGGGGGTCTGGGTGCTGCCCCGAGGCACAGGGAGACCCTTGGCCACGTCACAGAGGACATGCAGAAACTTTTGGCAAGCCCCAGTAGCCCAACCCCGTTGGGCAAGGGGTCTGTGGGGACCCATCCTGCCTGTGCCCTGCTCACCCACGGGCAGCCCAACAACCTGTGGCTGTCACCTGGCAGCTCCTGGGGCAGGGCAGCTCCCCAAAACTACAAGGAGATCACCGGGGGGAGAAGGGGGGCTGCCTCAGGCAGGCACAGCTTGGGACGATCCTGGAACTGGGTGGGAAAAGTCCCTGGAGCCTCTCCGGGCTGAGCTGCGCCGGTGGGGGCAGAAACAAGCCCCCATGAGGTTTTCCTCCAGCATCAGGTGTGGGCAGGGCAAGGCGCTGCGAGGGGACCCCGGGTGCCTGCGGGACATCCTGAGCACGGCCTGAGAGAGTGGTGGCAGCATGGTGACTGTCACCTCGCCACGGAGCAGCGCCACCGGGACACTCCAGCTGGAGCAGCATTCCCTGATGCCAGCAGTCCCAAGTGTCCCTGGCAGCGGGGAGGGAGGGGGATGCTCAGCCCAGAGCACACCCGGGGAAATGCCCGGCCAAGGAAACCTGGGGCGTCCCATCCGTCCCTGCCCCTGCGCACCCAAAACAACGCAACAGCGCTGCCCTCCCCAAACGCGCTTTTAACCAAGGTTACGCTGTGACATCGATAATGGCTTTGCTCAGCAGCTGCCAGGCTAATGCACAGGGGGCGAGGGAGCCAGCTCTGCTGAAGAGCATTCCTGGGGGAGGGAGCTTGGGTTATTTTTGGACAGAGATTGCAAGAGAATTAAAATGAAGGGAAAAAAAAAAAAAAAAAAAGCCCTTGATGCTGCCGTTCCTCCTCGGTGACGTAAAGCCGGAGCCAATCTCTGGCCTCAGGCGTTGTGCTGCGGATGGAGCTTTGTCTGGGCCCAGCAGCCTTGGCCACAACGGCCTCCCCCTGCCTGGGGCCGGGGGGGGGCACAACGGGGCCGTGCCACGGCAGTCACATGGCTGAGCGACCCTTGAGGTCAGGATGGAGCAGCAGGGGGCTCTTGATTCCTTGCAAGCTGCATTGGAGGGTGGTGAGGCAACAGCATCCCTGCCCAGCCCGTGTCAGACACAGCATCCCTGCCCAACCCAGGTCAGGCACAGCATCCCTGCCCAGCCCCAGAAGGCTGGGAAAAGCCCTGGGATGCGCTTGGCACAGCTCTGCCAGTGACACCCTGGCAGGAGCCCAGTCTGTGGGCAGCCTCCTGGCTCCAGTGGTTCCTTCTCCCTTTTCCCGAGATGTCCTCCTGGGGCAGACACTGCCAGTGTCCTCCCCTCAGCTGCTGCCAAAACTGTGCTTGTGTTCTGCCAGGGCTGGGATTTCCTGGAATGTTTAGGCTGGAGCTGGGACAGTGCTCCTGGAGGGGCCTTCCCCGCGCTGAGGAATCACAGAATCATGGAATCATTGGTCTGGGTTGGAAAGGACTTTTAAAGTACATCTTGTTCCAACCCCTTGCCATGGGCAGGGACACCTTCCACTATCCCACGTTGCTCCAAGCCCCGTCCAACCCGGTTACTTCCAGGGATGGAGCAGCCACAGCTCTGGTCAGCCTGTGCCAGGGCCTCACCACCCTCCCAGAGAAGAATTTCTTTTCCATATGCCATCTAAACCTATTCTCAGTTTCAAGCCAGTCCTCCTTGTCCTGTCACTCCACGCCCTCACCCAAAGTCCCACTCCAGCTCTCTTGGAGCCCTGCAGGAAACCCAGGCTGATGTGCAGGGAAGAGATAAGTGGTAGAGCTGGGGACCAGGGGCTGGTCCAGGGGCAGCAGAGAGCTCAGAAGGCAGGGGAGAAAGGAGGAGAGAGTCCAGAGCCGCGGAGCCTGTGAGTGCCGAGAGAAGGATGCGCTGTCTGCCAGGAGCAGGAGCTGTGGGGTCTGGGAAGGAGCAGGGTGGAAAAAACTCCCGTTCCTTTCACCCTGCAACACACAACGCTGCCAGGGCTCTGCAGCAGCACACCGGGCTGGGGAATGCGCTGGTGGGAGCATGGGGAAGCAGCAGGAGCAGGCAGGAGGCAAAAAATGTGCCAAAATGGAAGACAAACTGCATTTTAGGACTGCCAGGGATGAAGCTGCTCAGAGGAAGCACATGCACACCGGAGGGGCTGTGCAGGACAGTTCTGCTTCCAATTCCAGAGCCCAGCCTGAGCAGCGCCAGGGGAGGATGAATGGGCAACGGAGAGCAAAATCTGCAAAACAAGGCAGGGCTTTCCTTGTGCCAGGAGCAGTGACACATGTCCCACACGGCTCCACGTGGCACTGCCACAGGGCAGGGCAGAGCAGCGCTACCAGGGCTCTGCCTGGCCCCGGAATCTGTTTGTGCCCGGAATCTGTTTGTACTCAGGATCTGCCTGCAGGCAGCTCAGTTCAGCCCCTCACCCGGCACCTGGGCTATGGAGGAGGGAGGGCCGGAGCACTGCATCCCCTGGGGCTCCCGGAACTGACAGCATTGGCTTAGGGGGAACAGGAAATGGGTTGGGGAGGAAAAAGGCAAGCAGGAAGACTCACAGCAGTTTCTCCACTAGCACTTGAGAGTTGTAAAGGGACGCTCCAACCTGGGAACAGTCTCCCCCCATCCCTGGCGCCGCAGCACACCCTCACATCCTCGCTGAGGCATTCCCTAGCTGCCTTCATCTGGGGCATTGCCTCGCTGGGAGCTCCTGTCCCCTGCATGCCAGATGCATTTATTCTTGGAGACAAGCAACCCCTGCAGCCCGAGGGCTGCAGCACAAGGGGCCGGAATCCCCGGAGCCAGTAGTCCCTGCTCCCTGAATCCCTGTGTTCCTACATCCCTGGAGCCAGAATCCTGCACATCCCAACTGCTGCATCCCTAATAGCCTATGTCCCTGGAGCCAGTCCCCATTCCCTTGGTGGCTGCATCCCTGCGTGCTCCCACCCCTGAGATCAACATCTCCAGACTGCTGCAGCCCCCAGTGCCTGAATCCTTGGAGCCACTGTCCCTGCGCGTCCCGCTGCACCCCCGGTGCCCCCGCACCTCCCGCGCCGCCGCCGCCACCCAACCCCCGCGTCCCCGGGGCCGTGTCCCCGCGTCCCGGGGTGCCCGCGGCCGGGACGGGTGCTCCCTCGGGGACCATCGCCGCCTCCATCCCCGGGACCCCTCCCGAGTGCCGCAACCCCGCGGCTCCCCCGCCCCTCCGGGCCCCTCCCGGCAGCGCGGGGCGGGAGCGCGGGGCGGGGGCGGGCGCG
>WAAE01011470.1:0-23732 GCA_013400495.1 Nicator chloris | reverse complement strand
GGGCGCGGGGAGGCAGCGGGGCCCGCGGCGGGGGCGCAGCCCGAACCTCCCTCCCCTCGGCCGGGGCAGGGGCTCGGCGTCGGGCGGGCGGCACGGCCGCGCCGGGTGACAGCGCGGCGGCTGGTGCCACCGGCGCGCCGGGTGATGGCACACCGGCACGGCCGTGCCATTGCCACGCCGGGTGATGCGGCCACACCGGTGACACCCGCTGACGCCGCCACGCCGGGTGACACCGTCACACTGGGTGAGAGCAGCGCGCGGGTGACACTTACTCTGGTGGCAGCGGCGGGGTGGCGTGCTCAGGAGAGGGTGGAGGGAGCACCCGCTGCTCCGGTTCTGGAGCGGCAGCGGGCATCCCGCCTCACCCCAAGGCTCCTGCTCCTCGTGCTGCTCCCAAAGGCGACACCAGCCGTGCCGAGCCGAGGACATCCCCGCCACGCGTCCCCGTCACTGCAGGCCCACAGCCCGGGGACCCTGGCCGGGCTGAGCAGAACCCGCTGCCTCCAGGAGATGCCGGGGCCACCACGGAGCCACCGAGATGCAACTTTGTGCTGCATCGAAGCCTCTGCCTTCCTTATGTAACACAGCTGCTGCTGGCACGGCGCTCGCCTCCACGTCCTGCACAACTTCGGTGCAACGTGGAATTGATCCCCGCTCCCTGGAATGGCTCTGCCATTATCATTAGCTGAAGAGCCTTTTCTGGCATCTCAGGCCAGGGGGGCTGGATGTGACCCGTCTCGGTGCAAGGCTGTGGCTGGAAGGTGACAGCACCCACTGGGTGCCCCGTGCACCCCCAGCCACGCGGTGTGTGTGTCCCATGGGTGCCCGTGTTTGGGGCCCTGCCCCAGCGCTGGCACAGCCCCTGTGGAGGTGCGTTTGGTCAGGTTTGCAGTGCTGGAGGAGGCAGCTCCTGGCAGCTCCAGTTCTCTGGGCTGGTCCCACAGTGACTGTGCCCAGAGAACCCCAGGGCTCTGCAGCCCGAGGCTCCCCGGGGTCTCTGGGGTCAGACAGGCGGCGTGTGGGCACGGGGGCTTGGATTTCTTGCTGCTCTGGTGGTTTCCTGATCTGAGGTGTTGCCTGCATCCCTGGGGCAGCAGTGGGGCCGTGTGTGTGCTGTGCCACCCATGCAGGGTGTTACTCTGACCTGGGGACCCCGACGCTGTCAGACTCCCCAGCTCTGTTCCCCCTGTGCGTTCACGTTGCCGTCGGCTCTGACCGAGCGTGGCTGCTGTGCCTGAGCAGTTCCCCTTGTAGGGCAGGAGCCACCCTGAATACACATCACCCAGGGCTCTGCTCCTTCCCTAACCTGCTCCAGTCCTGCAGGTGGCACGGGGGTTGTGCCGGCCTCCGGGGACACCCCTGGGACCAACTCTGTGGTTGCACCCCGGGAACTGAGGCCTGGGCGGGAGAAGCGGGAATGTCTGGAGGGATGCCAGCTGTGGAGATGGAGGAAAGTTATCTTGAGATTCCCGGGAGGCTGTGACGTGCCACGTGGACTGCAGATCCCGGGATGGGGCACGCAGGCAGCATGCCACAAGGAAGTAGGGTGGAGGGAGGGTGGCTGTGTGGGTGTTCATCCCTGGGGTGTAACACTGCCTGAATCCCAGGTCTCCAGCCCTGCAGCACATCCCTGCTGTAGGGTCAGATCCCATCTGCAGCCCATCTCCATCACCATTGATAAGGAAATGCACGTTGAGAGGCTGCAGGACCTTGGCAGGAAGGGCTGGGGAGGGTTTGGATGGCTTCCCTGGCTCATAAACCCATCTTGCTACTTAGAGTCAGTGCTTACCGATGAGCTAGTGAAATCAAACAAGCCAACCTGACCTGCTCCTGTTGCCACCAGCCCGACCTGCTCCCGTGGCCATGTGCTGGCCCTGTGGCCATGTGCTGGCTGAGCTCTGGGCGCTCCCACAGCTCAGTCTCTGGAGGGAGAGTCACTTCAGAGCCATCAGATGGAGGGGATAAGCTGATGTGCTGCCAGATAGGGCAGTGAAGTGTCTACTGTCAGTGTATATTCACTTAGCAGCCAGATTTCAGACATGATAAGGCAGCAATTTCAGAGAGAAACTGGGGGACGAGCAGAAGGGAAGATGGTCCCTGGGGCAGTGGGAGATGGGGTCTGGGTCTCCCCGCTGCCTTTTATTTGGGTGTTTGTGGAAGATGCTGTTGAGAGCACTGGGGGATTTACTCAGCATGGGCTGATGTTGGGCTCCTTATCCACCATCCCCTCCCTGGGGAGCCAGTGCCCCACACAGTCCCAGTGCACAGCTCCAGCTGTGTCCTGTGCGCTGACCCCAGCAGGGACCCCACAGAGCCGTCCTCTCCCTAACACCTCTGGGTTTCTCTCCCCAGAACCTCCCTCCAGCACGGCCTTTCAGGATGATGGGCCCAGGAGCGCCGGCGGGAACCCTCCAGCCGCGTGGCTGCTGACCCAGGGGTGCTGCCGGGCACCGCTGCCAATGCAGAGCTCCCAGGAGCGCGGGGCAGAGCCGCCGCTCCGCTCGCCCATGGCAGCCGCTTCCCGCCGCGCCCCGGCCCGGCTGCATGGTGTGGGTGCCCCTGAGCCCCACGAGCAGTGACCGCCGGGCCCCGCTGCGCTCTCCCAGCACCACCACCATGTCTTTGGAGTGGCTGATGGACTGGAGCTGGTCCCTGGATGGACTCCGGGATTTCATTGCCACCGGCATCCAGTCTTTCCGCGACTGCGACGCCACGGCCCTGGTGGCCGTCGCCTGCCTGCTTGTCCTCTTCGTGTGGTACTGCTACCACGTGGGGCGGGAGCAGCCCCGCGCCTACGCCACGGTGAACGCGCTGATGCAGAGCGCCGAGGCCAACGGGGTGCAGAACGGCTTCGTGTACTGCCAGTCGCCCGAGTGCGTGCGCTGCTCGCACCACGACGGCCTCAACCAGAAACTCTACCACAACCTGCAGGAGTACGCCAAGCGCTACTCCTGGTCCGGCATGGGCAGGATCCACAAGGGCATCCGTGAGCAGGGCCGCTACCTCAACAGCCGGCCCTCCATCCAGAAGCCAGAAGTGTTCTTCCTGCCTGACTTGCCCACCACGCCCTACTTCTCCCGGGACACTCAAAAGCACGACGTGGAATTGCTGGAGCGCAACTTCCAGACCATCCTGTGCGAGTTTGAGACCCTGTACAAGGCGTTCTCAAACTGCAGCCTCCCGCAAGGATGGAAAATGAACAGCACGCCCAGCGGGGAGTGGTTCACTTTCTACCTGGTGAACCAGGGCATGTGCGTGCCCAGGAACTGCCGGAGATGCCCACGGACGTACCGCTTGCTCGGGAGCCTCCGTACCTGCATTGGCAACAATGTCTTTGGGAACGCCTGCATCTCTGTGCTGAGCCCAGGCACCGTCATCGCCGAGCACTACGGGCCCACCAACATCCGCATCCGCTGCCACCTCGGTAAGTGTCCGGCACCACGGTTCGTGTGTCGGGAGGGTGCGGAGGGCTGCGGCTGTGCCTGGATGCAGGAGCCCCAAAAAAGCCTCTGGCACCCCTTGCTCTTGGGGCATAGACACCTCCTCTGCTTTGGCCTGAGGGAGGTTTTGGGGGCTTTGGTGGTGACAGCCTCCTGAGGAGAGGCCGGTGCTCAGTCCCTGGGTACATGACATCCCCAAGGTCTCCAGATCAGCAGCAGGAGGGTTTCACCTCCTCCTCCTGCTGACCCAGGGCCATGGACTCTTGCTGGTGTGCAATACAGGGCTGATTTTACATAGGGGTCTCCCCTTCTCTGAACATCCCCCTCTCTGCAGGCAGGTCCCTCTCCCATCCTGGGATGTGGGGCAGCCTGGGGTGCTGCTCCAGGACTGTGTTGTGCCACTGGCAGCTCCCCTCTCCTGGAGTCTCGGGTGCTCTGCATGGGACATGGGAATGAATGGGAGCAGAGATGCTGCTTTGGGGTTTGCAAGCGAGGGCGGGGGGTTCCTGGGGTGTCCCCTGTGGCGGGTCAGGCGCTGGGTTGGTGGCACAGTGCTCCCCGCTCGGCGGGCAGGGACGGGGAGAGCCCACGCGGCACAGATGGCCGGGCTGGCACAGCACCGACCGTGCCGGGGGAGGCACCGCACGGGCCCGGCTGGCAAACACCAACCGCGCCTGTTCAGCCAACAGCTCGGGTAAACACACCCAGGCAGTGCTGGCCATTTGTTTGGAATGGGAGTTGTTTTCAGAGCTGATCCCAGGAGCTGCTGGGCGGCTGGGACCTGCCCTTGCTGGTGCCAGGAGGAAGCCTGTCACTGACCCTTCTCTCTGGGGTGCTGGGGGATGTGCTCCCCTCATGAGGGGCTGGGAGAGGTTCCTGGGAGGAACCAGTGATGTCCGAGTGGGCTCAGGTGAGCACAGCTGGAGCACACACGCTCTGGGCAGAGGAATGACACAGGTCATTTGCTTGTCCTTCTGCTGGGACTCTGCACTGGGCCAGGGGCACACTGGCACCTCCACTTTGGTGCTGGGAACGCTGCTCTTGCTGTGCCCATGGCGTGGATGTGTTTAAGACACAACCTGCCCTTTCAGGCAGCTGGATCTGCAAAGCCAGCACAGCCATCAGTGGGGCCAGTCACTCCCGAGGATTTACTCCAGGAACAGGCAGCATGCATGGGCCAGGGCAGCATCCCGAGGGTGTGGGTGGGATGAAAGGGCTGCAGGCTGCTCCCTCCCCGCATCCCCCGGCAGCTCAGCTTCCCTGTTCCAGCATCTCCAGCTGAGGCTGTTGTGCAGGGAAGCGGCTTTGGGTTTTGCAGCCTTTGAAACAGCAGCTTTGTAGTCCCAGCTTTGCCGGGCAGCTGGGAGCCCCTGCTGCGCTCGCTGGGTTTGGCATCGCTCTTGGATCCGTGTCCTGCTCGTTTGCTGCATCGTTACCGTTCGGGAGCCACGTGAGCCCTGACCCCTTTCTCTGCCACGGCCGCATCTTCAGGGCAGGATGGCTCTGCAGCAGCTCCAGCATCCCCAGCACGGCCGGGGGTGACAGTCCTGGTGCAGGAGGTGATGGGATCAACCCCTGCCAAACTGCCTTGGCTTGTGCTGGTATTTTAAGAAAAGACCCAGTCATATTTCTATGATTGTCCTTCATGTGGCCCTCACAGAGCTGCTTCCCTATGAGTGTTTTGTGAACCCCCCTGGATTTCTGTTCTTGCAGCCCCAGGGGTCACCCTGAGGCAGCACCTTGGGTGGGGAACTGAGGGATGGAGCAGGTCCATGGGGAACTTGTGGCAGAGCCACAGTTGAGCCCATTTTTGAGCCCCAGTACAATTCCTGTTCCCCCAGCCCTGCCTGGGGCAGGGTCATCGCTGCAGGCCTGGAGGAAGGAGCAGGCAGGATCTGCCTTTGGTCCTGAAGTTGGAAAATATCCCAGGAGCCTGGCTCCCTGTTGCACACCTCGGGGCCATGGGCTCCGGGGACTGGGAAGCTGTTCCAGATACGAAAGCAGTGCCTGCAGTTCTGAGCTTGCTGGGGACAGTGAAAGGGCAGGAGGAAGCAGACAGGGAGTAGGCAGGGGCTGAGCTGCTCCAGGCTTGGGGTTCAGGTCACTCCCTGCAGGGGAGCAGCCCCTCAGCAGGAGCATGGGGCTCACCTGGAGCTCACCGTCTGCTCCCTGCTGCCCCACCACAGGGAACTCAGCATGGCCTGACCCTCCCTGTCCTCTTTCTTTGTGCCTGAAGGTCTGAAGACACCCAGCAACTGCGAACTGGTGGTGGGGGGCGAGCCCCAGTGCTGGGCTGAGGGCCGGTGCCTGCTCTTTGACGACTCCTTCCTGCACACGGCTTTCCACGAAGGTGAGTTCAGTGCGTGGGGCCTCATGGTGTCCCCTCTGGTGTTAGGGACTGGGGACGAGTTGGGGGGGACACCCACACCCAGTCCCTTCTCCTGCCCCAGCAGGGCTGGAGTCCCTGTGTCCTGTGGGGTCTGGCCTCTGCTGTCCTGGCCTGCCCTAGGTGGGAGCAGCCCTGTCCCTGGCATGGCAGAGCTCCCCATGACCATGCTCCCTCTGCCTCAGGGTGCTGGGGCATCCTGCCATGCCCCTGGAGCCCCTCAGCCAGCCCACGGCTTGCTCGTGGTGCTGTCACAGCACCGCCAGCCCAGCACACGGCATGCTGACCCTATCCCTGCTCAGCTTCCTTCCTTCATTGCCGAGCTCTGCAGGGCAGCTCTGGCTGCGATGCCACGGCCTCGGCCTCCTCTGGCCCTGTTGCAGCTCGGTGCTGACGTGCCAGCGGCGCCTTTGTCTCCCAGGCCGGGGAACAACCTCACGCCCTCCGGATTATTCCTCCCTCCACCGCTGACGGAGGCTGTTCCGCTCCAGCTCTCCCGGATTACCCGGCATTAGTCTCCCCGTGGCATAAAAGCATCAGGGGAGCGTGCGGAGAGAGTGGGAGAACAAAAGCTGTTGCTTCCACATCAAACCCGCTGTGGGATTGGGAAGCACGGCTCCGTGCGGGGCCAGGAAGGCTGGAGCGGCGCAGCAGCCATTCCCCGCACAGATCCAGGACGCAGCTGCAAGGAGGCCCTGCCTCAGGAATCCTCCGGGTGCCTGGCAGGGAGGAGCCTTCCCCGCGTCCCTGAGTTCCCAGCAAGCAGCTGTTCACTGGGGTTGCACTGGGGAGGTGCCTCCCCGCCCTCACCCTGCGCTTCCGTGCCCCCAGGTGCCCCGGAGGAAGGTCCCCGCGTGGTGTTCATGGTGGACCTGTGGCACCCCAACGTGGCCGCGGCCGAGCGCCAAGCCCTCGACTTCATCTTCGCGCCGGGACGATGACGGCGCTGCCCGGCCTGGTGGGTTCAGGGCAGCTTGGCCAGGGCCTCTCCCGGCACACGGCCTCGGTGCTCCCTCCCTGGGGTCTTGTAAATGGAAACTGTGACGTGTATCCGCGCCCATCTCCTTCCTCCATCGTTGGCTTCAGGGATTCTTTTCCAAGCGCCGGCGCCTCGGCCCCGCCGGGGCTCGCTGCCCCCCCTGCTCCGTCGTGTTCTGTTGCTACTGTGTTTTGCGGTGTTCAGAAGTAGAGTAACAAACCCAAGGGTGCTCGTTTGAATGTAATGTAAAATTTTTCTCGTGGTCATCAAAGGAACAACACACACGCCCACCATAACAGCCAACCAGCCTGCCCTGCCTGGCTGCGGTCCCGGATGGATGGATGGATGGACAGACAGACACTGGGGGCTGCCATGGGCACTGTGCTCCCCCCAGGCCGGGTCTCATGGGGTGGACAGGGCACAGCTCTGCCCACAAAGGCCCTCCTGGGGCTCCTGCTTCCTCCTCTGTGAGCCAGCTGGGGCTCCCCAGCCCTCCTGCCCTCAGAAACCCCTTCTGTCACCCAGGCAGGGAGCAGAGTGCACCGCCAGCCCAGCAAGGCAGGAGCCCTGACCTCCCCCTACTGAGGGGAACAGCACACACGGTCGTGCTCTTCAGTCTGACCGAGGGCGCTAGCAATTGCCCAAATCCCTTCCTTGCTCTATCTGCAACCCTCAGTTTTCCCAGCTCCAGCTGGGAGGCCCTGCAGGGGCAGGGATGCTGTTTGGGAACAGAGGATGGGGGTTTTGTCTGCCCGTAGGAAGAAAGGAGGCCACCATTCCTTCTGCTGCTCCATCTTCTCCTTTCCTTGAGCCAGGGCAGGCACGCACAGCAGCAGCTCCCATGGACCTGACACCACCACAGGAGAGGCTCCCAAGAGGGGTTAATTCTACCTGAGCCTGAGCAATGAGCCCCCACCCTGGGGTCCTGCCCACCCAGGGACCACCACGCTTTTCCTGAAGTCCCCCAGCACCAGGGTCTGTCTGGGGGCTGGTTTATAACACCCCCTCAAAGCACAGTGTGTGGTGGATGCTCACAACTCTGCTCTGCCCAAAAGGGACCAGCCCTGTCCCCCGACAACTTCTTTACAGACTTTTCAGTGATTCGATTGCAAGACAAGGCAGAGATTTCAGATACATCCGAGGTATTTTTTACACCCGTCTTGTTACAGACTACCTGAAGTGCATGATTTCTACACGCATTGGCTACCTGGACACAGGCCCTGGGGAAGCAGGCTGGCTCTGTCCAAAGGTTGGTAACATTCATACAGTGGATAAGCAAAGATTATCAATAAACAGTTGTGCTGAAAACAGAACGGGCTCGGCCTGCTGCTCTACTGATCCCAGCAAACACCGAGGGGTTGGCTCCTGCTTATCTGGCTGCTGGTGGGGAGAAGTGGCCTGGAAAGAGCAGGAGCTGCAGGGTGGGAGGGGGCACGGGCCTGTTTGCAAGGGTAGTGCTCTAAAATACCCAATCCATAGAAACTCTGTCCTGACCAGCTTCCCAGGCCTGGATTTGGCCAGGTTGAGTGGGGCCCTGAGCAACCTGGTCTAGTGGGTGAATCCTTGCCCATGTCAAGGACTTGCAAATGGATATTTGAGGTCCTTTCCAACCCAAACCATTCTGGGATTCTGTGATGTCAGTGGAGCCCAGGATGCCAAGGAGCACAGGGAACATCTCCCCCAGCCTGGGGGACAGCTGTGGGTTCCACCCCCCGTGCCTGGCCCAGGGCAGCACAGACTGTCCCCAGCCATCCCCAGGAGCAGCTGCAGGCCTGAGGCTCCCCAGGCCCCATCAGCCTTGCCAGAGCATCCACAAACAATTTCAGGAATTGCTTCCAGCTACCTGCACTGATGCATCAAAGGCAGCAGCTTCCCAGGAGCAGCTCCAGGCTGCTGCTCAAATCCCACCCAACTGCCTGAAAACCAATGCCTCACCCCCTTAAGCACAAAGCCAGCTTGGCAGGGCAAGAATTGCTCCCCACGAGCCCCCAGCCCTCCCTGGCAGTGCTCAGGCAGGCCCAGCTGCTCCTCATCCCCTGATGTTCAAAATGCCCCATTTTTAAGCATCCTTTTCAGCACAGCCATCACCCTGTGGGGCAGGAGCTCTCTGTGTGCTGTTCCTGACCAGCACAGGGCAGGCGTGGGCTGGGTGGGCAGGCATGGGCTGGGTGGGCAGGCATGGGCTGGGTGGGCAGATGCAGCCCGAGCAGAAGGAGCAGAGCCAGCCCAGCTGTTCCTGGCTGGCAGACGGCTCAGCAGATTGCAGTGGAAGATCCCTGACGGCAGCAGGCAGGAGCATCCATCCAGTTTGTGCTTTGCTGCCGTGCCAAATCTCCCTCCTATCCCTCTCAGGCTTTTCCTTCCACTTTCTTTCCTGCTAGAGCACACAACCAGTTCCCAAGCGCCCAGGCAGAATCCAGCCAGATCTCCCCAGGGAGCAGAGCAGGCTGGAGCTGCTCCTGGTGCTGCAAGGCTTCCTCTCCTGGGAATTGGAGAGGGAACCCAGATCTGCTGAGGGCACAGAAGGGACAGGCTGAGCAGCATCTCCCAGAGGGGTCACTTGGCTCAGCTGAGCACACAACCCTCACCTCTCCTGCCTTCTCCCACCCCATGAAGCCTCCCTGATATTCTTCCTCACGATGTTCCCCATGCTCCCTCCCCAACCAGAGCAGTTTGTCCATCACCCAGTGGAAACGTGCAGGGAAGTCACCAGGGAAGCAGCACCTTACCTTGTGCCATCTGCCACACGGATGTCACTGAAGCAGGAGGTCACCAGAGTGGCTCCAGCTCAGGCTTCCCATAGAGTTTTCACTCCTACGCTGCCAACAGGCTCCTGACACTCATTCTGTGCCCAGGATGGGAGAAGTGCCACAGGGCTCTGCTCCTGCTGAAACACCTCCTCAGCTGCCAGGGCTGGCAGACGGGTGGCATCTGTGCCCAGCCACCCCTGAGCAAGCAGCTGGCCCATCCTCTGGAGTCCTCTGGAATTTCCTGCAATGTCTGTGGAGCAGCCCTGGGATGGCAGAGCGACCTTGGGGACTGTCTGTGCTGGCGTGGGACCACCAGGCAGTGGTGACCTTCCTGTGCCCCAGCACTGACGCTGGCACAAGCCTGCTCAGCACCTCCCCACCATCTCTTGGTGACACCAGTCACACATCTATTCCCTCAGGAAGCTTCCAAGCAGCTGCTCTGCAGGAATGATTGAACCAACAGGCTCTGCCTGTTCAACCCCAGCACTGCAGGAACCACCCTTGGCATGGAGCTAAACAGGGAACAGCTCCTACAACCCAGCCCATCACACCAGGAGCCACAAACATGACAACAACGTGACTCTGGCTGCTGACACACAGTGCTGGGATGAGCCTTGGAGACTCCTTTATTTCCACAGTCACACTGAGGGGTGTGTCTGCACCAGCAGCAGGTTCCAAGCCCAGCCAAACACAGGTACCCATCCCTCAGTTTAAGCAGCCACCACCACAGGCCTCCCCAGCCACCACGGACTGGGGACACTGTCAGAGCAGAAAGGAAACAGCTGCTGAGGGGATACAAAACCTCTTTGGTCCCATCAGCTAAGAGGCAACCTTGGGGTCTGCAGAGTGTGGGCAAATGGAGCAGTAAGAGCAGTGAAGTGAGGTGCTGCAGCAGGAGGGAGGGAGCACAAGGCTGAGGGACACTCACACCACCACCACCATGCCCCTGTGAGGCTGCACGGCCAGGTGGGCACAAGGAGGGCAGGGCTGGGCTGGACCATCACTGACCAGGGAGGTGTAGAGGGACAGGGACATCCCTCCAGAGTCACCTATGGCATAAAAACCTCCTGGGAGCACCCAAAGGGGGACTGTGAGCTCTGCAGCTCTTGTTCTGGTCCTGTGTGAGAAGAGGCAGGCACTGCTAACCAAGGTAAGGCACTACATCATGGCAGCATCATTCCCATGGATTAAGGGATATAAATAAAGCCAAAGTCTGACCAGGGCAAGTGCAGGCACAGACAGTGGGTGACTGACATCTCTGAAAGCCAGCACTGCCTGGGGGCTCTGTAACTCAGAGCAAAGTGAGGCTTTACCTCAGATCAAGGCACGTGGGGAGTCTGCAGAGCACCGAGAGAGTCCCCATAAAGTCCATGTAAACCAGGTGCCCCAAGATGCTATGTTCTGTCCTCAGTCTTTGGTAAATGCTGTCGGTGACACCTGCACTGGCCCAAAACGTGCTGCAGGACAGGGCAAGGAGTGTCCCTTCCTCAGGGCCAGGCAGACTGGAGACCCCACAGAGGCAGGGCAGGGCCTCCCGCCTCTGTCGGCATGAACAGCTGAGATTTTCCTTACTGGAGATGAACATCCTGCAGGGCTGAGCTGTTGTCTGAGCACAGCAGCTCAGAGCAGGTTCACCCCATGCTTCAGCAGCTTCTGCTTGGCCTTGCTGGGCAGGCTGAAGGCGCTGTCGTGTGGGTTGGGGACGCCTGAGTTGCGGAGTGGAGCTCCCAGCTGCTGGAAGTAGGTCTCCTGGACAGGATTCCTGCAGGCATACACGGCTGTGGAGGCGTTCCTGCAGGGGCACGGAAAGGCAGGGGTCACACTGACAGCTTTGGGCAAGATTCACAGCTGAGCACTGGGCTCCTGAGCTTTGAGAGGGACTTTCAGGTGATTCAGCACGGGAACGTGGAGCTGAACAGGCACCAAACCCCTGAAGGCCACAGGGAACCAGACCCTCTTTCTAAAGGGTCCTGGCATCCTTAAAAGGGAAACTGGGATATCACAAAACCATTTAGTTTGGGAAAGCCCTCCAAGACCGTTGAGTCCAACCTGTGACCGAGTCCAGCTCGGTGCTCTGGACTGGGTGATGAGGTGGGGACTGGTCACAGGTTGGACACGATGGTCTGGGAGGGCTTTTCCAAACTTAATCATTCTGGGATTCTGTGTGTGGCCATGCTCCAAAGATTCCCCTTGCTGCCAGCCCAGCCCAGGACACCACGAGCCTGGAACACTCCTTGTGCCCAGCATTCCTTCTCCCCCACTGCTGCTGGCCACAACCAAACCCCAGCACAGCACCTCGCAGCAGGAGCCACGTGTTCAGCCACAGGTGTGATGAAGCTCAGACAAGAGTCAGATACAGTCACCACCAAAGCCATGATTAAAAACATCAAGACTAAGAATCCCCCCTCCCAGAGCATTCCCTGCAGGAGGGCTGGCAGGGAGCAAAACCAAGGACCCTGGATTCCTCCTCGAAGGAGGAAAGCAACTGCTATGTTTGCTGACACTCTTCTGTGACAACTCTCCATAAAAGAAAGCAGTTTGAGTCATCTTGTTACTCAGGCTGATTCACACATGGAGTTGCTTTTTTCGGGGTAACAGGGAACACGCCAGCTTAGCCAGTCAGTTTAGGATTGGATTTAAGGAGCCAGCGAAGCTCATGCTAAACAAGGAATTCTCCAGCACTGAAGTTGTGATTCACATTCCCTTGGCAAGCGGTGGCAGAGCAGTGAAACTGTGTAATTCCCAGGAGCATCTTTATTTCATCATGTTTTGGACAAACAAGCAGCACCAGGTGGGTGGAATCTGTGCACTCGCAGCTCAGCTGGGGAAAGGGGTGTCCACTTCAGCCATGGCCTGGGGAAGGGCTCTGGATGTCAGGAAAAGCTCTGGATTTCAGGAAGGGCTCTGGCTGTGGTAAGACCATCCTGCCTGGCGCATCACAATTGAGTTTGCCATGCACATCACAGTGTGTTTCCAACCCAACAAGCCGTGCAAGGAAACAATATCTAGGTTGCCAATTCTGGGCGCCTTCGGCTCCCTGCCGAGACACAAATTTATTAGGAACAGCTAAATTTAAAACTGTGTCTTAGAACCTTATGGTGCCAGAAACTGGCAATTGTGTGAGTGTTGCATCTTAATCCAAGCCATGGCACCACTCAGCTGTGCCCTCAGTCCACCCTCCTGGTGCCACTGCAGCCTCTCAACATCCAGGCAGAGCACGAAGGGACCCACAAGTCAAAGCAAACGTGGCTGGTCCTTGGGTGTGGTTACAACCTGTGTCAAAAGCCTGGGAAAGGGGTTCTGCCCTTCTGTGGCCACCCCTGTGCCTGGGACAGGAGGCTTGTGAGCACCTCTTACCTGATGATCACTTCTGAGGCCGTGGGGAGCTGGCTGAAGTCGGAGTGGATGAGTGTGGCCGCCCTCAGGAAGTGCCGGTCCAGGGGCCCGGGGGTGTGGGGCAAGTTGGCTGCACAACAGGAGAAAGAGGGTGTTAAAAACCCACTCTGCAGTGTGCCCCCATTCACTGAGCAGGAAAAGGCTGTGGAGCTCGCCACAGACCCTGGACAGCTGCAGAACAGCCTGGGGACACCCTCGATCCCAACAGACAAAGCTCCACCAACAGGGCCTTTGATCTGGGCTCTGTGGTGGGAGCTCTGCTGAGAAATGCTCCTGAGAAGGTGTCTGAGGCTGAGAAAAGGTTCCTATAAACACCATTCTCCTCACTGTTCCCTCCTGCAGTCCCAGAAGGTGAAGACTCACCTGTGAGGACGTTCTGGACACAGTCATAGTGTGTGAAGCTGTAGTTTGTTCTGGCTGAGGTTGAGGAGTCCTTGGGCAGAGTCTCCCTCAGGTGAACCTCGAGGCCATTTAGGGAGGCCAGGCTGCTGTGGTACTGCAGGCAGAGGGAAAGGAAAAGATCAGAGCCTCACCTGGGCTTTAAGGAGTTTCTCTTTCAGGTGACACAAGGACCTGACCCTTCCTTGCTGTGCTGTCCAGGCTCCTACCTAGAATGGCTGGGAAATTTGGGCACGGTGGGAAGCAGACAGGTCACAGAGCTCCCAAGGCAGTGATGGGGTTCTGAGCAACCTGGTCCAGTGGGAGCTGTTCCAGGGGTTGGAACAGGATGGGCTTTAAGTTCCCTCCCAACCCAAACCAATCTGGGGTTCTACGACTCAGAAAAGGGCCCTCCAACCTGAAAATCTGCCATTAAGCCACCTGATGCTACTAATTACAGGAAAATGCAAGGCCTCATTAATTTACCATCAACCATTATTCTCCAGGGCTCATTTCACATGATTTACAGCCCCAGCAAGGGACATTCCTTTGCTTACACTGGGCAGTACAAACACACACAACAAAGCACTGAATGAATGCCAAGCTGCTGTTCTGGATGGATTTTCAGTAGCCCAGAGGCCCTGATCATGCTGAGGCTCCCTGGGCACAGGCAGGGCACAGGCAGGGGTCCTCCACCACTCCTGGGAAGATTAACTCCATAATCCTCATGCTGCCAATGCGCTTTCCCCTACTGGGGAGAGGATCAAGTCTTTGTTCAGCAGGACTGCAGTGCCTGGCCTACCCTTGACCCCTGTTATGGTGCAGATTTTCCCTTCTGTGCAGTGAAATGGAGGGATAAGACCTAAAGAGCAGCAGGAGGCGAGGCCAAGAGCCTCCCACTCCACAGGGTAAGTCTGGGATGGAACCCGCCCCCCCAGAGGCTCACAGATGCACAAGTAGCATATTTTACCCTTCTTTGGTGTCCTTTGGGGGCCTCAAAGCATTCAAAAAAACATTAATTATAACACACTTTTGAAATCCTTGAGTGCTGAGGGTCATTTTTAACCTACAGATAAACAAAGGGACAGACAAGCTCAGGTTGTGCCTCAAATCCACCAGCAGCAGAGCCCAGCTGCACCTCCTTGGACACTGCTCTTCTTCCTGGGACTACGGGACATGCAGGGCACCCCTCCTGAGGGATAACACAGCTGCACCCACAGGAGGGTGCAGCAGAAGAGCCCAGTCACAGCTGAAATCCAAGCTGTGTGACAGCGACGTTTTGGTGAGATCCAAACCAACGGTATGTGAGATGGAAGCAGGATGTTTGGGGAAAGAGGAACCTGAATGGAATGAGAGCTTGTCAGCCCCAGGGCAAGACATCAAGGAAAATGGCCAAGGAAAAAAATCCCTCTGCAACAGGGATTCTGCTCCCCAGTGTGACAATTCCCACCTGCCCGTGTCCCCCCTGCTGTTCCAGACCAGAAAGGGGACAAAGTGCCATGACTGGTGCAAAGGGCCCCGGCTCCACTCCCAGGCCCAGCTGATTTGGCAGCAATCCCAAGCCAGGCACATCAGCCCTGCTGTGCACAGCAGACATTCCCCAGCCCCCGAGGCCCCAGGTGTCCCACAGCTCCGAGGGGAAGGAGCAACCTTGAGGCTCTGCATTAGTCTGAGCTTCCCTCCACCTTCCAGTCTGGCTGGGTAACGAAATTAGGTTGTTCCTATGGCAACTGGCATATCGAACCGGGCTCTGCAGCTTTGACTCAGCTCCTGGTAGGGAGGCAGAGGCCATGCAGCAGCTCTGCAGCTGATGCTTCCCGGGAAGGACGTGGAGCCGGCACATCGAGCCCCTGCAGCCCCGTTAGCTCTGCTCACAGGGGAGCCTGTGAACCCCACCACAGGGAAATTTGGGATTGCTCTGGTGTAACCTGGGTGCAGTGCCCACATGGAATCCCTCTCCCCAGCCCCAGGGAGCAGCCGGGAGGCTCCCACAGCCAAGGGAACCTCTCCGGGACCTGCTGCCAGCCACGCCTGCGGTGCTCCCCGAGGGAGAGGCGGTGACGTGCAGGGCGGGGGTTCAACGGAACCAACCTCGCGTCCCAAAAAGCGCCGAACTGACAGGGATTCCCAGCGAATCCCAGCTCCAGCGCAGGCCCCTGGCAGCCCGCGGCTGTCTGTCACACCCACACGCTCTGCTCCGGTGCCGGCACTGCCAGACAACAGCAGCACCGGGAGCCGCCTGTGAGACGCGGCTGTCCCCGCTCCGCTCCGACAGCTCCCACGCAGCCGCGGCTGCCGAGCCCGGCACAGCTCGGAGCAGGTGATGGAGGGACAGGGAGCACCATTCCGTGCTCCCTCCTCAGCTGTGACCCCCGTGTCCCCAGCCAGTGCAGCTGCAGTGGGGCAGAGCTTTCCCACTCACCACATCCTCCACGGCGCTGCGGTCCTGGCGCAGCTGATCCTCAGCCAGCAGTGACAGCACCAGCCCTTGGATGCAGTGAACGTAGAGGCTCAGCTGGGCTGGCTCACCCCCACTGCCACCCAGCCTGTCCCAGCTGCTCTCCTCGCTGCTGGGACATGGCCTGTCCCCTGCAGGGTCACTGGGCAGAGCCTCCTGAACCCCTGAGATCAGCAGCTGCCTCTTGCTCTGGAGCTGTGTGTGTCCAGCAGGGCCTGGACAATGCAAGCCCCACACGTTGTCACCAGCTGTACTGTCACTTCCTCCAGACACACGGTCCTGGCTCACAGTCCATGCCTTGTTCTGCTCACTGGATTTTCTTCTGCTCAGCTCTTGGGCAGGAGAGGGAACAGCTGGACTGTGGCTGACTGAAAGGGAATTTTGGGAAGCACAGTGACCAACATCAGAATCCGCAGGGGATTCCCACTTGTCTTGGCTTTCCTGCTCCCTGGAGTAAGGGTTGGGAAAGGAAAAGCCTTCCAGGTATGGACCTGTAGTCCAAGCACACTCAGTCTGGACTGAGGAAGGGCTTGGGAGCTGCTCTGTGTCACTCTCTGAGGGGAAGGATGTTTTCCTGCTGAGCTCTGAGCTTTCACTGCCTGCTCCACTCAGGTTTGCAGCTGGAGAATTCCTCGTGCTGGCTCCCATTCCAGAGAAGTCCATCAGAGGACTTGCAGGGCTGCCCAACTGCAGAGCATCTCCTGGGGCAGGTGTGCCTGAAGCATCCTCATGGGACTCCTGCACAGAGATTCCATCCAGGGCTTGGTGTTCATGAGCTCCTGTTGATTCTGGAACTGCCTGGGAGCAGAGAGCACTCTCCTCTCCTCTGGGGCCTGCTGGGGACATGGGTGACCTAGTGGGAGATGACAAGTGGATTAAACACCGAGCAGGATCTGTGTGGAGTTATCCCACAGCTGACAACCCCACTGGCTCATGGCACTGATCAACGGCTGATCCATCCCCTGCTACAAAGAGACCTGGGAAAAGGATGGGCTGAGGTCTAACACAGGTGAAAAGCCTGGGAATCTTACACTGCAGGCTCCTGGGAATGTCCCTCCCTTGTCCACAAAGCAGTGCTGTGAGCTGAGGGTCAACAGATCACAGCTGGTCTGGGGAAGCAGCTCTGCTCCAGGCTGCTCACAGCAGGAATACGGACACGGGAATTCTGCCCAGCCTGAGGGGCCTCAGGCAGCTCCAAAGGCAGTGACAGAGCCTGAATTAGTTCCAGGGAAAACAGTGAGATGGCAACAGGGACACAGTGCCCCGTGTGAACTCCTGCTGCAAATCCTGCCTCTGGGTCAGGCTGCTTTCCTACCTGGCCATCCACTGCACTGGGAATTCCCGGAGCACGGAGACTTCCTCTCCTGTGAGGAACACCGGGATGATTCGGACACCTGGCGGCAGCAGAGACTCTGCAAGAGCAGGGGAGGGGTGAGGATTCAACGAACACCTCCCAGCTTAAAGACAGAAACCAAACCTCATCAGCCCAAAGGCTTCTGCAGGAGCTGCAGGCCTGCCATGATCCTGCATCCCAACTGAGCTGGGCAGCCTTTTCCCACCCTCCCAGCATTTTCCCATCCTGCTTATACCCTTCATGCCTGACACAGTTAAATTTCCCCTCAGTGTTTCCATCCTGGCAGATCATCTCCACGCTGATGCTGAGAGGGGATGGCTGGAGGTTTGGACTGCAAGCAGCAGCCATCTGTTGTCAGGGCCTGGCAGTGGCCAAGTGGCCACATGGGGAACTGGAATTAAGGCAGGCATGGCTGGGAATCTGCAGAACTGGAATAAAACCCAAAAGAGCAAACCCGGCAGAAGGAGCTGGTTCTGATCACACAGCACAGGCTGGCTGGTGGCAGCAACACCCTCTGGGATATTTTGGAGATACTCCAGCACCCAGCACAGCTTGGATGTGAATCCCAGAGAACCAGCTCGTGCTCCCATGCAGGGAAGGCAGCCCATAGGATGCAGCTGGATGCTCACCACGCTCCTGTCGCTCCTCAGCTCCTGACTTGCTCTGCAACAAAAGCCAAGAATCAGCTCTGTGGATGGATCAGGGACACCAGGACACTTCTGTCACCCTCCCAGTCCCCCAAGGCTGCAGCAGACCCCACACCACCCCCCGAGAGGGAACAGCTGGACTTGGTGCTGGGAAGGGTTTTGGTCCTTAGGGAGCTCTCAAAGCCAAGGGGACCTTCCCAAGAACCAAAATACAGCTAAAAGTCAGGACAGAGGCCAGATTTATCATCACCACGTGCTCAGGGCACAGAAACTCCATTCAAGCAGAAGAACAGCAAAGGCTGTCTTCATATCTGCATACCGATGGCTTTTTTATAGAAGATCTTGATCACATAAATAATAACTTTTGACAAGTTTTAAAGCAAATGAAAACTGCTGTTTGTCCCTTTCAGACACTCATTTGGTGGATTTCCCAGTAAATACCAAAACTTGTGTAAAAAGCCAGTCAAAACATCACATAAATGAGAACTCACAAATTCAGTAAGTTAAGGACTGGGGAAAAAAAAAAGCTAGTGCAGAAGTCTTGAAACCTTTTTCAATCATAGCTAAAAAAACCTTTAAGCATCAGCACCAATATTTGTGCTTCCCTGTGGTGACACATGCCAGAACTGTGTGACAAAAGCTCCCACACCAAATCCTTACAGGAATCTGCTTGCAGGGAACGTGTTCAGGACCATACCTGGCCTGGGGACTCGCTGCCCTGCAGGAGGACTTTGGCAGTGAGTGGAGGTGGCAGCTGGGTGCTCACAATCCTGAAAGGACAAAGCAAAGTCAGACAAGCACAGAATGGTTTGGCTTGAGAGGGGACTTACAGATCATCAGTTCAGAGAACTCTGATGACATTTGATGACAAAATATCTCTATCAGACAGACCAGAGACATGAGGTGGCCCACCCTGGTGCGGGACAAGGCTCCCAAGTCCCTCCTCAAGTCAAATGTCCAGGTCCCTGCACTCTCAGGTGCTGCAGTGACTCACTCCAGTGTCCTGCCTGCACCTATGAGGTCACTCCCTGGCAGATGCTCTCCCTGTGGCACATTTCCAGTGCTCATAAAAGATGTCACTGGAACAGTTCATGCCAAAGAAAAATGGCACTTGAGCGCTGCTGCCAAGGAATTCTCGGAATTCCCCACCTCCTGTCTTTCAAGTCCACCTTGGAGGCTTTCCTTGAAGTCATTCAGTCATGTTTGATTGAAAGAAGCTGGAATTTCTCATGGGGAATCCTGGCTCATCTCCTGTGCACTTCCTGTCAGTATAGACAGTGGTCCTGGCCAGCAGGTCAGACAAATCCAGGGACACACGGACACACCTGCCCTGAACTGCACATCTGCAGAGGGAACACTGCTGGGAAAGCACAACATCCACTCATCTCCCTTTTCCTTGGTGACTTCCCCCTAAAAAGCCTCAGAAATTCAGTCCTCACATCCTGCTGAGTATCAAAACCCCCAGATTTCTACTAAAACCCAAGTCTTGAACTCCTTCATGATGATCAGCACAGACAACCTTGGAGAGACTGTTCACAAGGGCCTGGAGTGACAGGACAGGGGGCCAATGGATTCAAACTGCCAAAGGGGAGGGTTAGAAGGGACATTGGGAAGAAATTCTTCCCTGTGAGGGTGGTGAGGCCCTGACACAGATTGCCCAGAGAAGCTGTGGCTGCCCCTGGATCCCTGGAAGTGTCCAAGGCCAGGCTGGCTGAGGTTTGGAGCAACCTGGGACCGTGGAAGGTGGCCCTGCCCATGGCAGGGGGCGGAACAGGATGGGATTTATGATCTCTTCCACTCCAAGCCATTCCATGATCCCATGATTCCACAAAGCACTCAGTCTCAGTGACACACAGACAGACAGGGACTGCCTGGCCTGAAGCTCTGATGTCCCTGCCAATAACCAAGAGCAGCCCTCGAGCCCTCGCTCTGCTCCCTGGATGCACTCCAGGATCCAGGCCCTGGAAAGGGGTGGATTTAACCCTCCAGGGAACATCTGGTTACTTACAAGCCTTTGTAGAGGATGCAGCCTGCCAGGACGTGGGGAGAGCGCTGGCATGTCTGCAGGATGAGAGCTGCCTTCAGCAAAAGCAGGGGATCCACCTGGACAGGGACAACCAGGGCAGTGAGGCCACAAAACCCTGGGAAACCTCAAAGCAGCAAATAAACAAACACAGGGGCACTGGGGCAGCTCTAGAGACAGGCATTGCAGAGGACAGGCTCTTACCTTGGTTTTGTCCAGATGCCAGAGAGAATTGAAAATCCTGTGGAGGTCACTGGTGTTTTTTTGGATGTGTTCAATGTACCTGTCCCACTCCCTGCTCAGCTGCTCCTGGGAAAACACCTGTGGGTGACAAAAACCCCCCATACTGTCACTGCAAAGTGTCCATGCACTGGGAATGGGAGATGCAATCTCGGAATAAGGTCAGGAAAAGGTGGGAGAAAATCCTGAGGGGAAACTGTTTAGTGTGAACATCTGGGAAAGGTTCAGCAGAGCCCCACAGGACCTCAAAGCAATGGAAGGGATGACCTGCTCACTTTTCCAGGTCCCACTTCTTGGATGTGTGACCCTTGGCAGGAGGAAGGCAACACAAGGGAACACTGCAGAGCTGGGACACCACGGGAAGTGTTTAAATCTCCCCCAAAAGTCACCCTGTCCCCAGTCCCTCATTACCGTGTCCCCATGTCCCCTGTCCCTCATAACCGTGTCCAGTGTCTCCTGTCCCTTGTTACCATGTCCCAGTGTCTTGCTACTGTGTCCCCATATCCCCAGTCCCTCATTACCATGCTCCCATGTCCCCAGTCCCTTGTTACCATGTTCCAATGTCCCCAGTCCCTTGTTACCATGTCCCAGTCTCTTGTTACTGTGTCCCCATGTCCCCAGTCCCTTGTTACCATGTCCCAGTCTCTTGTTACTGTGTCCCCATGTCCCCAGTCCCTCGTTACCACGTCCCCAATCCCTCCTTACCGTGTATGCACCACGCACGGGGCCCTGGTAGAAGGTGAAGAGGCCGATGAGCTGCTCCAGGAGGCGCCGGCAGCTCACGTCAGGCAGCTCCACAGCACAGCCCAGAACCTGCAGCAGACACAGCAAGGGATGGAGAACGTTGCCTGACAGAACCCGGGCACAAGTGAGAACGACTCTCATCACTTTCACAGGCAACTCTGTGCAGGGAAACACCCCTCGGAATCACAGTCACAGGAAAAGGAAATGCAAACATACCCACACAAGAGCCCTGGCACAGACAGGATAAATAAATATCAGAAATGCAGCGCTTCAGACACACTCACTTCCCACGTTAGATGACCTAACTTGGTGCTTTAATAGCTAAGAACATTTTCCTGAAACTAAGTACTTCAAAATATTCAAATTAACTCATTATTTATATTATGATGATACTCTGTGTAGTTTTTGAGTTGCTGAAACAGGAACAGCAGTGCCAGTTAAATGGGGCTGACTGGCCTCAGCCCAGTTCCCAGGGGATGGTTTGGGGCACTTTTGTCACAACTGCCACATGCTGCTCTTTATATACTAAATGTCTGTGGACACTGACAAAGCTCTGGGGATGCTGAGGGCTAGAAGGAAAGAACAATCAAACTACCAAACAGTGACTGTGTCCTTCAAACTGCAGCACATGGAATCCTGTTATGCCCCTGGATCCCTGGAAGTGTCCAAGGCCAGGTTGGATGGGGCTTGGAGCAGCCTGGGACAGTGGAAGGTGTCCCTGCCCATGGCAGGGGTGGAACTGGATGAGCTTTAAGGTCCCTTCCAACCCAAGCCAGTCTGGGATTTTGGGATCTTGCTTCCAGCCAGAAACATCTTAAGAAATCCCTTTGGGTGTGGGCACAGAAATGAGGTACTTGAAATTTTTCTGCAGGAAGCTGAAGCGACTGCCAGGCTACAGAAAACAGAATTTAGGTTACCTTGCAATGAAATTTGTGCACTGCAAGGACCCTCCCCAGCTCTCCCTGGGTGCAGCCCACACGCTGAAAAACAAACCCTCTTTGTCTGATCCAGTCCTTTGGCTGGTGGCTGTTTTCACTCTGTAACTGCTCCAGAGCTCCTGAACTTACCCACAGAAAGTCTCCATCCACCACCACGGCAAACTTGAGCTTCCTGAGGCGGACAAGGCTGGGAGGAGCCCCGGAGATGTCGGTGAGGCAGCGAACAACCCCGGCCATCTGCCCACACAGCAGCTCCTGCTGCTCTGGGATGGTCTGCCAGGGAGCAAAGGCTTTAACTTCCCATTAAAAGAACTCAGAAAAAACAAAATCACTGCTGTTTTCAGGTATAAATAAAAAGTAATTATCATTTCAACTCAGTTTACAGAAAGGGTTGTCAGGCATTGGCACAGGCTGCCCAGGGCAGTGGTGGAGTCACCATCCCTGGAAGTATTCAGAAAATTTGTGGGTGTGGCACTTGGGGACACGGTTTAGTGGTGAGGAAGGCGCTGGGTTCATGGCTGGTCTTGATTTTAAAGGTCTGTTCCAACCTTAACAACTCCGGGATTCTATAAATCAAATGCAGTAGAACAGGCAAATTTCTGGGAGAAAAATAATTGGATTGCTTTTTCCAGGCAACAGAAAGGCCTGGGGCTTATGGAGAGGAACTTTCATCCCTCGTGTGTGTTTATTCACATCACCAGGACAGACTGGGCTGTGCTGGCTCATTCCTCAGGGCCGGAGCAGAGTGTAACCCCATTGCTGTGCCCCGAGCCTGGTGGAACCCAGCCCTGCTCCGCCTGGAGCTAATTGATAATTGGGATTTCTTAAAAAATTTCTTAAAACTTTTGGGACTACTAAGTAAGGATTAATCCAAGTCACCTGGAAGCCCGACCCCTCCCAGTCCAGAACCATCAGCACCCCTTTACAGGTACTGAAATAAGGCAGACATTACCTGGGAAGGGTAAAAATAACAGATCCCGGCACTTGTAGGATCCCCTTCCTCCTTCACTTTTGAACCATCATAAAGGAAAAAGTAATTCCACCTAAAAAACATCGGCAGAAATTATTGTGTATTTGAAAACTGTTACCCTTCTCCATCTCCTTTCTATTTCTTCAGAAGAGCAACAAAAGGTGATTGCAAATGGAGAGACATGATTCTTTGCAACCATCACACCGAGTTTACACCCAAAAGCAGCACCAAAAAGGCCCCTTAGTACTACATTTGACCATTTTTGTGAATTTAAAATAGGTTCTACTCCACCTCTCAGACACACAGAAGGAGAAGTGGATTTGTGAGATACTGTACCCTCAGTACATGGGATGATTATCAAGAAACATTATCGATGTGCATCTCAAACAGCTCACAGATGCTGCCCGTACCCAAGAGCTCCTGACTGGCCATGCCCCAATCAGGGAGACAGCGGGGTCCCTCTGAAGATGTGATACCATTCTGACCATAATTTCTTAAATGCACGTATTCGGTAACACTTTTCATCCCGTCCTGTAAGTCAGCACCTCGTCACAAGCTCGGAACGAGCTTCGTGCGGGAGTTTTCCCGTGGGAACAGCCCAAGTCTGGAGCAAAGGCTGCTCCAAGGCGGCACCGAGGAACCCGCGCTGCTGCCGGGCCAGGAGCGGGAGGCTGGATCCGCTCCCGGACCGCCCCTCCACGACCCTGGAGTGACCCTACCCAGAGCTGATGAGCCCCGGCGGCTGCCAGACCTCACCCACGGCCGGGGACAGCAATCGGCAAAGGGCCGAAGGTGCGTCCCGGTGTCCCCCCCGGGGAACGGGGCTCGGGGCGGGGAAGGGGCTCACCATGGCGCGGGGCCGGGCGCGGCGGGGCGGGCCATGGCTGCGGGCAGCTCCGGCGGGGTCGGGGATGCTCCGGGCGGTTCCGGGATGCTCCGGGATCCCCCCGCTCGCTCCCGCCGCCGGTTCCGGGCGCGCCCCCGGTCCCGTGACCGCGCACGTGACCGCGCGCATGGCGGCGGCGGCGG
>WAAE01011469.1:3038-111141 GCA_013400495.1 Nicator chloris | reverse complement strand
GCAGGGTGAGAAGCTGCTGCAGATGGAGAAGGAAAAACCTCTCTGGCTTGGAAACCGAGTCAAAGGGGAAAGAGGTGGTGATAAGAGTCTGCAGGAGGAGATTGCAGCCATGGCAAAGAAACTGGCCCAGGCAGCAGTGAGGAACGAGGTTGAGCTGACCCAGAAGCTGCTCACCTTGAACTGAGAGCTGGGAGCAGTGGATGGATAATTTTATCTTCCTTGATGTGCTCAGAATTGCACCTGATATTCCCAACTTCGAGAGTCATGAGAAATTACCTCAGGGTAATTTTTCTGCAGGGAAAGAACATTCTGAATTTTGGATAAACTGAGCCAGGACTTGAGAAGGTGAAATACAGGAAGGTGAAATACAGGAAAATGCCACCAAGGTGATTGAGGGACTGGAGCACCTCACATGCAAGAGGCTGAAGAGCTGAGATGGTTTAGCCTTGGGAAGAGATGGCATCTTAATTAACCGGTGTGCATAAATACCTGATGGGAGGGAGTAAAACATGACAGGGTCAGGCTGTTCTGGGTGGTATCCAGTGAAAGAAGAGGCAATAGGCACAAATTAAAATACAAAAGAATGCACACAGAAATGAGAAAAACTTTTCCTTCCATGAGAATGGTTAAACACTGGAAAAGGTTGCCCACAGTGGTGGTGGACTGCGGATCCTTAGAGAGATTCATACTGGGCAGGGCCCTGACCAATCTGCTCAGGTTTGAGCGTGGGGTTGGACTGGAGGATCTCCAAAAGTCCCTTCAATGTCAACGATTCCGTTGTCTGGGATCGGCCAAGTCTAACCAAAACCCTAATGGAAAGGCCTCCCTTGCTGCCTGACCCAAACCCGAACCCCACAGCTGCTCCCTAAAGGCCAACCCCAAACCCCAACCCGCAGCCGTGTCCCAGCTGTAGTACCGCCTTTACCCACCAGGTGACACCAGCGAGTCACTGTGGGCACTGCGCATGCGCGCACTCCGCAGCTGCGCTACCGCGCTTTACCAGCAGGGGCACCAGCGAGTAGCTGAGGGCAGCGCGCATGCGCCCCTTTCTCCGGCGGGCGGCCGCAATAGCCGCGTTCGTCCCTCGGCGGCGGCAGCGACTCGAAGTCCCCAAATCTCGGTATTTGGCTCAGCTCCAGTAACAGAGACACCCGAACCCTGGGAGGTTTCTGTTTCCTCGTCTAGGTCATCTCTTCTGACATCTTCAAGCCACATCTCAAGTCATATTTGCATTTGAAAGCCTTATAATTCTGTATTCGGGATTTCTTATATTCTAAAATCCTGTATATGATATAGCAGATGCGGGGGGTTATTTTTAACCATTTTTTATATAAAGTAAGATTATTTGTCAATATATAAAAACGACAAACTTTGCAGCTTCAGTGTTTTACACACACGCACACTCTCCCTGTGAATTTTCAGGCACTTTGGGGCTGTAACCTCCCATTTTGGGGAGCCCCAGCTGACTGCCCGTGATTCCCCACCCATCGCCACCGCAGCACGGCTCTCCTGGTGACTTTGGGATGTCCCAAGTGACGTCATCGCCCCGCAGCCTCCAACTCCCGGCAGCCGCCGCGCGGGCTCCCGTCATGCACTTCCCTCCCTTACGTCATCTCCGTGCGCCGCGCGCGGACGGTGCCGCCGCCATGGTGCAGCTCGGTGAGTGCGGCGGGCTCGGAGCGGCCCGGCCCAGCCCGGCTCGGCTGTGATCGCCCCGCGCTTTCTCCGCAGGGAGCCGCCTTCTGAGGACCTGCCGCGGCGGCCACGTCGTCATCCGCTTCGCGCTCGGGGGCTGCACCAACCGGCCGTTCTTCCGCATTGTGGCGGCCAACAGCAGGCGCGCCCGCGACGGGAAATACCTGGAGCAGCTCGGCTGCCTTGACCCGCTGCCCAACGCGTACGGAGAGAAGGTGGCGGGGCTCAACCTAGAGCGCCTGCGGTACTGGCTGGGCTGCGGCGCGCAGCTGTCCCGGCCCGCCGAGAAACTCCTGGGTAGGCCTGGGGCGGGCGCTAGGGATGGGGAGCGGGGGGGTCCCGGTTCGCTCCCGCTCTCACCGCGTTTCACCGGGCAGGGCTGGCGGGGTTCCTGCCGCTCCACCCCATGACGGTGACCGGCGCCGAGAGGCTGCCCCGGCGACGACAGCGCGAGCAGCAGCCCGAGGCTGCCCCTGCGGACGGCTCGGCCGAGCCCGGCCCCGGCCCCGCGCCCTGACACGGCCCGGCCGGGAGGGTCTGAGCGGCCCGGGTCTGCACCGGCCCGCCCGGGCCTGAGGACTGCTCCTGCCCTGTCAGTACATCTGACCCCATTAAAATGTTACCTCTACACTCTACATCGTCCATCTGCTGCTTTCTCAAAGTTCACTGTTGCCAAATTTGGTGTAAAAAAGAGGTTTTGCTGCTGTAATGCAGGTACAGGACCATTCCAGGAGGCATGTACAACGTGTCCTAGGCATGCCATCGGCTCCAGGTGCTCTGCCTGCAGTATTGGCATGTCCTCTGCCAGCTGCCGTTGGCCTGCTCCACTTGTCAAGTGTTTTGACTCCTGGCTGTGATTTACTGTAACAGCAGTCCAGGGGTTCAGGGGAGGCCTGGCACAGACAAACGCAAATGGAAGTGCAGCTAGTTTTCTGTTTACTTTCTCCAGAGAGGTTCTGGGCCTATTTGTTCATTTTAAAGCAAAAAAGATTTCAGTCTCATGTAAAGAGGGACTGGGGAAGTGAGCTACGAGTCCTGCTATTTAATCACATATTTGACCCTGTGCCAAGAGACAAGAAACCCACCAAAGTCTCTCTCCTACTTTAGATGCACCCTAAGCTTTTGGGGTTTCCTTTGGTCCAACTCTTAGACGATTCTACAAATACCAGGCCAAGACAAGTTTCCAGTGTTGTATCTCAATAAAGCTGCTAGTGCAACCAGCCCAACAGAGGATGCATTGACAAAACACTTTAAGAAAAGGGCGTGGCTTGCTCTCACAATACTGAGAGAGAGTGGTTTTATTTCTGCTCTTGGATGAAAGATTACGTGACTAAAAAGCTGTTCTTGGAAGTGAGGCTATGAGAAGTGGTATTGCTTTTCTATTACACTTCCCTCTTCTTCTATGCATTTGATATGTTCAGCATTGCATTTTCTATGAAATGGTAAGTGCACTCTGGTGCACTGGTTTCTAGGAAATTCCTCTCTAGCTTACTCCAGATTTCCTTTCCTTGCCCCAAGGAGAAGGCTTGCATCAGCAGTATTTTTCTTACCATAACCCAAAAGCACCACACAGCTTTTCCTTTCTGGAGCTTTCCCCTTTAAACACAAGGTCTGTCTGTAATGTTTCTTTTAAGACAGTTCTGTGGAGTCCTGGCTTTTGGCCCAGTTGAAAAATGCAAACAAGTAAAAACAAAACAAAGCCCACACAACACCTCAGCCTTACCTTGTTATTAAAGAAAGCATCCCACAGTCATCCACAAGGGCAGTAAAAGAGTTGTTTTCATGCCCTTTCCCATACTGAGAGCTCTGGGGCTGCTCTGCAGTGCAGGAGGGTGAGGGACTATTGGCATCACATTAATTTTGTATGACACAGTGATAACAGAAGGTAAATGAAGGAAGTTCTAAGAGGAGAATCTGGCAGTGCCTCACCTAACTCCATTGTCCATGGAAGTACTGGGTCTGTCTCTTCTTATGGAGCAAATTAATAATTTTTTCTAGACGTATAAACTGTTCCATGTAGGTCAGAAGAACAGTTTTTGCAGCAAGGCACAGCCTCTGGGCCACTGTAGAGCCAGCTTGCTATGGAAGCAGTGGGGTTCTGTGCACAGATGCACAGTACTGTGTACCAGGACAGGACAGCTCAAGCTCAAAAAAAAAGAAAAGTAGGCATGCTGGCCATATAAAGCATAATTCTCAGCTGCTGTGATGTTGACAGCAGATGGAGGCTGAGAACAAACTAGTGAACATTTTTAGTAGCATGCAAATGGTGAGGGCTGGGAAAAAGGGTGTGTCTGACACCTCCTGGAATTTGGTAGAGAAAACCAGTAGCAGGTAGTTGTGAACACTGAATGCCATTTATACTTTGGACTGAACCTACCTTTCAGAAGATTATTTGATACTTTTCTCTGGAGCCAAGGAAAGCCTCTGTTGCTTAAGGGGGCTGTGGATAATAATGGAGTGCATAGGGATGTAGGTTCAAGAGCATGTTGCTGTAAATACTTCACTATATACTTCACAGCAAGAGCTTGGGCAAAAGGAGCAAACATTTCCCTTTCTTGGTAGGAAGAAGCATTGTTATGACTCAGTTGTATCCCATCCCCTCTTCCCCAGAGTTGTGTGGGCTAAAAAAAAAAAACAAACTGTAGTAAATCAAAAATAACTGAAAGGATAGGCATAAAGCAGAAGCAGAGTAGGATACCATCAGGCTGGCACACAGCAAAAGCCAGGCTTGAAGAAAGCTGTGGAGAAGCTCAAACCTCCAGCACATTAATTCTTCACAGCACTGACAGTAATACTGTTACATTCCTCATATTTAAGTAGCTCTTGTAAGTTTGGTTAGCACTGTACTCACACAACCCAAAATCTTCATTTCTGTTCTGATGCTGTGATTTCCTCTGCTGGCTGTTCCATTGGCTATTGCAACAAGATGTGTTATCCTTTTTTGAGAGAAAGCTATCCCTGGATCCTAGAAAAAGCAAGAACAAAACAAACAAAACAAGCTTGCATACAGCTTAGGTACATGACTGATCATGCATCACCCCCATTGCAGACTCTGCAGCCTGCAGACTGCTACTCTGGGCATATCTTGCATTTGAATTCATCTCATTAATGTTCCTCATTGCCCACTTTCTTCCTGCTCCCTGAACTTCCACACAGGATGAAGCAACCTCCCCTTTGTTTACTCTTAACCCTCTTTGAGTGTTGGACTGTGCTGTTGCCTTACAGACCAAAAAAGAACCTGGCCACCACCGTGGCTGGGGGCATTAGGCAGCAAGCTGCAATCACCCCAAATTCTCCTTATTCCATGCATTTACCATTCCTGCATGGGATGTATGAGAGTATCGACAAGGCTTTTAACATTAAAAACTTCTTGTACAGCGTAGAACACTGTCTCCCCAGAACCTTCACACACAGCAAGGATTGCAATAGCAGTTAAGGATTCTAGTGAAGCACCTCCAGCCTGTCCCAGTGCTGCTGCCCTGCAGCTTTTGCTGCTCTTTTGTGTTGCAGCCTGAAATTTGTCAACTGACTGTGCTACAGGAGCATCAGCCTGAGGCACAGGAACAGCAATGGAAAGTTGAAGTAGCCATTTCCCCAGTGAACATGTCCAAAAACCTCCCCTGCAGAAAAGCTGGGCTAAATGAATAATTACAAAATAACAATCACAGGTTTGGAAAATGTCTATTTAGATTAACAGATGCTGGATATCTGCCTTGGCATCCCAGCCCCTGGTACTCAAAGAATTCTCAAGATGTATATTGGACTTATGTAATCCATTGGGTGTTGTTATGATAATGGCATCTAAAAGTTTCTCCCTCCTGAGGCTGTCTTCCAGTCTGAGGGAGGGAGAACATACATTAAGAAAGCTACCTTTTACACAAATTCGTTTTTAATAAAGTGTATCTCCTGTAGAGTGCAAGATGCTTAATTACTGATTTGTAGAAAATAAATTGGCTAGAGAACTCTTTTAAATACTTCCAATATATTTTATAGATACATAGATACATACTATATTTATATTTATAAATTTTATTCGATTCATGAAAAGACTTATTTTTCCAACCAAAGAACAGCAGTAGTTCTGAAATCATGTGGTTGTCTTTCTGAGTGACACAGCAGAGGCTGAGTGAGCTGCAGACATGCTGAAATGGTTACAGGTAGCTTAATTACAAACGTGAAGAAAACCAGTTAGGTCTTTTCTCCATCCCTCTCCCCATTTTCCCTGCTTCTGTACATGTGTAATAAATACATTTACAAACATCCAGAAACAATTGCCATGAAGCAACCTTTAATGATATGGACTTAGTCAAAATTAACCTTTAGGCATCACTGAAAAACAGCACAGCGTAAATTCATTTTCCTGCCTAAACTCATGCATCTTTTTTTAAATCAGTAACTTGCAAATTCAGACAGAGTATTTGAAGCCTTTTGATTCCAGAAGGGAAACATCACGTTGCAGCTCACAGTTCACCAGTGACCATATACAGTCATTTCTGTAAAATACAAAATGTCTGACAAAGGAAGAGAATAAGCAAGTAGGCAATGCCTCTTTTTAAAGTTATTTCTAAGGATTTGGTGCAACTTTCCAACTCTGCATGATGGTGACAGGCTCTGTTTTTATTCCAGACACCACTAGTATTGCTCAAAGCCCCAAATTAACACACACTGATGTCGACTTAAAAGTACTATGTACATACCACTACATAAATACATATGCAAAATAAAGTCCATATCCCAGAAAATTGAAAAATGTATTATAGAGTCTATTGGGCAAGGCATACAGGCACAGCAATAGTTTTATAACTACATAAACGTAGTTGATATTATTTACAGATGGAAATGGAGACAAACATTATCATCAAATACATTGCTTTTATGAATTTTTTGAAGATTTTCACTTGCAACAAAATGATCTGCAACTCCAGCTACCTGGAAAAGTAAAGTGCTCACAATCCATTTAGTGCAATAACGCTGGCTACAAAACTTAAGAGGAGAAAAAAAATTAAGAACTAATACCACATTACCTAGTGGGATCAAACAAAAAATAAGTTTTGAGCTTAAAAGTTTGAGAAGCTAAGGAAGAGAAATTAAGATTACAAAGCAGACTAACAAGAAAAGAATAATTCTCCAAAGTCAAGTCTTTAGATTGTCAGAAATTAGAAGTGCCAAATGTAGTTTCTCATGCTATTTTGTCCCAGCTTTGTCCTGGACATTCTTGGAGACAGCTGTCCCATAATCAAGGAAATGGCACAGATACTCCTGCAGATATGACACCATGTAAGCCCAAACAAAGAAATGAAAGATGAATGTACTCATCAATCTGACAGCTGAGAGTCCTTTATCTCTGAGTGCTTGACTTCATAATTTCAGCAGTATTCCTCTGTTTAAGTCAATACTGAGTAATATGAAACTTGCTTCTAAAATATAATAATTGGGAACAGATGATAAAAATGAGGGGTTCTTATAAGTTATGTATTATGCTTTCAGCACTGGATTACAGTAAGTAAAGATTACACATATTTTTTCACCTTGGCATCATAGATCAGAATAAACTTACGTGAACAGTGAAGTACAACCCATTTAAAAGAGTGACTCTCCAGAGAAAACCATTCTTCTGGATCTAGGGACCGAATATAATCTCTACAAGGATGGCATGCACAGCACATGTGAACACCAAAATGCCCACCAGCCATGGTAAAACTTGGCTGCCTACCCATATACAGAGGCAGACTGACAGGGGCTTTAGAAATAGTTTTATTAATGATTTAAAATTAACTCCTGGCCTTAACTAGAACTTCTAAAAATTCTCACACACCACCTTCTAGAATCAGAATAATTAAGCAATCTCTCAGATAATGAACCCAAAGCCCTTTTACTGGTTTCACTGAGATGTGGAAAATGGAGCTCTAATTAACAAGCACTTAGTCACTGATCCTCAGACTTCAGAATGTCCCAAGGTAAAATTATATAAGCAAGAATGACGTGATGCAGGCTTCCAATACAAATGATTTTTCTTATGAATAAAGTCTTGAGAGTAACCTTCTGCCCAAGGGAGGTTGATGGGAAAAGACCTTTCTCCCCAAAACTGGGTTATGGACAGCTGCTAAATTGGATTATGGACAAATCTTCCTGCTAAGTCATCACAAATCCCTGTAGTCTGAATTAAACTGTAATGAGGAAGGAAATACGCACGTATTGGCAAACATCACCAAGGACCACAGCCAGGACCTCCAGAGTGGGGTGTGGGAGCCAGGCCACAGCACTTTCACCCACAGTGGTGTCTGGTAGCAGTTCTGTTGGTGGGAGTTCTGTGCACCCAGAACCTCATGGCACTTGACATAGGACTTACACCATCCAAGCAAGACCAGTTGCTCTCAGCCTTCCCAAAGTTTTGAAAAGCACCCTCCAGAGCCAGGCCTTCCACAGGCAGAGGCTGCTGTAGGTTGGACCTGCAGCTCCCAAAGGCCTGACAGGAATCACCACTGCCCTTGGCGACCAAGGCTGCTCTGCCTGGCCAGGAGGTGGCACCTTCTGCCCCAAAACTGGCACATCACCATTCCCACGGTGGCAGTGGGCCCAGCAGCTCACTGCCACTCGAGAGTGAGGTTATGCTGCCCAGGCACCAGACTTTCAGGTCTCCTGCCTCATGCTGGACAATGCCAGTCATCCCCCGGGATGACAGCACCACGAGGCAGCTGGAGGGAACGGCCCCACCACTTCCTGCTGCTGTGGCCCCGAGGGCACAGACAGGCCTGTGCCACCTCAGGGGAAGGACGAGCAGTGCCAGGCGCCGCTGACTCACCCCTCACCTTCCCACAGGCGGGGAAAGCTCAGCAAAGCCAGCACAGACCTTTCTTTCCGTTTGCCAAGCCCAGTGCTGCCGGCCCCGGGGCGCACAGCCTGTCCTGCCACGATAGAGAGGCCAAGGGTGATGCAATGAGGCAGCAGAGGCTGTGGCAGCTTCTCCCGTTTATTCGTTCCGCGCACGGGGCAGGAGCGGACGCTGCTCCTCGGCGGGTGGCAGCTCCTCGGTGGGCAGCAGCTCGTAGGTGACGCAGAGAGAGGAGAAGAGGCAGCCCAGGAAGGACACCAGGCTGGAGAAGTACATGGCACTGCTGGCGCTGCCCACGGCCGCCGTCAGCGGCCCCATGGCCAGGGCCACGAGGATCTGCGCCAGGAAGTACTGGCAGCTCAGCAAGGAGATGTCAACGCCCATCCCACGCCGCGTGCCCTCCGCCTGCGAGCCTACGAACTGCGAGGACACAGCCACAGAGTGAGGGGGTGTCCCGGGGGCTGCTGTCCCCTCCCCAGCCCGGGGCTCACCTCTCGGCTCTGGTAGTAGTCGCAGAGCAGGGAGTAGGGCAGCGTGCAGAGCGTGGCGAACAGAATGCCGTAGGTAGCGCACAGGGACAGCAGCACGTAGACATTCCTGGAGAGCGTGGCCAGGCCCGTGCCCAGCCCAAAGGCCAGATATGCCACAAAGTACAGTGTCCGTGTGCTAAATCGCTCTTCCAGCTTCTCCAGCACGGCTGCAAGAAAATGGTACAGCTTTCGGGGTGAACTGCAGCCCTCTCCACTTAAAGATTACACATGGGCTGAGGGGCCCACCTTGGGTTAGGCAGCCACATCAGTGGCAACCACGACACCTCTGAGGAATTGGTGGCTTGCACCAATTGAGTGCCAAGGACCCCTTCCAAATCTGGCTGCCATGATGCAGCATTGCTGCCCTATCTGCGCAGAGGGCATGGTATAGAGGGGTAAATGGGAATTGGCAGGGGTGGGCAGGCAGAGGCATGACACAGGTGACAAAGTGCTGGGGTGACATGTGACACCTGAGTGCCTGGGACACACAGGCACCGGCTGGTGCTGCACCAGAACTGTGCCAATGGTGACTGCATGTATCTCTGCATTCAATGTACGTTGGAAATGCCACTTGTGAAAGGAACCACATCCTAAGAGAGATGTGTTTTCACTGGACTGCTGAACTCACCTGCTGTCAGTGCAGGCCAAGCTAAATAGCAGAGGTAGTAGGCTAAAAAAGAACACGGTGCTACAGCACTAGTGCCATGTGGTAGGCTGTGTGCAACAGAAACACTGGCCTACTTGTTGCAGAAACACCACTTTTAAGAAATGTATCCTTTCCCAAAGCAGTAGTTAAGACGGCTGTACCAAGTACCTGAATAAAAAGCAGCACTGAATGCATAGATGCACATTCCCCAGCAGCCCATGGTGACCCCAGTGTTGTACTTCTGATACTCATCTGAGTTGTGAGGTGCTTTTGGGTTCCCTTGGAACACTACTTCTCCCATGAAGTCAGTATAGAAGAGTAACATCCCCTCAAATGAAAGCCACCCTGAAAGAAGCGAGAAGTAACCTATTAGGATTTCAGAGTATCTGTTTCCCCTTGTAAGCTTACATGGATGTTATCAGCTATATTGCAAATCACACCCCAGGACAGGTTGTGCAACCTGAGTGTTACATAACATCCAGCCACATTTATCTGAGACCGCTGCTCCCCGTGCATAATGCTGCAATGTTTGTTAAAGACATTCAGGCTTTTAAAGACCAAGATTTACCATTTGAATTCCTAAGTGGAAACCTCAAGGCTGACTAAAGGCCACAAAATACTGGTTTAGCAAGACAGAAAAATAGATGACAGCAGTCTGAGCTGTCTTCAGGTTCTGACAGGTCACAGCGCTGAGTTTAACAGAGTGGTTCATCCCATAGTAATTTCAGGTTGCTGTTATCCTCCCACGTAGGACTGGAAGGAGTGCTTCTTATGTCATGGTTGCAGCCTCCAGAGTGCCTCTGACACAGTTAAAAACTCTGCTCACAAATTGGCACCAAGGCCATTGATGTAGACAATCCCTTAATTCCTTTCACAGCCAATGAGTATTAATTACCTGGTCCCTTCTGTCCAATTTTGTGTAAACTGGAATGACTGCAAGCCCTTCCTAAACACCAGTCACACATTGGTTAAGAGTAAAGGTAGCACTATACTGGTTACAGGCACTCCTGCAATGCCATGTTGCACACCTCCTCCTGGCCTCTTCTGGGACCCCTGGACATGAGCAGTCAAAGGGAAGAAAGTAAATGCCAGTCTCAGGGTGTAATCATGGAAATACAACTAATCTCATCTTTCTGCTCGGTGTGAACATTCCCTGTAAGATGTGCTGATTTAGGCTGTTGTTGTTCCCTTTCTAGGAACACAGGCTTTACTGCTTTGCTGGGGTGTTTTAGGGTTTGTTTCCTTTCTGAGTGTTCTAGGAAGGTACCTCACTGGTATCTATATGGAAGAAATCAAGTTGTCTCCAGTTAGCAGCCATTGCAGCAATAGATAAAATACTGAAAAAGGTTCACCCGAGGTAGAGTCCTTCCTGGTGAAGGCAAGAGGGCTCTTTGGGAGTACCTAGGAAGTGGTTGATGCAGAGGTTACGGAGAGCCTTGGGCATGTGGCAGATGGTGGAGCAAAGCAGCTTCACAGACAGGGGCTGCTCCGAGGTCTCGCCCGATTCATTCAGCTCGCTCTCATACTTCACGCCATTCAGCAGGATATTAGCAACCTGCACCATAAGAACTGCCAGGTCAACAAGCACAGTAAGGGAAGCACAAACATCCTTTAAGCAGATGTATGCAATATTGCACACCTATCTGATCATCTGCAAGTTAAACTCTGCTGCTGGAGTATGTTGACTTGGAGATTAAGAAGTGTATTAGACTGGAACAAGTGACAAATGGCAGCACTGCACTGTAGCTTTCAGTATGCTTGAACCAGTTCTCTTCCCTTCACTAGGGTGCTTGGTAACAACATTCAGATGCACAGGCACAGCAGGAATGCATAAATTCCACTGCATTTATAGGAGCTGTACCCACTTTCAGGTGAATGTGGATCTTGAAGTTTTAGAGACACTGAGGAAGAAGAGGATGAGTTTACTTGAAACACATTATCATTGCTTGCTAACCTCGATGTTCAACCTCAGTGTGCCCAGTATGTAAAATCCTGGCCCTAACAAAGTCTGCTCTCACAAACTGGGTCAAAGTACAGCAACAACAAACAAAACAAACAAAAAAACACCACCTCCAAAAATTAAAATAAAATTAAAAATCCCCAAACCAAACCAAACCAAACCAAACCAAACAAAAAAAACAGAGGACCATTTACCTCATCCCAGATCATAAAAAAATGGGCCAGCATGCAGAGGTCTCAGACATTCCAAGTTATCACCAACAGTGGGAAGTGAGGTCAGAGTCTTATCCCTCAGTAAGGGAAAGTTCACCTCCCTGATGGAGCCAGATGTAATGACTGCCATAAGGAGAAGCTCATAGGAGAATCCTATCCCTGGCCCTATTTTGCAGGTCTTTCTGTGGAAAGGGAAGATACAGGCTCAATAAAAATGTGACCTTTTCTGCTTTCATGTGGTAGCTCCCTTGGTAGTGAAGCAGGACTAAAAATACTGACCTAACTCTCACAGTTGGCCCAGATAAGAGTGGGACATGCCCATTTCTGCCATCTTAACAAAGGTAGCTGACAGAGTGTCAGCCATAGTTCACACTCTACCCACTACTTTACTGATAGGGTCACAGCAGCTGTGCTGTTCTCGTAGTGACTTTTATGAGGAAGCTGTCACAAGAGTCTTTAATGAATAATTTGTGCACCACACATTTTAAACTATATGAAGAGATTAATAACACTCATGTTTCCATGGTCGTATCATTGATTTCCTGCTCTTACCTGTTGGCTGAAGGTTACATTTCTTCTTCTGTTATTCTCTGGGCAGTGTCCTGTTACAGCATCTGGAATGGCCAAGGTCTGAGGTCTTTTCAAGATCCCCGATGACCGTGGCTTTATTGTATCCAGGGAGCCCACTCTCAGCACATCACTATCAGGCCCTGATGTTAAGCTGCTCTCCCCTTGCTCCAGAATTCCATTTGCTCCATGGTAAAAGCCATCAGGCACCCGAGGAAAGCTGACACTGACAGGCTGCCTGGACAAACTAGCTGGAAGTGTCACATAACCATTATGCCCACCTGTAAAACAGTCTATAAGCACACTGTCAATATTTGAAGTCCCAAAGGATGATGCAAACTCATTAATTCCCGTCAAAGAATTGTCTCTGCTGATAAAACTCCCGTATTTTGGTGTGAGTGGGCTCATGGGGGAAACAGGACTCGTAAAACTTGCATTTAAGTGAGCTGAGTTATGAGAAGCAGAGTTTTCATTTACACTGTCCTCAAAGAAGAAAGGTGGAGAAGGAGGGAGAGGAAGACTTGGACTTTTCATCACCTTTTTCTTCCTGTTAGAGGACTTTAAGGGTCTCTCTGGAATGCTAACTAGAGTCAGCACAGTAGCAATAGTCAGTACAACTGAGGTGAAGACATAGATGACACGAAGTTGCCCTCCTATAGCTTTTCCAAAACTGGTTTTATCCCAGTGTATTCCTCCAACAACATAACCAAAGCCACCTCCAAGACCTGGTGGAAAAACAGAGCTAAGATTATCTTCCCTATCCAGTCCCACAAGTCAGTAGCAGCACAGCATCACTTGTCTAATGAATCATGAGAATCTGACATTTCTGTTTTACCACTTTTCATTTCAAACGCACTAATAAACACAGCTGTGCCACAAGGACAGCCTGGATGTACCAACACGGTACAGAAAGAGGGAGAAAGTGCTGTGAAAGTGATGATACAATGATTAAAAATTATAATTTTTCTTTGCCAAGAACAGAACACCTTACCTTTAGCTATTTCAGTCCGTAAACAGAAGTGTCCACCAGCCTTGTGACAAGGCTCTGCAATCATTCAGCTAAGACTGTTTTCCTGAAAGTGAAAATCCATTTTCCTCATATGAGGAATGCAGATCTACCTAAGACAGATCCAATCACTTCAGAAGGGTAGCAAACTCATTACTTAGCATTGTGTTGACAGTGCACAAAACTGCCACTGTGTTACTACCGATGAACAGGGAAGTTTTGAGAGCACCTTTCTCTCTCTCCATTCACGTGGTGAAAGTCTTACAACACTCTCCTTTCTTGCTCACAAACACATTCAAGAGTGTGGAATAGTATCCTAGAACAGGCCAGCACAGCAATTGAAGATGACAGCAGTGAGGGACCAACAGCACCCAGTATGCACTTTTGCCTCCAACAGAGCAACTACAAGACACATATTCCACACCTGTAGGAAGCCAAACCTCCTCCCTCAAGGGATAATTTTATTTCCATAGGTCTTACGAAATATGTGAGGGACCTTCAGATGAACAACCCAAGACTGTATCTTGTTTGAGTTGAAGTAGTTACAAAAGCCTTTTGCAATAAGTAGCTTTTAAAAATTTTTTATGGTTAACGAGTGATACCTCTCAGTATTTGGTCATTATGCTTATTCAGGAAAAGACCAGTGTTTACACCCTGCTTTCTCACAGCAGGGCTTGTTTACTGAGGGTTCACATCTCCCAGGAAGCACCAGGAAGACATACCTGCTAACAAAGCGTGGATGTTGAGGCCCCTGTCTTGATCCACTGGGCTGCACACATCCATCATGTAGGCATGACTGGGATTGTCTGCTGAATCTGCACTGAAGTCCATGAGGACAACACCACAGACCGTAAGGATGATCCCCCACTTGTGGTTATTCTCAGTGTCAGACAAGGCACTCCCTATATCTTTGCCATTCAGCACAAGTGAGAGCCCAAGCAATGCTCCTGGGAACAAAACCAAAACAAAATCACTCACTATTTGTAAGCAAGCCTGCAAAGCTCCACACTCCAAAAGCATTATTCTACAGCCTGGCAGCAAGCACTATTGCTCCTGTTCATATCAATGCAGCCTGGGAAATCAGTGTGGCTTATAGGATACACATAATCCTTTTCCACTATTCGAGCTTAACTGTGGGCCTGATATTTCTGGGTCTGAGAGATTTTAGCCTGTTAGCAGCTGCTAACTTTCTCCCAAGGAAAATTTATCAAGAAAGCTTCTTCTCAAAACAGTCTTGGCAAACAACCATCCTGCCTCAAAACAATCTTTCTCCAGGTGGTGTTTTGCTTTTCTAGTTCTCAAAACATTTCAGCTGTTTTTCTGGTTTAACCAATGGGATTAGAGAGGCGTCGTTCCTATTCACCAACCATGTTCAGTCTGTATCAGAACACCTTATAAAAGGTAGTAAGAATTACACAATAAAGTTCTTTTCCTATGCTCTTTGCCTTCTGAAATCTTTGGAGTCTCTCATCTTTTTTCGTGTCCTACGACAACACTTAACAAATGTCTAGAGCTTACTTTGGCCAAAAACATCCACATTCTTGACCCTCAAAACATCCTTTCAGACTCTGAGAAGCTTTTATGTGTGGACCTTCAACTGCCAAAGCATCAGCTCAGTGTCACTCACCCTCTTCTTCAGACCCACAACACCCAAGACCTCAGGAGCATTTTGTTCAGCTTAGTGCCACAAGGAATGTCACAGAAGAAGATGCACAACGTTTTTAAGTGTTGTGCCCATCACTTCTAAAAGACACACCTACTGCTAAAACCAGAATGAAAGGTCTTCTTCTCCCAAATCTTGATGTGCATCTGTCACTCCAGGCTCCCAGCAAAGGCTGTAGCAAAAACCCTAGAAAAAAGGAATCACCAATGAATAGGATTTTTCTACAAGCCTGTCTCACAGAGGAGTTAAAACATGCCTTAGAAGGCAGTGAAGGCAGGACACCACAGTGCAGTAACATCCCCAGTCAGCACTGGTAACCCAGGGGCACATACTGCACACTGCCTGGCATTGCCCAGGACAGGGACTGAGTGACATAATGTGCTGCTGCTCACTGCAGGGCCCTTCATTCTGCATCAGTAACACAGTTTGATACCAGGTGAACAGTCAAGAGTACAAGTTACACATTCTTAAGCACTCTGTTCCTTAGAAGCTATTTTATTTATCCCATATTAGATGTGAGATCCCCTGCAGGATTAGCTTGGAAAACAGCAGGAAGCAAATATGCAAGCAGGAAAGGTGGCTGTATTAATCTGTGCCAGCCTGTTAGGAGGGGCCTATCTCTTCTTCTGAAGCACATGTTGTGAGTACAAGAACAGGCAGAACAAATTTTTCCAAGTGGTATCCATAGTAATGGATACACTCCTAGCCCTGTCTCTGTGCTAAGGCAAGTAATTCAATGCCTGTATCACCAGTGGTCGATGGTTTTTTATCATTGGAACACCTCATTTGTTTCAGAAAGTTAAACAGGAGAAGGCAATCCCACTCTGCTTTTTTTCACACACCCTTGAAAACTGTCTCTGTATGCTTTTTTTCATGGGGGCATAAAGGGATACACCAATCTTCTTATGCTTGTTTTTAAATACAGGAACAGACCAACCAAAGCTTACTCTCACATAAGTTTTAAGAGGTTGAGAAGCTATTAAAAGAACAGATCTTTTGAACACGTTGGTCTTATTTCAGGCAGGGCACAGCAAGAATTATACTCCTATTTGTTTGTCTAAAAATATGGTTAGTACTTCTTAACCTTGAGAGAATTTACTCATGAACAGCTGAGGTACTGCAAACAAAAAATAAAAAAAAAACAACCCATAGTGGAAAAAATAAGAGGGAAGAAATAGCAACAAGAAAAGTTACCTAATATAGGGCTGATGAACCACACCATTCCATACAGTTGGTCTGGAAGCCCCATCTGGAGCAGCACTGGGGTAACATAGGCTGTTTCCATGGCATAGCTGAATTCAAGCCCAAAGAGAATGCACCCATTGAAAAGGAGTTCCAAGAAAGATCTCTGAGGCTGGAGATCCCCAAAGTCAACCAGATCAATAGGACACGGAGTATTTGGCGGAGGCGGCGGCGAAGGCCGGATGTGTTTTCTCCTCTTCGGGTGTCTCTTGAAGTTGTTGGCCCGGTGACTTATGTGCCGTGTGGGCAGTCCAGAATAGCCTGGAACTGGTGACCTCCAGACTTCCTGAGAAGCCACACCTGACAAGAGTGCAGCATCGCTGACAGGGCTTGGTGCAGATGGTGGAATCATCACGGGTAGGGGTCTAGAAGACAAATAGCTCAGAACAAAATGGCTGAGGTAAGAAAAACTGTTTAATTTTTTTAACTGAAGTTCAAGTCATTTCTCAACATTTCACATATGAAGTGTGGCCTTTGTGTTAATTACAACTTCTTCTTCCCATCTCTTGACAGAAGTCATTTGTGTTTTATGGGCACATCTGCTGCAACTTGGCACAAATGAAACACCAGAGATACTAGGTTACCTAGGTATTTGCCTACCGTCACAGGGGATTAAGACTGAAATATTTAAAACAATTAACAGACACAAATATCACACTCCCCAGAAGTTCCCAATGGGTTAGCAAAGGGTTTACATTTATGTAGAAGTCACTTGAGTTAAACTCATTCAAGCTAAAAAAATAAATCACAATCTCAGTCTATGTTTACAATAATGCAAAGTTGTGGCCTGGCAGCAGATTCCAGACCCCTGCTGCAACATGAAATCATTTTGGCAAAAAATCCTTTTGCTACTGATCCTACCACTCCTCCTGCCAGTGCTGAGGCCAAGGTTTAATGCAACACTTTTTTCTTAACAATCAAGTTTTGTTTTATTCCTAGTTCCATTCCTGAATTCAGCAAAGATATCTCCACTGCAAGGATGGGGTCTGATCCTTAGGAACCGAATCATGAGAAGAAGATACATACCCCACAAGCCACCCTCAGAACTGCTACTCTTTCAGTGCTTAATGGTACCCAAGTGCTGAATAGGCTTCTTGGATCTTATCAGAATCACTCCTGTAGCCAAAGCATGCACAGTGTGGTGGGTAAAACAGCCAAATGGTTTCCAAAATAGCATATCAGATAGATGCCAGCAGATTTGCTGCATAAACGAACCCCATGTGATTTCTTGATTCTTTTTGCCAGAAATGGAAATAGCTCATGAGTGAAGACTGACCTTTTCTTTATGCCTCCTTGCACACAGACCAAAGCTGCTGCTGCACAAGAACAGCTCCACATCTCCCCATCCCTCTTTAGAAAACCCTCACAACTGCACACTTAGCGATTAAAACTTAACTGATCATTTAGCGATTAAAACAAATCTCTTACTTTCTTGATTGCAGTTCCCCTGGGGAAAAAACTCCCTGCTCTTCTACTCTTTGGCTGTACAGCACTCCCTTAAATCTCATGCTTTCTGCTTCTTCGTCTGGCGCATTTCATACACTGGTCTTCCTTCCTGTAGCCCTTAGTCTACACAAAGCCACAATTTATTGCATATCCCCAACAATTACCAACAGCAGAACTCCCTAAGCCCACATTTACCATCACGCTAACCCAAGCACTGTTTACCATGGGGGATGATGCCTACACAGACCAATGCCCAGCTCCATGCAGGGATCCAGAGACATTGCACAGTACAAAACTGACTGCCAAGCACCTCACAGAAGATTGCAGTTGGAATAACTTGAGTCCATTTGGGGGCCAAGGAGGATAAGGAATGATGAGAGTGAAAAGACATCTACTGAAATATTGCTAACATAGTATCAAGGGTTTTCTGGAGACTGCTTCTCCTCAGACCAAAGTGTGTATCATGCAAGAGAGAAGAACAGCCAATTCATAATCCCAGCTGCACATCTTGACAACCCTCACCTCCCACAGCACCACCAGCATGCTGCATCTTGCTGGGAAAGCTCATTGGCCACGAAGTCCCATACAAGGACCAGCAGAAAGAGAAGTGTACGGAGACTTCGTGAAGATGGCTGCATCAGTGTTCCCCTTGACACTGTTTCTGCAAATTACTCAAAACTTCTTATGACCCATGTCTCTCACAAGCAGAATACTTACTTTGTAGAGTACCTTTATCAGCCTCCAGGACAAAGTAATTTCCTCACAATGAGAATTTGTTAAAAATGAGGAGATACCTGAAAGAAGACATAATGAAAACCCAATCAGATTCATGATAGTTGCCCTAACAACCCTTTCACAGAGCCATGACAATGAAGAGGAGCTAGCAGCCCCCTTCACTACTATTATACCTTGCCATTTGCACAGAGGATGTTATCTCCTTATCTTTATCTATTAGTTTTATTTCATACTGGATCCCCTTTATCTTCCTGCTCTTTACTGTGTATTGCAAAGCAATTGCATTCCAAGTCATAAGTGGCAAATTTAGTGATATAAGGAAAGAATTCCTATGTGTGGCTCAAAAATACACGTGGTGACTTGCAATTACTTGAAATGAAAGGCTAGTATTGACAACATGTCACTGGTCCAGCAGAAAATCAATGTAAAACTATGAACTGAGTCTATATCCTTAACCCCCCATTTTCCTCAACTTATTGGTTGTTCACACGAAGACATCTCAAACCTGCCCCCGGGTAAATCTACATGGTGATCACAACAGCGGCAAGGCAGGAAACCTCTCGATTAGTGTGGCTGCTAGCCCTCAGTGTCAATAGTTATTTGAGATTTTTAGCACTCGACGTCTGTTACACCAACAACTGCACATCCCAGTGTGGAAGGCGATGCCGGCTCTGCCGGCTGCTATCCGCACAAACGTGTGTGCACAGGCAATGTGCTCGGCGGGCAGGGCCGCCCGCTCTCACCGCTCCTCCCGGGCACCGCTAGGCCGAAAATGAGTCTTTACTTTTCCGGCAGAATCTGGTTCCAATTTTCCTGCGTCAGGTACCGAGGGCTCCAAAAACCCCACAGTCATCGGCGCCGCGGGGGAAGGCCAGCCCTGACCGTGGTGCTGACCCGGCCGCCGCCTGCCCATCCTTTGTGCCGGCCGGGCGGGAGCCGCGCCGGCAGCGCCGCGCCACCGCCCCGGGGCGGGGCCGCCCCTCACGGCCCCTCACGGCCCCTCACGGCCNCACGGCCTCGGTGCAGCAGCGCTCGCTGCAGCCACTCCCGCCCCGGACAGATGCAGCTGCCGAGCCCTCATTCCCAAATTGGCACTGATGAGGCGGATCGTGATAATAAGATTTTTAGCGGATGCAGAGATATTTTTTGATAGGCCTGTAGAGCAGATGCTATAGAACATGCTGCACTTCTCTATTTAACAGTCTTCCCCTTCCTACGCTAAAGAAATTACGCAATTTTATTTTATGATGCCATAGTTTGGGCTTGTGTTTCAAACTTCCTCATGGTTTGCAAACGAAGATCCAATTCTGTAGAGCAGTCTGCTCTACTTTTTAAATAAAACTTAAAATTCAGAGCCTTAACCATTAAGCATTCTTAATTTTATCTTCAGAGGTTACCATAACTAAGCAAGAATCCCTAGTATATATTAGTATTTAGGTCTTGTAGAATTTGAAGATGGCACATAAATCACTAGTCATAGTAGGAATAAAAGGAATTGTGCCATTTGTCTGTAGAAAACCAGCTCTAATTCATGTGATAGACGGTATGATCACATTTGGAAAAGATGCCAAAGAGCACTGTCTGACAAGTAGGGTTCAGCTAGGGGACAAGCTCATATAAAGCCTGACAAGAAATTGTGAGAAATTGGGATAATCTTGGAGCACACAAGGATAGGCACAAGAGATCACTGTGCATTCTTATCAGCACGAATTTCCTGCCACTTGATCTGTGTTGTTCAATGTTTTTACATCAGTTTGGCCATGATATTGGTCAAGTATTCTTCATCAGTGTTTATGTATTAAAACAGTAGTGTAAGGGACCTGAGTACAACACTTAGGGTTATTGACTCACAGCATGACATTCACAGGGCAGAAAGGGGTTTGTACTTGTCTAAATGAAAAGTGGGACTGGGTTCCTCACCTATCCTCAAATGTTCTTTCTCAAAAACCACAAACAGCATGTCCACAGTCTCAGCAATATTATTTCCTTCACTGTTTTCTAAGACAGGGCTCTCTGTAAGCACCTTGTTCCTAAAATGACCCTAAGGTATATGCCTGATTGTGGCAGATTAGGTGAAACTGAGCAAGAAACTTGTCATGCCCTGGCATTGTTGCACTGTTGTTGTCAGCAATTTGATACAATGCACCTTTTCATCTCCTTCTCCGGTGTCAAAATGCTCATGCAAGATAAACAAAATAGAGATAAGAGAGTGAATCCAATGTCATAGATGTCATATTTGAGTAATGAAATAATCTCAAAAATACACATATTTGCCCCAAACAACATGTGTTCCATGCCAGACACCACAGCAGTCTCCTACTGAGGATGCTGCAGGTTCCCCATTCTGACATACATTCTGTCCCCAGTCCTCCTGGCAGATTTGAAGCTATTTTGGTTCTGGGATGTCCCTCACCTGTCTGTGCTCAACTTTTCCTTTGCCTCCCCAGATACAAAGCTTCTGGGTCTCCACCAACCCAGCATTGCCACATGCCACTTCCCAGTGCTGATCCACATGGCTGTGGCCACAACAGGATGCTGTGTGTGCACCCAGGTCTCATCCACAACATCCACAATAGTCACTACTCCACTTGCTGCCTATTGAGAGAACAAACTGGTTTTAGAAGCCACATTCAAAACGAAACCGATTAAAATCATTGCAGTTGCTCTGGAAGAAAACAATCACACTCTCATTCAAAACCACAGGCTGACAGCATCCCTTTTATTTACCTGCCTCCAGTGTCACAGCCACTGCAAAGATCCTTCATGCTCTCAGCAGAAAAGGAGAAAAAAAAAAGAAAATAAGAAAATAAAAAAAGATTTGAAACCCTAAGGATGAAGGACAAGAACAGAAGCAGGTCCAGCCAGGAGGCACAGCTGGTAAGAGAACATGAGCAGGCAGGTCTGCTGCCAGAACAATCGGACAGGTGGGGCAAGAGACAGCAGTGCTGGGGGAGCCATTGCCATCAGAAGTAGTTGTAGGAACACCAGCTACTTCTCACCCAGCTTCTGGTGCTCAGGGACAGCTACATGGGCTGGGACTGTGGCTGTCCCACACCCACAGTTGTTACCTGCCTGCTTTGATAAAGACCCACGCTTAGCCACCCCTGCAGTGACCACAACTGAGAATACAGCACAACCACCCCTGCTCCCACCAGCCTCAGTCCAGTGACCACCCATGTGCTAGAGCTCTGCAAACACTGTGAAGATGAAAACAGTATTTAAGAGTCCCATTCCTTGTCATCAAGGATGACTTTTTGTTCCACCTGGGCATGGAGAGTGGGTTATGGCCATTTTATACAGTGATTTTTCCTTGTAAAGGTATTTGAGACATTAAACTCATGTTTATTCCATGGCCAATTAAATAAAATTGTCTGCTCAAAACTTACACAGATTAACTCTTACACCATTTAGCACAGTTTGTCCACTTGGGGACAGTGGGACAAGTAACTCTAGTCCTTCCCAGGGTAACAACAAAGGAGAGAACAAAAGCAATTCCTGCTGTGCATTCATTTATTAGCATCCTTTGGGCTTTAGACAAAACAGAAACCACAAATCTCCTCTCCTCTGTGAGCTTGCACATAAATTGCTGTTGAAATGTAAAGTTACTCTTTTACTTTGTACTAGTTTAACCCAACAATGTTCAAAAGAGCAGGTTTTGGTGGTGAATACCTACTGCTATGAATCTGCCCTGCTCCCTCTTAACTTCTCTGGGTGCAAGATGGTTTGCATTCACTAAACACTTTTGTTAAGTCCTTCCACAAAGCAGCTTCTGACAGCATATTCATCTCTGCTCATTTACAGCTTGATGTTAGGCTCACTGTTTCGTTTGCCAGCAGGCCTCATTATTTGCTTTGCTCAGATCAGACCATTCCTCTGTTTCTTGGAAACCTCTCTTATTATCCCCATAATCCTTTCCTCTGGAAGCAGACATTAGCTCCAGTTGAGCGAAATTCTGTGCAAGACACCAACAGAGAGTATGTTGTTCTCCCTGTTGAAGAGCAGAGTTTCAGTTCTGTGGTGTTGGGTGTTTCTTTTTCTCCTTTTGTCTTAAAATTAATTTAAAACATCTTTCAGTTCGGTTCAGTGGATCCACGACGTCATTCTGTGATCCATCTGGAACTGGCAGCTTCTTTTCCAAACATGACTTGATGTTTTGAGGGGGAAGAGATAAGCAAGAAGTCTATAGCAAACAGACTTGCCATGGAAGTTGTTTGGTGCTTGGGGGTTGCTCCTTTAGAACACCCAAAGGCCACATGAATGCTGGAGCAAAGATTAATCTATGCTCAATGACTCAAGGAAGAAGAGGCCTGATGAGTTACCAAGGTTTTTTGTGTCTGCAGAGGGACCTGTGCATACATCTGTCATGGTTTAATACTAGGCACCCACCAAAGTAATTCGCTCTCTCTCTTCTGCTATAGTTGGGCACAGGAAGGGGAAAAAAGTTAGTGAAGGGCTTATGAGTTAAGAACCGAGAGAAAAATACCTTAAGGGCAAAACAGGCTCAAATTTAAAGGTATAAGGTAAATTTATTATTAACTGAGTCAGAGGAGGATAATGACAAGTAAAAGAAGCCTTTAAAGTACCTTTTCCCCTCCCCAGCCCTTCCCTCCTTCCCACTGACAGCACAGGGAGACGGTGTGGGGGTTTGGTCAGTTTGTTGCTCGAGATTTTGTTCTGTTTGCTCAGGGAGAGGAGTCTTTCCTCTGCTATGCCTTGGGGTCCCTCCCATGGGCAAAGTCTTCCCAAAACTGTTGTGGTGTGAGTCACTCACCCACAGGGTGCAGTCCTCACAGGATGGGCTGCTCTAGTTTGGGAGCAAGGGCCCTCTCTCTATCTCTGGAAGCAGGGGCCCTCTCTCTCCCTGTTGGGGTCTCCTGCTAGACCACAGCTTTCTCTGGCATCCACCCACTCCACCAGGAGCACTTTTCCCATGGGCTGCGAGTGGATCTCTGCATCCCCCAGGGACTTCATGCATCACAAGGGGACAGTTTGTTCCACCATGGTCCTCACCACGGCTTGCAGAGGAATCTTGGCTCTGATGCTTGAAGCACCTCCTCTGTCTCCTTTTTTTCCAGGGACCTTGGTGTTGCCATGATGTTTTCCCTCACATGTCCTCACTTCCTCTTCTCTGACTAGAAGAAAAACTACTGCTCCTGGGTACCATTGCCAGCAAGTTCCACCAACTCAAAAATCCTTGCAGGATCTCGCAGTGCTGTGAAGTTGATCTCATCTGGGTTCCGTGCCGGGCAGTCACTGGCCACGTTCCCACAGCTGGCCAGGCGGCCCCGCTGCCATCGCGCGGGCAGCGGCAACCGCCACGTCGCTGGCCCATTTAACGCCTCTCCTCGTGCGGAGCGCTGGGAAGGAGAAGCTGCTGCCACAGCCCTGCCCTTCTGCCTGTGGCACGGCTGGCTAGGAGTGGCCAGGCGGGCAAGGCTCACCATGGGCCACGCCGAGATGGCCCCAGCCGCGGCGCCTCGCTACCCCTGGAAAAACCANTGTTTATTCCATGGCCAATTAAATAAAATTGTCTGCTCAAAACTTACACAGATTAACTCTTACACCATTTAGCACAGTTTGTCCACTTGGGGACAGTGGGACAAGTAACTCTAGTCCTTCCCAGGGTAACAACAAAGGAGAGAACAAAAGCAATTCCTGCTGTGCATTCATTTATTAGCATCCTTTGGGCTTTAGACAAAACAGAAACCACAAATCTCCTCTCCTCTGTGAGCTTGCACATAAATTGCTGTTGAAATGTAAAGTTACTCTTTTACTTTGTACTAGTTTAACCCAACAATGTTCAAAAGAGCAGGTTTTGGTGGTGAATACCTACTGCTATGAATCTGCCCTGCTCCCTCTTAACTTCTCTGGGTGCAAGATGGTTTGCATTCACTAAACACTTTTGTTAAGTCCTTCCACAAAGCAGCTTCTGACAGCATATTCATCTCTGCTCATTTACAGCTTGATGTTAGGCTCACTGTTTCGTTTGCCAGCAGGCCTCATTATTTGCTTTGCTCAGATCAGACCATTCCTCTGTTTCTTGGAAACCTCTCTTATTATCCCCATAATCCTTTCCTCTGGAAGCAGACATTAGCTCCAGTTGAGCGAAATTCTGTGCAAGACACCAACAGAGAGTATGTTGTTCTCCCTGTTGAAGAGCAGAGTTTCAGTTCTGTGGTGTTGGGTGTTTCTTTTTCTCCTTTTGTCTTAAAATTAATTTAAAACATCTTTCAGTTCGGTTCAGTGGATCCACGATGTCATTCTGTGATCCATCTGGAACTGGCAGCTTCTTTTCCAAACATGACTTGATGTTTTGAGGGGGAAGAGATAAGCAAGAAGTCTATAGCAAACAGACTTGCCATGGAAGTTGTTTGGTGCTTGGGGGTTGCTCCTTTAGAACACCCAAAGGCCACATGAATGCTGGAGCAAAGATTAATCTATGCTCAATGACTCAAGGAAGAAGAGGCCTGATGAGTTACCAAGGTTTTTTGTGTCTGCAGAGGGACCTGTGCATACATCTGTCATGGTTTAATACCAGGCACCCACCAAAGTCATTTGCTCTCTCTCTTCTGCTATAGTTGGGCACAGGAAGGGGAAAAAAGTTAGTGAAGGGCTTATGAGTTAAGAACCGAGAGAAAAATACCTTAAGGGCAAAACAGGCTCAAATTTAAAGGTATAAGGTAAATTTATTATTAACTGAGTCAGAGGAGGATAATGACAAGTAAAAGAAGCCTTTAAAGTACCTTTTCCCCTCCCCAGCCCTTCCCTCCTTCCCACTGACAGCACAGGGAGACGGTGTGGGGGTTTGGTCAGTTTGTTGCTCGAGATTTTGTTCTGTTTGCTCAGGGAGAGGAGTCTTTCCTCTGCTATGCCTTGGGGTCCCTCCCATGGGCAAAGTCTTCCCAAAACTGTTGTGGTGTGAGTCACTCACCCACAGGGTGCAGTCCTCACAGGATGGGCTGCTCTAGTTTGGGAGCAAGGGCCCTCTCTCTATCTCTGGAAGCAGGGGCCCTCTCTCTCCCTGTTGGGGTCTCCTGCTAGACCACAGCTTTCTCTGGCATCCACCCACTCCACCAGGAGCACTTTTCCCATGGGCTGCGAGTGGATCTCTGCATCCCCCAGGGACTTCATGCATCACAAGGGGACAGTTTGTTCCACCATGGTCCTCACCACGGCTTGCAGAGGAATCTTGGCTCTGATGCTTGAAGCACCTCCTCTGTCTCCTTTTTTTCCAGGGACCTTGGTGTTGCCATGATGTTTTCCCTCACATGTCCTCACTTCCTCTTCTCTGACTAGAAGAAAAACTACTGCTCCTGGGTACCATTGCCAGCAAGTTCCACCAACTCAAAAATCCTTGCAGGATCTCGCAGTGCTGTGAAGTTGATCTCATCTGGGTTCCGTGCCGGGCAGTCACTGGCCACGTTCCCACAGCTGGCCAGGCGGCCCCGCTGCCATCGCGCGGGCAGCGGCAACCGCCGCGGCGCTGGCCCATTTAACGCCTCTCCTCGTGCGGAGCGCTGGGAAGGAGAAGCTGCTGCCACAGCCCTGCCCTTCTGCCTGTGGCACGGCTGGCTAGGAGTGGCCAGGCGGGCAAGGCTCACCATGGGCCACGCCGAGATGGCCCCAGCCGCGGCGCCTCGCTACCCCTGGAAAAACCACGCTTCCGCTGTTCTGGTTTTCTTCTTAAACCTGTCATCACAGAGGTGTTACCAACCTTTCTAACTGGGCCAGCAGCATGTCCATCTTCAGAGCCATCAGAGATTGTCAGACATGGTGGACGGTTCTAGCAGCTTCTCACAGAAGCTAGCCCTGTGGCCCTCCCCGCTACCAAAAACCAGGCTGTGGCAAATCAACACAACACTCTGCGAGCTCTTCTCCACTTCCTACAGAACAGCAGGCAGTCTGCTGCTATATAAGTAGAGTTATCAGGGAAAGACTTCGCTGGTAGAGATCACACCAACCCTTCTTCCTCCAGGAGGACCAGGAATGTGCAAGTTCTGCACTGCTGTGTTTCTGTGGAGACCGTGGGCACGGCTGCAGAGAGCTCCTCAGAGCAAGCCACGCAGGCTTGTGACAGCAGTACAGCTCAGAGGCCTTGACACAAAAGGGCTGCCTTGCTAATATTGTAAGAAAATATCAGAAACTGTATCCCCTTCTGAAGACACAAGGAGAAGCGGGAAAGGCTCTCAAATTAATTAACTTTTTTACCCTAATTTATCAGAATTCATTTCATTTAAAGAGGAGGGGAAGCTACTTAGTGTGAAGGACTTCCATTTTCCCCCTCTTGAGCTCCACAAAGGAGGTGGGGTAACCGGCAGAGCAGTGGGTGAGGAAAATCCAGAGTAGCATAGGTAACAGAAGAATAATTGCTAAGCCTATCTCCAGGCAATTTGCACAATTTCCAGGTTAGTGATGCTGTCATATACTGGACAGCTTTCATTTCCACAGCACAGAAAAGACTAAAGCTTCCCTTTGCTCAAAATGAAACACTGAGTATTTCTTGCTCCTTAGGAGGAATATGTGGTGTAGCTTAATCTGTCCTTTTTGACCACTACAACCTAGCAATAATACAGAAAAAACTAAATACCCTTTTTTCCCTACTATGCATTGAAGTGACAAGTTAATTGTTGTCCATGCACTAAAGTCTTTCAAAAGGAAAAACAAAGCAGCCATTGCCTGGTTTGGGAGAATGAGGTTCAAGTTTGCAGGATCGAGGGTAGGGGCTGGTGGTGGGGTTGGAGTGTGACTCCATATTAGCTAATTATTGAGCAGAAAGGTTTGATTAAAGAAATGTCCTAGTTTTGGCCACAGCCTTAATGTTATTTAATACTACTTCATGCCATTGCAGGGATGAGGAAAAGCCTTCTCTGGCTACCAAGAAGAAGGGGTTCTTTCTGGTGGAAGAAAGGGTGGCAGGTGAAACAATCCAGTATTGTTTTATTTTACATGTAAATTGTTCATTTGTCTTATACCTTTTGCTATTAATATTGCTGCTATTACTGTTTCTTTTCTTACCTCATTGCTGTTTCCAGCAAATTGTTCTTATCTCAGCCTGTGATCTTTGCCTTTTGAGCTTTCCATTGGTAGAGGAGCAAGCATCAGTGTGGGTTTAGCAGGACTACTGAATTGGGGAATAGCATTGCTGAGTCACAACAAGAAAGCACTCAGAATTTANGCTCTCTCTCTTCTGCTATAGTTGGGCACAGGAAGGGGAAAAAAGTTAGTGAAGGGCTTATGAGTTAAGAACTGAGAGAAAAATACCTTAAGGGCAAAACAGGCTCAAATTTAAAGGTATAAGGTAAATTTATTATTAACTGAGTCAGAGGAGGATAATGACAAGTAAAAGAAGCCTTTAAAGTACCTTTTCCCCTCCCCAGCCCTTCCCTCCTTCCCACTGACAGCGCAGGGAGACGGTGTGGGGGTTTGGTCAGTTTGTTGCTCGAGATTTTGTTCTGTTTGCTCAGGGAGAGGAGTCTTTCCTCTGCTATGCCTTGGGGTCCCTCCCATGGGCAAAGTCTTCCCAAAACTGTTGTGGTGTGAGTCACTCACCCACGGGGTGCAGTCCTCACAGGATAGGCTGCTCTAGTTTGGGAGCAAGGGCCCTCTTTCTATCTCTGGAAGCAGGGGCTAATTCTTCTAATTCTAATTCTTCTGGTGGAAGAAAGGGTGGCAGGTGAAACAATCCAGTATTGTTTTATTTTACATGTAAATTGTTCATTTGTCTTATACCTTTTGCTATTAATATTGCTGCTATTACTGTTTCTTTTCTTACCTCATTGCTGTTTCCAGCAAATTGTTCTTATCTCAGCCTGTGATCTTTGCCTTTTGAGCTTTCCATTGGTAGAGGAGCAAGCATCAGTGTGGGTTTAGCAGGACTACTGAATTGGGGAATAGCATTGCTGAGTCACAACAAGAAAGCACTCAGAATTTAGGAATAAGTTGCCATCTCTTGCTTATTTGTTGCCAGTGGTTAGCTCTCACCTTAAGAGTATTTGACTGAGTCATGTGTGCTGTACTAAGCCTTAGTACCACAGCTGATTTGGCAAACCCATTGCCAGTGGTATTAAACAGCACATATGCTTTTTCACCACCTTGTGTTTTCAAAGTATTTTAGATAAATATAGATTTATACAAACAGTGACTATCTTAAGTTCTTCAAGCTGTGTAGGATTTAGTGCCATGGATTCAAGACATTTGTCTAACATAAAATGAATTGCCCATGAAATTTTGAGTGAGTTTTCAGAAGGTTTTAGAGGACAAACAACTACTCATCCTACGTGACTTTTTACAACAGCTTCTTTGTTACTGTATATGAGACCAGAGTGTCCTGGTCTGTAGCATCTTCCTGTTCTACTTAGGCAGTCACTGTATTTTAGCAAAAGCACACTGGGAATAAGCTACAGTCAGGAACTCTTATAGTAGAGATCCAAAGACCTCAGCTCATGTCTAGAGAACAAGGTGTCAGCAGCTGCATTTCTCCTCTTGTACATAGACATGGCTCCAGATATTTCCATGCACACAAAACCAGCCCACTGATTTCTCACTGTACTTTGGCAAGGGGAGAGGGAGGGAAGGTCAGCCTTGAAGTGGTCAGGCAGTTGAACAAGATGATAGTTGGAGGTCCCTTCAAATTTAACTATTCTATTTTGTTCCCTAAGACTTTTTTTCTTGAGAACTAGACAGCAGCATGACTACTTAAGAAGCTAAGAGTAAAGCCCTGCACATTTGCTACTGAGCATCAGGCCCGCCTCTTTTAAATAGTCTTTTTCCAAGCAAGGTCAATACTCAAAATTTTCCTGTGATCCCTCGGAAAGCTTGATGCAACTCTTTCTTTTTTGCAGTAAATTACTCATTCTCTCCAGTGCAGTTAACAAAAAGTCTCATTATTGATCAAATTCCTTGGTCTATCATTCTTTTGAAGTATAATAATTTAAAACAGATCAACCCTAGACCACCTGTAAGTTTGCAAATCAGGGACCAAGACATTGCATCAATGGCAAGTTTATGACAGCCTTACGCTTATTTAACATTAGTTTAGCTAATGACAAAAATTGCTAGAGTTAGAATCATGGAATATCTCAAGCTGGAACTGACCCATAATGATGATCAAGTCCAACTTACTGTTCATCACAGGTCCACCTAAAATTAAACCTATTAACAAGACACTCCTTGAGCTCTGACAGACTTGGTGCCATGATGACTGTCCTGGGGACCCTATTCTGGTGACCAACCATCCTCTCAGTGAAGAACCTTCTCCTAATGTCCAAACTGAACTTCGCTGGGTTCAGCTTCATTCCATGACCTTGTGTCCTATTGTTGGTTACCACTGGAGTTACATAGATGAATACTGGTGTTCATCATACAGGCTGACATGTCCTTTAAATCCCAACTGTACCTGCTCCTTCCACAGTCCACTTTTCTAGATCATTTCTAGAGCCAGTCCCAGCTTGCCTTCTTCCCTTGAACTCTCCCTGGATATCTATTCCAAGCAGATGAGAGCTTTTGTTAAATCCAAATGAAACTCTGCTTTCCATAACATTTATGCTACCAGTTGAAGAACAAAATTTATACTTCTGTAAATGCCCAGTCATGCCAATAAGGTCTATAGCCTATAGTATTGAACAGAGTGCAAATACAGAGTAGGACAGAAAAAAAGAAACAAGTTCAAACAAGGTGAGGAGCATCTCAATTATATGTTCTTAATGCTTATATGGTAAGATGAGCTTACCACGTAAATTACACCGCCCCAGCATCCCTTACCTGCCAAGTGAGTAGGCGTAAAGAAGTTGGTGGGCAGCTAATACAATGTCAGAACATAAAGAAACCTTGTATGTGCCAGTCTGCACACCACCTCCATATGTGGCCCTCAGCACATTGTCATATGACTTTAATAGCCCAGATAAATCAGTTCCTGAATCGAACTCCTACACTGGCTATATTATGGATGCAATTAAGCATTTTAAAAAACACTTGAATATTTACTTCAAAAAAGGAAAAAAACCAAAAAGCCCACACCTATGCAGCACCAGAAAGAAGAACCAGCATTTTACTGCAGAATGAAAAGCAATGCTAACAGCACTAATCTATTCGTGTTAAAATTGAGTTATCAATTCATTAGGAAAATAAATTCAACATAGAGAATTACTATAGAATATATGAACATCAGTGATTAATATTCAAGAAAATTTCATTAATGCCACACTTCAGCTGAACCATTCAAGTGTTGTGCAATGACAGCTGAACAGTTGTTCTTCCAGTGGTTTGTACTTGATTTGACTCGTGTTTCAGCTCAGACATTTCCACAACAGCACATACACATTCACTCCTTTGCTGCCTGGAGGTTTCTGCAGACTGCTCAACAAACACTTCTATTTACTTCTGCAGAACAAAATAGTGCTGCCCTCAGAATAATATGAGGATGTTTATCCAGCCCCCTCTTTATCCAACCTCCTATCCAGGGACATTGCTCTCACCAACCACTTCTTCAATGGTTGGTCTCTCACCGAGAATGAAAACCCAACGCCGTTCAGAGAATTAGTCACTAGAGGGCACTTAGAGAATCCAGAAGATTGAGAATGTGCTTGGGATCAGAAGGCCACGACAGTTTAAAGAGTCCAAATGATGAGATTTGCATTTACTTCCTAAGCATTTACTTTATTGGTCCTGCGACCAATATTTTAAGATACAAAACCAGGAAAAAAATTATATTTCAGATTATGACCTTTATTGTATTTTGTCTTTCCATCAACTGAATGAAAGAAGTCTGGAGGAAAACTCTCCTCGGAGGCAACACACAGACTAGGCTACATTGGCCATGCACTTCTAGACAAACGTTGAACAAAAGTGTTAATTGCTGGCATGTAAGATATGAATCAAGTGAGGTATTGGCTGTTTCTGCTGGGTGCAGCTTCAGGGAAAGAGGTGCAGGGACACACAAACCAGTGTGGCAAACTCACTGAAATACACCATTTCATTTCACTGCAGTGCCTCAAACTGACTATGCATTTCACAAGAGACAAGGATGTGATTATGCCCCCGAGGCCCTGCAGATTTTATTCTATATGTGACAAACCACTGAAAGGTGACAAATGCGATGTCAGGAAAACAGGAGCAAGAATGCTGGGTGGTGGAACTTGCAGTCACCCAGAGCAGGCACAGGCTGTGTATATTTGAGCTCTAAACTTAATTCTCATTTAAAGACAGAGAATAAATAAAGACTATTCTCATCCCCGCTGTGTTACCTGAACAGCTCAATCCTTTGCCTCTTGTATTAATTGTAAACTGCAGCTTTCAGCCCAGTACGTCCTGTCTTTAGAAAGATTAAAATTTCTTGGCTACCAAGAGTCTTTTTTCTGTACACTTCTGACCTTCTGCTGGAAGAAGCAGAATTTGCAATCAGTGAGTTCTACAAAACCTCAAATCATTGCTTTTGTGAAGGCCAAGTGCAGGGCAGCACAAGGAAGGGTTGGGCCACTGCTGTACCAAGGGCTGGCAGGAGGAAGTGGTGAGGTGAGCACAGGTGACAGCACTGGACATAGGACATAGACAGGCTGGATATTGGGGAAAAAATTTTTCACAGTAAGAGTGATAAAGTACTGGAATGGTCTGCCCAGGGAGGTGGTGGAGTCACCATCCCTGGATGTGTTTAAAAACAGACTGGATGTGGCACTTGGTGCCATGCTCTAGTTGAGGTGTAAGAACATGGTTGGACTCGATGATCTTGAAGGTCTCTTCCAACCTAGAAATCCTGTGATCCTGTGACCTGGCCATGAGTGAGGGTGGTGAATGGTGACCCTGACAGGTCTGTCACACACTATCAAAGCTGCACGGGGCTGTGTTCTCTGGCAGGGGCTTGGCCTGGCTTCTGCCCAGACAGAGATGGGGCACTCAGAGCTCACCAAAAAAAAGCAGAATGGCACTGAGTGGTACTTGGTGGACACTGCAGGAAGACCAAAGGTGTGCCTGCCTCTTGCTAAGTATTCATTAAACCTCTGATTTATAAATTGGCTCTGTACCTTGTCTAAACTGACTTTGGAAGCCTACAGGAAATACTGCCCCACTTCCCTGTGTTTGCCACAGGGGAAATGAGAAACCACTGGGTCCCTGGGGCTAATTACTTTCTTCAAAACCCAGCATTGCTGTTTCTGACTCAGCTCAGCATTCAATTTTCTGCTGAGATTGTATCTATATCGCATTACAGGATGAGTTGCAATAGCACCTGATGTTAATTGCAGTGCACAGACTGCTCCCTTCTCTCCTTTACACCAGTTATCAAGAAAAACCGGAATGTCCACTTCTGCTGGTTTTAATTTAGCCTCTTCCACCCATATAGAGTGCCTGTCAGACAGGAGAGGCAGGGGTTGTCATCCTCTTTCTGCCTGAAAACATCTAACAACAAGGTAGAGACTAGCTGGATGTCTACATGTAGATGTCTACATTTCATCCCAAACAATCAGATACTTCATGGAGACAGAGAAGTTGGGGTACACGACATCCACTTGGTGTAAACAGATACAGACAGGTGCCATAATATTCCTGGATTGCCCCAAAGCCAGCCAGCCTTCCTTGCCTCTTGCATCCACTGAAAGCAGAGAAAAGGACAGAGATGAAGTAACAGAAAAAGGATATCCCTAGGCTGCTCTCGAAGCTTGTCAGTCTCTTTCAGGGCCTATGCCTGCCTAAAACACCAAAGCAACCCTCAAACACACCAGAACCCAAACCACAGAAACAAGCAGGGGCACTGCGACTGGACAAGAGTATATGGCTCAGCAAATTGTCCTGTGGGAACTAAATCTGAGAACACTTGTTGGGTCATGAGTAAAATTTACCTTTTTCTGGAGCGCGGTGAAAGAGATGAAGGGGTTGAACATCTTATCATTTTTTTGTTTCCCTCCTAAATGTCCACCTCTGACAGTGGCATTCCAGCACTCACCATGTATCATATAAATGTTTGTTTCTGACAAGTTATTTGCTAGCCTGTCATTTGCCAGCCTGTCATTTCCCACTCCCCTTCCGCCAGCAGCAACCAGGATTTCTGTCATTTTCAAGTGTTAACCAGCATTGGCAGCTGCCACTTGCTTGGCATCATGTGTATGTAGAAGAATGATAGGGATTTGTAACATGCCACACTTTCAGTGCACATTGAATGAACAGCATTAGAAGAAAACCAATTAATTGGTCTGCTGGAAAGCAATGCCTCTGGGCATTGGGGGCTTTGGATATTTTTCAGTGAGATCCTTCAGGCCCAGCCTCCCACTAAAACAACAGGAGGGCAGCCACAGCAGATCAGACAGCAGTGCTGTTTCCAACAGTAGGCAGTGGATGCTGCTACTCACAAGTCTGCCCTTTACTTCTAGTGGTGTAAATAACCTATTCACCTTGCCATGCAATTTGTTGAGTGTTTTCAGGTGAGTCAAAGTGCTGTAAGCATCTCCTCTCTTCTGATTTCTTACCCTTTAGTTAACAATGGGCTGCCAAACAGGGACAGGGCCTTTTTCTTCTCTTTCCCCATCAGCATTAACAAAATTGCTCTGACTAGAGTCCAACTTACAACATAAAGTTTCCAACCTGGAGTTGCTCTGGCATTTGCCTTCATTCTCTTAGGACCTATGAGGGGAAAAAAAAAAAAAAAGAAAAAAAAAAAAAGGAGAGGAACATTCTGTCAAATAAACATTTGCTAATACTCTTGAGCAAGAACAGGTAGCAAACAGATTATCTGCTGCAGCAAATAAACAGCAGCAAAGGTGCCCTGGACACTCTTTGGATGGTATTTCTGCCTGGAGCCTGACACTCTGATATATACATTGATCTCTCCAACAAGAGCCATGACCTTTATATACAAAATTGGAGGTCAGACCTCAAAATAATATAATTAATCTCCCGCCTGGTTAAATAAAAACAGGCTTGCTGTTAGATTGACTTCCCTACCTTTTTTTTTTCTCTCTCCCATGAAGAATAAGTGATTTTTGCAGATACACAGTTACTCAGTTTATCAGTAAAATTATAATCTCTCTGGGCACAGGACTAGCAGAGCTTGCTACGAATCCACAGGTTTGACTCTATATCAAAGTTTAATGCTACTTCTAGGTCAGTTTTATGTCTGAAGATTGAACATGGTAAATGAGCAATGGGTTCCTCTCTTCTGAGGCTGAGCTACACGAAGGGGTCTGATTGCAGCCCTGGAACACCTTAACCAGCAGGGAGTACTTTTCCTTCTGGGCCTGGGACAGACGAAAATGACACTGCAGCCTGAGTCAAGCTCTAGGGTACAAAACTGACAAATACCATTGAAAAACTCAGGGTGGAGAATGGCAGAAATTATTTAAGAGCTGACAAATATTTTGCAATAATCTAATTAAATAATTTTATCTGTTGAATTCCTGCATGAGACACACAGCAAGAGCTTTCTAAAGCAGCTGGTTCAACCTAGGGCTGAAAATCAAAGCTAAACAAATTGAAATTACAAGTAAAATGTTTTTCAGAGCTAGAAAAGATCACTTGATGCAATAAGGTACCGAGGGAAGCAGTAGACATGCACAGGTCTCTGAAATTATGTGTTAATCAAACAGGAAGAGAAAACATGGATGGAAGATGCTTGTGCTCTATGAGAGCTCAGCCCAAGAGACCATTGGTCCCTTGCAGCCATAAGGATGAGAACCTATCTAAACAATCCCTTCTTAATGACAGTAGGGACAGAGTTAGATCACATCCACTCCACACCAAGGCAAGTTACCATCTCTTGCAAAGCCAAGAAAATCTCCTTCTGAAGTGTTATGGTGAGAGAGGACCTGATAACCTCAAGCTAATTCCTTCAAACAGACCATATTCCCTTGGCTCTCATTTTCACATTAGCCAAGAGGCTGACAACCTTCCTATGCACAAGGGGCAAATGCTTCCAACCTCCCACACCTGTTTTTTTTAATTAAAAATCCAAGTGCACCAGGAGACTTGAAGTGATCAGGTTACATGGAGGCAATAAAACGGGAGAACTTTTTGATCAAAGATAAAGTGAACATCCCAAGATATTAGAATATAGGCTCATTTAAATTGCAAGTATCAAGGAGATGTCCTCACTGAGAGTTCCAGAGATCAGATTTCACAGTTGAAGGACAGAGATGAAAATTAGTATATTTATACAAGTAGACATTTGTCACTATTTTGTCTCTGGGCAATTTGGATAGGAGATAAACAGTTTGATAAAAGTGTCTTGCTGCAACTTCTGCACAGCTTCTCAAGCAACCCACTTGCCAAAAGAGAAACACTGCCACCAAATCTAGTCCATGAACCACAGTCAGGCCATACCCTTTACTTTCCATGGATCATACTAAAAATAAAGCCCAGAGAGGCAGTTCTCAGATACAGGAGTACATAGTCTTAACATAATATTGGTCCTGGGAAGTTCATGCACACATTTTCCACAACAGAAGAGGTGACCAGGGCTAGTCTCTCCCTCAGCTTTAAAGCCTACTGGGCAACACCGAGTCTGGATCTCCCCTCAGAATTAATTTCCCATGAGAATTTCAAAAGGGCAGAAACACATAGATGCTGTGGACAGGTGTGGGTTTTACATTATCAGTTTTGTAGCTGGAAAAACAATCTGTGTACTGGTAGCTCTGTACAGGAAGCAGGATCTGGAATTCTGATGTGCTTTTATTACATGTATCACTCCCAGAATTGCCAAGCTGAACAGCTGGAAAAGCCAAACACCACATCAATGTTCTCAGAAAACAGATGCATTTTAGATTGCCTCTACTTGTCACACCAAATGGATCTTCACTAAGACAAGCATTATCTTTGTTACGCTTCTCCAAAATGGAATTTGCTTCCATTCTCAATTCTGTATAAACCCACCAGCACTTGGACACCAACTTTTCTCACCCCTTCATGGATACTTCCAGGTGCAACACACTTAACTGGAAAGAAAGGCTTTATTATGTGTTTGTTACCTCAGCCACTGCTACAAACTCCTGATGGGAGACTACACAGAAAGGATGAGTTGGGAAGGGAGGCTCTATTAAACAGACTGTCCACAATCACAGTGTCTCCTCAAAAACCCTGTCAGCTTCTTCTGAAGTCATGGATGTCATGTCCTCTAAAGCTTAAGTCAGAACAGCTGCTTCTCTCTGTTTGCACAGAGTGCACCTGGGTAGCAACACACACATTACATAATAGTAAGTCAGAAACTGAAAGGAGCCAGATTGCTAAACCCTTCTATGCGGATGAGATTTTTTTATTTCCACCACCTGATAATTTAATTGCTCAATTAACTCTGCCTGAATGCCTTGGCTGTGGAAAATGAATGTTGCGGGTCATGGTAAACCAGATAGGAGGCAAGTAAGCAATGCAAAGGTAAATGATTCCTCTACAGCAAACCAAGTGCATCATCCAATTGTATTTTCTCTCCTGCTCTGCTCCTTGCTCCTCGTGTTTTAGGGAGAGAACAGGCACCAGAAAAATAAAAGACCATAAAACTCTGGTAAAGCCAGTATCATAGGTCTCACCAACATGGTCTAAATCCAAAACTTTCTTACCAATTCAAACCTAGCTTGGACATTTCTTTTTGCATTTCTGAAACTCCATAATATGCCTAATTTCGGTAGCAGGGTAATCTCCTTGAGGAGGACTTTGAAACATCCACTGCATCACTGAAGATTATACTCTTGTTTTTCTTTACCCAAGAAGCCAGTGGAAAGGATGCCACTAAAGTGACACTTACTGACCATGCTGGGGCAGAGTGGGACTGACTGAGGGCCTGTGGATGTAATTCTTGTCCATCAGCAGACCATATCTCAGAGGGCTTCCAATGAACATGCCTGTAACCATTGTTGCAGCAAACTACACATAATTTAATCATTCCTTCTTTCGTAAATAGAGCAGTCAAGTTCATAATCCTGTCTCTGCTGTTCATGTCAAAACCTGAGTGCTCCTGTACAATCTATGAAATCATGTTAGATTATTTATTTATAGTTCTCATTTATAAGTTAGTGGGGAAAAGAATTCTATTAAAAATAATTTAAAATTGCTTAGGGATATAGGAGAGTCTGTATCACTAGAGATTTTTACAACTGTCTGCCAGGATGCTTGAGAGCATGTTCATGTTATTAGATCCTGCCTTGGGCCAAGGAGATAACACAGAGGAACTCTGTGACCTTGCAAGATCTTTCCTAGCTATTCCTGGAACCATTGAATGACAAAGGCCTGGAAAAGCAACAAACTAAAACCTACTAAAAGAGACACTTCTGGTCTATGTTCTTTGGAAGAAAAAAAAAGAAAGGCAAAGAGGCTGGAAAAGTCTACATCTAACAAAGTAATGAAAGAGGGAAGAGTTTACAATTGAAATCAGTGAGTACTAAAGGGAAAAACATCCTCTGCTACATGATCCCTACTTAAGGTCTTCTCATGAACGTCATCATTAAATCCCTACCCATATTATAATTTTAAATAGCTCCTTCAAACTCCATATGTGAACTTCCCCCTGGTAGTGCTCCTTTCTATCCTCATGAGAGCTCCCATTAAGTCATTCCACAATGAGCCTTTCTTAAATTCTTCCCTGAAGCCAGCTCTAAAACATGTAGAGGTGAAACAGAATTTACATGGCATACTACTGACCCCCTTTTGCTCATATTTAGGATGTAGTGTCTCCTGAATTCTTGGTCATTAGAAATCATCAGCCTGTTGATTCTACAAGTACTCACCATGCTAGAAAATCCTGTTTCTGCTTCATGCCATGCAAAGCCTGACTCGATGTTACTTTGACCTGAAAAACAAGAAACTGAGTAGGTTTGTAGCCAAACGTCGAGCTGCTGACTATACCTGTGTGAGGGAAAGGTGCATCTTTAGCAATGACAAATTATATTTAGAATATGTCTTTTCTTAGACAGATCCTTTAAATCAGGGCAGTTCAAAAGAGGTGAATTTAATTAGAAAACATTTATCCCAAATGTCATAATGACAATCTTGGAAATTAATGAAAGCCAGAAAGAAGCTAAAAATAGCAGCAATTATACATAACCAGCTTGGGAAACAGACGACAGGAGTAAGAGGCAGTGAGGAACTGGAAAAGAAACCCAAACCAAAACAACCCCCCACCTTTCAGCAGACAATCAGAAGTGTACATTAATATAAAAACAAATGCATCAATCTATGAAAACATCTGCAATAATCAGATTGTCCATTATGACATTCATAGGGTAAAATCTCCCAACAGCAATACAGAAAAGATAGGTATTTCTCACAGTTATTTCTTTTTTGGAATGCAATATACGATGCATATCGTCATATATCATATCATCGCTTTAAACAAACTCAGAGTGACATTTAGAAAGTAGTACTAAAAGTGGGATATTATTGAATCATCATCCTGGAGCCCTATGAGATGTCTGAAGCTCTCATTGCCAATGCTTATTTTCTGCAAGTCACTGAAAAATAAGGAAGCTTCATAGGTCAGAGAGAAAAACTAATCTTTAAAAGTACAAACAGGACAATCCAGGACTAAGACCTCTCTCAAGTATTTGGACACAATAGCCAAGAGATAGCAAAAATAACTCTAAGTCTGCACCATGGAAAATTTATTAAAAAACAGGAACAAGTTTAAGTGTCATTAAGAAATTTAGAGGCTTTGCAAGGAGAGACAAAAAGACAAAAAAAAATTACTTATGGCTACTGATTAGAACTTCTCTGCTAGTAAACAAAATATTGTGACATCAGTAGACACAGAACTCCAAGTAAAAGCAATTTTACTTTCAAAATATTTGGATTAAGGAAACGCAATTGTAGCTTAATTTGTTTGGGATACCATCAGAAAACTGCCTTTAAGATGATAAATTTTTACTCCACCTAACTTATGGAAAAATCTGCAGAACGTTTCAGTATGAAGATAGAACATTCTGCAAGAACTTGATGATTGTTACTTTACATATGAAAAGTGTTTCTATTCCATTCTTTGAGATGTTATCATGCAAATCATGCAGAAATGGGTGACTGAACCTTCCAAAAGACTGTAACTTTTACTCTGTTTGCTTAAGCAAATACTCTGATACCTGTCACCAGTTCAAATTTAATCTTGTCCCAAGGCTAGAAAACAGGTCACAGTAAGTTATGTTTGCCTTTTTGTTGTGAAACTTCAGTGCATTTTCATACCAAAGACACATGAAATAATTTCTAGGCCAGGTGACTTCACTGGTACCTCTTGACTGCTACAAGATTCTAAAATATTTGCCTTTTTTTTAAGAATGCAACCACTGAAGGATAATTTGGTCCTTTAATTGTTACATTACCTAGGGACAATTTCTCTAAATGAGCCTGAAAGAAGTGCCAAGTTTTAATTTCACTATACATGCAAACCTGAACCAGAGCTTCACAGAAAGCCACACAGTTCTAGTGTTTGAGATCTACAGGCACTGTAGGTTTTATTTTGCGTTGAAAGCTCATCAGCTTTCAGGCACATTTCCACGTTTATAAAGCAGTTGTGCAGACCCAACACAAATGAATAGGTGGAAAGCCAGGGGAAACCAGAGCACTACCAACTACCTGCAATTGAATATTCTCAGAGATACTATCACAGAAGCAATTGGAAAAGACCTCTGAGATCTTCAAGTCTAACCTATGGCCCAACAGCACCTTGTCACCCTGACCTGGCACTGAGAGCCATGTCCAGTCTCTCCTTAAACGCCTCCAGGGACGGTGACTGCACCACCTCCCTTGGCAGCTCATTCCAGCACCTGACACCCTCTGTGAAGAACTTCTTCCTAATGTCCAGCCTAAACCTGCCCTGGCACAGCTTCAGGCTGTGTCCTCTCGGTCTGTGGCTGCTGCCTGGGAGCAGAGCCCGAGCCCCACCTGGCTGCCCCCTCCTGTCAGGGAGCTGTGGGGAGTGATGAGGTCTGTCCTGAGCCTCCTCTTCTCCAGGATAAACAACCCCAGCTCCCGCAGCTGCTCCTCACAGGACTTGTGTCCCAGCCCCTTCACCAGCCTTGTTGCCCTTCTCTGGACACGCTCCAGCACTTCAACCTCTGCCCTGAATTGCGGGCCCAGAAATGGACGTGGTCCTGGAGGGGCAGCCTCAGCAGAGCCGAGGACAGGCGACTTCCCTGGTCCTGCCGGCCACACTGCTGGCACCAGAGGCTGGTGAAAGGCAGGCAGCCGCCTTTGGAGCCGTGTGCTGGCCGGGAGCTTTCACTGCGGACTGCGGCGGCCACCGCTGCCCCGCAGCCGGCCCGGGGTGACTCAGGCAGCGGCAGCGCTGCCAGCCCGGCCCTCCCGGTTCTGCGGCTTTGTGACTCAGGCTCGCACCCCCCGCTCCCGGCGGGCACCCCGGGCCACCCCCCGAGCCCTGGGACGTGCCGCTCCACAGAGCTCTCCTCGCTTTTAAAGCAATCTACTGCACACACCGCCTCGGGAAAACCTCCCTTTCAGCATTAACAACGAAGAATTAGTTAACGAACCAGAGCGAGGAAGCGCTTGAACAATATCTTCTGCTCTGGATGCGGAAGAGCGGGGTGCCTCCGCTGACTAACAGTGGGGATGGGGTGGGAAGGCAGCCGGCTTCTCTGCGAGGGAGGAGACAGCTCCTCAGTGATGCTCTGGGCAGTACAGGAAAAGCTGTCATCTTCAACAGCAGCGCCCTGCCTGTCAGGGATCTAACACCCACTGCTTCCACAGCTCCTTTCCCCCCTTGGCTAAAATGCATTTTTAATATAATGACCCTGGAACACTAAAGAGGAATTAAAGCGCAGCTACAGCTCTCCATTTGGCTGAAAGTGTTAAATACCAATGGCAAAAATTATATTTGTGTAACCTTGGGAAGGACGACCCCAAATATATAAAGCCATTTGTAATAAAGTAACTTTCTGTGAAAAGTGAATGAAAATGGGCCTGATGTGCCCTTTCCTGAGATCCACACACTGTCCAGAGAGCAGAATGGAATTTTTATAAAAGACCACCAGGATTCCCACACGTTCACAGGCTCACTGGCACCTCAGCCCTTTGCTAGCAGAGGAGAGTAGAAGTACAACCTCCCAGGAAAAGGCATGAATGTGGACAGGATGGGAGACAGCCACTCCAACACTGACTGAATTTCCTGAAGAAACTTTTGGAGAGTGAAGGGTTTCGTCTTGGGGAGAGGGGGCACAGGGCTATCTGTTTCTACTTCTTATAAACAGGTTTCTTTTATTCTTCAGGAAAATACAGCAAGTAAAATACTCCTATGATGAAGATTCATGGAACTGTCCCGGTTCTGGGGTCAAAGGCCTGCAAATGCTAAGGAGCAGAACCTCCCAACAGTAAAACTCCAACTCCCAACTGCAAAAAATGTTAATTTTGTTTCAATTATCTTCTGTAAGGGCAGACATGACCAGCCAAAACTACTCCATCTTATCTACTGCTTATGATCAAATTTTTTTGTCAGCTGCTATTCAAGCACTCCACAAGTCTTCAAACACCATACACCCTTCACCTCATGCCTCAATTACATGCATCCTCACCACAAAACAGTGTGACTCAAAGTCTGCCCACACAGATCGTGGCCTAGACAGCTGCTGATCAGGATGTGGAGGATTCAGCCACATCCTGAACATGGAAGAGGCCACAAAGTAGGACAGGCAGGATGGCACTGACAGGCATGTGAGTCAGAACACAAGGGAGAAATGAAGATACTGTTGACAGCATGATGAGCCTGGAGGCACAGAGAACGTAATTTCCAGACACATACAGAATGGTGAATCAAGATAAAGCCCCTCCACAGCAGAAGCTGTAACACTCTCTCAGGACATGTTCCTGAGCACAGTCTCATTGGGATGTATTTATACCCCTGTCAGGACCTGTGTGAACAGCTCTTTAAGACAGGAGAGAAGGCTTCAGAGAATCTTTTGTGATTATTAGTTATGTTAGAACAGACTGGACCTTTGTCTCTCTGTTAACTTTTTGAGTCAACTCCATGGGTCACCAGCCAGAAAACCCAACATGAAATGCAGTCTCGTGTTTTGTTAATAATATACTCTGTGTTTGTTCATGTTCTTTAATCACATGGTTTTTGCTCTGTGGAACATCCTGTCTCTCTGGCCTAAGCCAGTTCAGAAGTAAAGATGCTTTGGACTGAATCCAGAAAACACATACATTTTTGTCTTACTCTGGAAACCCTATGTCAATTAAAAACCGTTCAGCAGAGTTTGTATTACTGTATTTGCCTGAAGAATAAAAGAGATATGTTTATAAGACATAGAAACAGACAGCACTGTGCCCTCCCTCCTCCAAGAAGAAACCCTTCAGTCTCCAAAACCAAAAGGCTAAGATACCAATACATTTATTAAAATTAACTGCTCATAATAAGTTATTAATCTATTGCTACTGCTATGTTTCTAATATATCAGCAAATGTAGTAGCTGTTTCTTTTTCTGTATTTCCATACTAAGGTTACAGCATTAATATTTCACACTAAAGTGCTTGGTTTGTCTCGTTTTGAGCAGAAGGTTTTGGGGGTTTGGGCATGTTGAATTAATGTTTAAAACTTGTCTTGTGTTTCTACTTCTGAGTATTAGTTAAACCACCAAATATGGCTCCAAATCACTGCCACTGTTGGGAGCAGAACATATTATACATAAACTTACTGCTAAACTTCTAACACATCACTGGATAACTGACAGAATCTCTGGGTTCTACCACTGCTGCCTCCTGAAGTATGCAAACTGGGCAATATGCACAATGCCCACTGGAGAACAGTCCCAGTGCAGCAAATCCTCCTTCAAGTCCCATCTGACTCATGCTTTCACAAGTTGGATAACAGGTTTTTATTCAGCCACGCTGATTTCCACCATGTCACTCAGAGTTTACAGAGCACCTCGGTGCTTCACCTTCTGCCCTATTTGTAATATCCAATGGATAAACTCCTGAAACTGTGTCAGCTACTGCTGAAACTCAGGGGGACAGGATCTACAGAGGACACCATCAAACCAACCAGCACAGCAACAAAAAGCCCCTCAAGATTTCCAGATCCCAAAAATGAGATGGGATTGTACTCATCCTCACCAAATACTCCGACCCATCTAAAAGGCAGTTTTGAGAAACAAGAAACACAAAATTCTGACACTCAAATTCTTACTTTATCATTAATCTTACTTTCCCAAGAAATGCTCTCACCACAGGAGTTAGATAGAGCTATTACATCTTAATTGTTAATTATTAGGTAAATATGAGGACATACAGAAATGTTAAGTAGGTGGTCTGATATCAGGACTTTTTATTCAAAGGAATATTATTCACTGAGGAAAAAAATTTACTTCACACAACCTGAGTTCCCATTTTTAGTAAAAATCTCCTGTTAACAAGAGAAAAATGAAACTAACATCCCCTTCTTTTCTCCCTTGCTATCCTATAATTTCATTTCATGAAAATTCGGGTAGCAGGGACAGGTATGTACAGCTTTGGAGAGTAAAAGACCAGTATAAAGCCCACTCCCAAAAACTCAGGGTTTCTCTTAAAGTAACAGTTATAGACCTGGCAGTCTGTATCTGGTTTTAAGTCTCTTTAGATCCAGTGTGATAGACACTGTGCATCCTGAGCCTGTGTGGCTGCAGCTGCTGTGAAAATTTCATGACAGTAAAACCAACTGAAGAAATAACAGCACAATACTCTTGTCCATAAGGCATTTTTTTAGGCTTGCATAAACCTCCTGTAGCGTGTTTAAATTACTATTATTTTTTTACAACTGTGGGAGACAGAACAAAGAAATGGCTTTGTTGAGAGTTCCACAAAAGCAGAGCAGAGCTCCTCGGGGCAGCAGAGACCAGCTGTTTCTGGCAAGAAGCTGGATATACACACAGATGGCTGAATAGCTGAAGACTGGGAAAAAGGCAGGAGTAAAAAATTAACCTGAAATTTCTGGGTTTGTACATACCTTCTGTCCTCTCCAGGAGAAGAGGTGCAGGAGAGGACAGGCCCTCTGCCCTTTCCTTCCCAGCTCTACACATTTCTGTGACCCAATCCCCCTCCCCTGTAGCAACTCTGTGCAAGGTTCCTGTGCAGGGAGGATTTTTATCTGCCTCTTGTCCTGCCTCAGTGTTTTGACACTCCAAAAGGTTTCTGCATTGAAAAGCTACACACACGTCAAACCTCTACAGAGCTGACTTTTTTAAGTAACAAAACTTGTCAGACAGGTGGATCTTGAAAAAGAAAATAATTCGAATTTAAATCTGGAGAAGACTAATGGGGCACTCTGCTGTGATCTGACACCACAGCTACCTGAAGTTTTACACAGTCACTTCTGGAGGCAAAGAAGAAGTGTGAGCTGGATAAAATCCTCAGGAAGAAACCCAGACAGTATTGATAAATTTCAAATGACTGTACAATCACCTCACAGTAAGAAGGACTAGTGACAAATCATCCTCATTTTTCCAATACCTTGCCTTAAGAAATAGTGAATTAAATACTTTTCTTCAAGGAAAGGCTTTTTCTTCATATATCTTAGATCCTGACAGTTTACAAGTAGTTTTTTAATGCTATAGTGTATTAAAAAAAAACCAAAACAAAACAAAAAAAAACAAACAAACAAACAAAAACCCAAACAAACAAACAAAAACCCCACCTGGAGTCAATCCTAAAAACCTCCTTATTTAGAGAAGCAAAACATTATTAAAAACACCCAAACAAGCTTTAAAACTTCCATACTTGAGAAAGAGCTAAACAAACAAATGCTTGTGTTTTGTTTCAAGTCTGAATACTTAGGGTTGGATGAACTCCAGACAGCCTGAGTGAATTTAAACAGGCCAGAAGAACCATAAATTTTGCTTCTATAAAAAAGAAGCACGTGTTCTGCTTGCCAACAGGACACCAAGAAACCTTCCCACAAGGGAAGGAGAGGAACAATAGTTTTTAAGCCTCCCATCTGCACAGTCTTCCATTATATTTGAGAAGTAAAAATAATCTTTTGGAGATGAAAGTCGAAAGCAGAGAGATTATCTCTCTGAAAGAATCAGGGAAAGAGCAAAACCAGTGAACATGACTTGCAGTGCTGAACACACAGAAGGGTCAGATAGACACAGACAGACAAATAGACAATGCCACACTGCACTCAGGTAACCCCTAGCATGAACAGCAAAGAGCCTACTTCCCCAAGGACACAAAAGGATGAGACTTTGTCACTATCGCCATGTCAGATGACTCCTCTTCTACATTATAGCTTCTAAAGCCAATTCACTCATTTCTTTTTCTTTTTTTCCTTTGCATGACGTTGTAAAACACTCTCCATTTAGAGATAGTTACCCCAACATAGAGCAATCAGGCAGGGAAGATTGTAAGGTGCAGTATTTAGGCATTAATTGGCAATACCACAATCCTTTCCCCACAATCCTTCATCCACACATGCAAAGGCAAGATAGTGTTTCCATGCCCAGTCCTGATCAATATTGTACTTCAGCAATTAATCACCTTGCTACAGAGGAGAAAAACACACAGGAGTGGCTTTGTCCTGTCTGTGCTTTCAGCAAGGCCAGCCTTAGGCTGTAACATTAATTGCTAAATATTGGACATCTCAAATGGTTCAGCTGTTTAGACTCATTTTCTCTTTAAACAACATTGTGGTCCATTTTAAGCCACAGAGAACAGGTGTTATGGTTTCTGTACTCTGTAATAGTTGTGCACAGCCCACTTTAAAATACCTCAAAAACCCCTCACTGAGTTACAACCCAAGCCTAGCTCTTGAAGTTCATCCTCATTCAAACAGAGCTCCACAAAACAGAAGATGTGAGAACTGTGACAGATCTAAGTCACGAAAATTTTAAGAAATCCCCCAAGACAAGTCCTAGGAAGCTTGTAGGTGCCCATGTGGCAAAGAACTGATGTATTTGAAGGTACAGCAATGTAACAAATATTGGAGGATCAAAACATTTTATACATTTTTTTTCTGTGACCAAGAGGAACACTTTTACATTGGGTGGTGCAGATAGAATAAACAGAGGAGAAACATGTCTGAAAAACTGGGGAAGTGTCAGTTTTAACACCCTTAATTTTTCTCACAGAGAAGGGGCAAGATTGCCTTCCTGTGGTAGGGGCTTGGCAATTCAAAGGGTGTGGTAAAAGTCCCTCTAGAAAAGAGCTTGGGAAATACATTCCTGTGAAAACTGTCCAGAGGAAGTCTCAGAGGAAAAGAAAGTGGATCCAGGAAGGGAATCCAAAACAACTAAGACTTTCCTATTCACAAAATGGCAGGGCTCAGTGGTCAGCTGTGTATATACTACGTATTTTGTTGCCTTTTTGACATTTTCACTGAAATATACTAATCTGCATATATGACAGAGCTATTCCACAACTTTATGATTGAATGACTGAGAATATTCAGGTGCTGTAGAGAGGAAAAGGCCAAGGGATTGATACAAGGCAGATCTTTATGCAGCTGATACACTGCACTTTTTTCTTTTTGCACAAGACCAATACTCTCTGAAAGCAAGTATATTCCAAATGCAGATATGATTCAGTCAATCAAATTAATTACAGGAAGTCAGAAGAAACAGGCATCTGACTTCTAGCACAGTTGAGAGGAGAAAGCAAAACTCCTTATAAATGTATTAAATGTCCATTAAACATGTACCATCCTTACTGACATCGAATCTGTTTAAAAGCAATTCAGTTATGAGTCTGCTCTAAAATAAAAAAGCACACAATAAACAGAGCAGGCCAGTAGATTTATCAGACAGGTAGAACTACCATATAAATAAATGTATTTCCAGGCTGTCCCTTTCTACTTGCAAAGTTTATTCTCTACATGTACAGCAGAAAGGCAGGACAAAAATGTTCTCATGCACTGGAAATAGGCAAGGTCAGAGGTAGTGCAAGAGTATTAACAAGGGCTTCTTCAGCAGGTTATGCAGACTTCAACATTGTGACAAATCATCACAAGGCACAGTTGAAGGCTGGTATGAACTGTCAGGCCTGGAACAAGGGAACAGACTACATACACGTGAGTTGGATGAACATTAAACTCAGGTACATTTATGGCATTTTAGAACTCATGGGTTTATTCATGCTCAGAAGCCCACCTCAGGTGGGAATGCAGTGTCATGACAGTGTCATGAAATGGAGGAAATGAGTTTGGAAATTGTTCCTTTTTGTACAAGGAATACATCCCAGCAATTCCACCCTGGCATTGTTCTGTTAGTAAAGAAATCATATCCAACCACTCCAACAACCCTCATAGCAGGACTTTGAAGAACTCAGTACTGCAAACTGATTTCCTATGCTACAAACACAATACTTTAGAAAGTGCTCTGACCATGGTTGATCCTCAGCAGCCCTGCTGCATCCAGGACACTTCCAGGGACCAAGCCACACACGACTTGTACTTCTACTTATACTTGGGTCTTGCCCAAAGAAAGGCCTGGCTTTCTTCCACTGCAGCTCTATTAGCATTGCCAGCAAAGAGAATTTATGCAGAGTAAAGGGACTGGCATTCCTTCTACAATAGGGCAAATTGTCTCAGGCTGCCACATTCAGTCAAATGTTTACTTTGTTGTTTCACAACTCAACAGGAAAGGAAAGGTCAGACAGGCCCTACTGCAGAACAAAGATGTTGTCATTCATTTATTCACCTCAAGCCAAGATTTCAGTGGGAGACTACTGCTTTCCAGTTTTTTTCCTCTTCCTCCAGGAGACAGACACACTGTAGTAAATTAACACTCCAGCAATTCTACCAGTCTGGTTTCATATTCTAAAAGAAACATTAGATGTCAAAGTATTCTGTAAAGGTCCTGAAAGGAATATTGCCAGGATTTGTTCGCCAAGACTGGCTAACAGAGAAAGATTAATCTCTTGAGACTACCCATGAATACCATCCTTTATGGCACACTTGAAAATGAGAGCTATAGCACAGATAGAGCCGTAAGTGTGCAGCTTCCTGTGACACAAAATATCTCTTGGCTTGCAGTAGTGGAGACCCTATTCAAATTCAGAGTCTTCCAGAAGCTGCTTTTGCCAGCACTTTGTAAAATAAGAACAACTGTTTAACAGGAATGAGACTGTTATTCTTGACTTGCTATGAATGGAAAACCTGCAGTTTCACTCTCAGTTGATGAAGCATGAATGCACATGGACAGACACTTGGACATCTATTCCACTAAAAATAGCCAAAATCTTTCTTAACCTTTGCATATTTCTTTCTCTGTTCAATTAACACAAGGAACAGAGATAGACAATGAAAACCCATCACAATAGTAATAAAACTACCATTGTGAAGCAAAATATGCATGAGTCAAATAAGCATAATGTAATTTTCAACGAATGGCAAAGATGCTCTGAGCCTGTAAAGGAAATGTGGATTATTTACTCCTGGCATGAATGAGTCGTGCTCTGATGAAACTTGTCCCACATTGTTTGTGATGGTCTGAGTGGCCAGGTGGTTGTTGGGACAGTGCTTTGGATGGGATGACTCACATCCCAGCAACACCTGTTTCTTTCCACTGGCTACCGAGGAAACCGAGATAACAGCTCAAAAGCAAAAGTCTGTATTTGAACAGGCAAGTCCTTCCTGCTTTGTTTCTTCCTCAGCTAAACATGCAGTTCATAGATTAAACAATAACTCTAGGACCTGAAGAGATTGCTGTGCCTGCACCGTCTGAGAGGTTTCGTCTTTCTGAAAGACCATAACTTCAAAGACACAATCTCATACCATTTCCAGCATACACTGGGGAATCCCAAACTGGGAGTGCAGGGAGGAGTTTGGAGATGACAGGGAACAACAAAAATCACAACCACAGCTGACTGAGCAGATGTGAATTATCCAAACCTTCCACCTTTGGAGCTGCCTACACAACTTAACCAGTACTTGTTCTGTAGCTGGTTAAAAGCATGTGAACCCCAGACAAACTAGTGAGCAACCTGTGCACCCTTCTGAGATGAAAAGCATGTATCTGATTCTCAGACTCATTAAGGAAGCTAAAAAATTCCTCATTGAACTAAGGTGGCAGCAGGATCTGACTGAAGAAGCACAGATTTCTTAAAAACTGTCAGTCCATAAACAGCCACACATGTCAGTGATGCACAGAAAATCCCTGGACATGACTCAAAACTCTTCCTCATAAAGGTGATTGTCACATTCCTGGGCAAGATATTCTGGCTGCAAGTACTGTCCTCATCACTGGATAAGAACGTTGTCATTCCCAGCAACCCATATCAGTAGAGTCATGACTTCTCTAGCAGACAGACAGAGATCAGGGTTTTACTGAGGAGACCTGATCAGCCAGACCAGGCTCTTCACTTCAAAGTGGTCAGAAGTCTTCAAATAATCTTCAGGTTCACATATGACTATGGATATATTTTGTCAAGTAAGCAGGATTTTCATTCACAAGTCAATATTATTACATTAGCAAAGAAAGTCGTTTCCTATACAATCTTATATCACATATATCCTGGTCAAACAGCATTTTAACCTATGTTTGAAGACTGAAACACCACCACTGAAAATTTGCAAATGGGTAATATGATACAGAGTGCTTCAACAATATTACTGTAAGATTATTCCATTCCAATTCCACCAAATCACTTCATGTTACATTTTGAAACAGAGATGTGAAAGGGCTGTTACAGTACTGCATTCATAAATTCATATTATGTAAAAGAAGTACTGACCTCAGGTCACAGAAATAATGCAAGCAGACTTAGAATTTTGTTCATTAAATCCTGTACAAAGTGAAAGATATTTCATTTTTCTTTACAATTACTCAGAAAAGACCATGATACAATAAAGAATTTGTCAGTGGGATTTCTTGTAACATTGGGTATCTGCCATGTTACGCAAGAATTCCATGTATCTCAGTCTCTTGGCTAATACAGAATTTAAACAGGAACACCCACAGTGGTTTTTAGAACATACCAGCATATTTTATTCTAAAAACCACAAGGACAAGCCCTCTGCTTTACAAACTTACATATACTTGTGTGTTTCATTTGGCTGACTGTAAATCCAGCTTTTCAGAGCTGAATCATTACAGTTTGATGACACCAAATAAAGGGGAGTGACTCACGCTCTCATGCAAACAAGTGGGCACAGTAGAACGTCAGAGACAGAAATGAGCTGTGCTCTATTAGGACACTGCCCCTCATCTTTTGAATCTTCTCAGAAGGGAAATTTGAGAGCACAGAGGAGCAGCAGCACAGAACAATCAAATACATTTTGCAAAGAGCCTGAAGAAACTGCACCTCTGTAGAGCACAGAGATCGCCTGCTCATCACACAGTGCAGATCCCATTAAAATGAAGAGAGTGGTGGGGACACCACTTTAGCTTTCTGTAAGACTCAGCATGGAAATTTAGGCTGTGACCCAAAGCCTGGGTGTGCAACATCAACTCTGTTGTGCTGACACTTAAGAAAGTGTACAAGCATTACAAGGTCAAATCATGGACAAAGTGTAATAATCAAGACATGAAGAACAGTCCAATGATTAAGGAAAGAAATACTGACATGGAAAGGTAACACAAAGCCAAAAACTAACAAGAAAGAGAGAGCAAAGAAATTTCATGTTTTGTGCCACTTCTGCTCTCTGTGGGATCCCAGTGCTCCTTCAGGTGTTCATGAAAGTGCTCTTCTCCTTTATCATTCCTTAAATTCCTATTAGAATCAGCGAAAAGCACTGGACTGAAAAATAAGTGCCATACATCTTCCTTTACAGCCCTCCACATGATTCACAAACAATTACTTAAAAGTTATAAAATTGTTCATCTATGGGGGTGAGTCAGAGAACTAGCAAGTGACTCGTTTTCCGGACCATCTGCATGGACATCACAGACTTTTGTCAGGATTCCTACAAGACCAAAACTATTTCTGAGACTGATTGCTTTGTGACACAAACTATGTGTCAGCTGATTAAAAAGATACTGTAAGAAGGAGAGAGGTGAGGCCCAGGGTACTGAGGACAAACACACACAATTTCCCTGGCCGTATTTACTTTTACACATACATGGTGGACATATTTCCAACAGCCTATTGCCACACAACTGAATGAAAACAACAGTTAGTTGATGTTGTGACAGGCAAATAAACCCTCAGACTGTTACGATTATAAGCATAAATACTCAAAACTATTGATTATAAAGATGAACATTATCTACCATTTGGTAACACCTAGGAATGAATATGGCAAAACATTTTAAAACACCTATGTTGGTGTATATCTACATATGTTGGTATGTTCTAAAAACCACTGTGGGTGTTCCTGTTTAAATCCTACATTAGCCAAGAGACTGAGATCTATAAAGGTCTTCCAGGCACCTCAGTTTATTTTTTACCTGGGTTGATTTTTTCACCCTCAGAAACTTCACTGAGTACTAATAAAGGCATATCAGTGTTAAAGTTCTTTCTGGATACCAAATACTGCTATAAAGCAAACATCACCCAAACACAATATCATTTCTATACATATGCTACAGTCATATACTGCAATGCACACTCTAAGCAAGTGAAATGTAAACTTCATTTTTCTTAGAGCTTTATTCCTGTTCAGTCTTTAATGCCTCTTCTTTTTAAGAAGTGGCTCATGATAGTATGTAGGTGGAATCTGGAAATGAAAGGCTGTTCCACAATCGTGGTTACGCTACATGCTGAGAAGTTAATTTTATTATTCATGCATTCCCAGAAGAGGCCAGAAGGATATGGGCATAACTACAAAACACATTCTGTACTTGCTTTCATATGATTATTTCTCATCAGCAGGAAGGCAAAGCTTTATTGATTTGTCAGAAATCATCAAGGGGCCATTCACCCCTGTTATGACGAAATCAGAATAAAACTACTTTTGAATGAATTTTTCAGATTGCAAAATGATAGTTAGGAATCAGAGGGAGAATTCAGTGGCCCAAATTCTGAAGTTTGTGGAATCTAGGTTCATACTACAACACTACAATACACAGCGTGCTTTTACTTATCTTTAGTAACAACAGCATGATGGCAGTAAACTGTGACCATATTGGTAAAAAAACCCTGGTGTTTAACAGTATAGTAACCAACTCTGGTTACATTTTTTGCATGAACTGCCAGAGAATACAGCTATATTGAGAGATTAGGCATGCCTTTGAAATATACCTTCATATTCTCAATAGGTGTGTTTGCAACTCAAGGCAAGCTGAACTGAAAATAAGCAATGTGAGCTAGAGTACACATTGTGACATAGAAAATACCAACCATGTTGTCAATCAGCTCTTCAGACATGAAACAGATTCTAGAAGAGCTGTCTCTTAGCATTTGTGGTTTGCAGCAACCAATAGCCCAAAGCATTCGGCTCACAATGAATGAGCAGGAAAGAGAAGTGCCCGAGTAGCTCTAACATGCTGAGTCCTGCACACCACAGTGAGGTGCTAGAGACCAAGACTGGCTTGGTCTGCAGTCCCAGATGACTCTGCAGAGCGTGCGGACAGGTGTAGAGCAGAGCCTGTTCACCCACGCTGCCCTCACCTTTACCTGAGAAAGGCATCTGATGGCTCACTCTGCACTGCCCATCCCGCCAGCTCTGTGCCCAAACAGGATTGTGTTCAACATTCTCACTCCACCTGCACAAACTCAAAAGGAAGAACTGCAGGGATATACAAGTGGTACACAGGAACACAAATTCTACCCCCTCTGTGCTTTTCTTCCACAGCACAGAGGTCCAAGAGAATGGCCAGCTCTACGAGCTGCCAGTCCACAGCCATGCCACACCAACTCTAGGAAAAGGTTGGCACAAGTATCAGAGGGCACTGCCTTTTTGATCCAACTACAACCTTGGACTAAAGTTTTTAGGCTCTGTCAACAATAATGGTTATCAGCTTGCTCTTTACAATGAAACTCCCTGTTCCCAAAAAGAAGCCAGGAGTTTCACTGAGGTAGCAATAACACAGGAATACAGAGGGTGATTCTCAACTCCCTATGTAAAGTTCAAAGTAATTTCTTGCTAACCTTGCCTCTTTAAAAACTTTCTAAACATAATTTGGCACTGTATTTTAAGTTGACCACAGGAAGCACAAAACAGGAAAGTCCAGGAGAAGCCTTGTCTTCCCCTCAGGCACTTCCTGTACTAGTGACAAAAGCATAATGCAAAGTTGCTAAGAAAGTGCTTCATGTTTAGGTTACACTTTGTCTTCCTTTTAGGCAAGAAATATTTGTTCATCAAAAATGCCCACCTCTGCATCACTGTGTCTGGTTAGACTCTGAGCTTTTGGGAACATGTGTCTGACAAAATAAGTTAAGGAGTAAACTCAGATAATAAACTCAGAGAATGACCCAAACCAAATCTCTTTTTCCTCCCACTTTTCAAGCACACTGGGTGCTTAAGAGTGATTTGTTATCAGCCTTTGATGAAAGATTACCTATACTCCACTCCACTAGCCTTGTAATCTCTTAGATAATGGAAGAGAAAGCTCAAAGGTCCCTTTAAGGAGAAAGCAGATAATTCAAGCATTCTCACGTTATAAACAGACACAACAAACAATAAAAAGGCCACAAATTGTTCCCTGATATTCACACTTATGCAATGTGCCCGATCCTGTTAACAGTGAATTCTCTTTTCCTATTCAGACATCTAGGAAATAAAGGCAATAATACACAAAAGACAAAACATTCGCAAAACCTTTTCACAAGTATTAATCTCTTCTTTTCCTTCCCATGCTGTCTATAAGGTAGTCTTATTTCAAACTCTGGTTAAGCAGAATCTGTAATACAACAAGTCTCAATGCATGTTTGCTCCAGCCATGACTTGACTCTAAAGTAAAAGTTTGGTGTGTGGTAACAATTCATTTTTCATCTCTGCCTCATTTCCACAGACAGAAGAGGAGCATGCACACAGCAGGTAGACAGAGCATGCTCTGTTTTAGGTACCTGACCTGGATGACTGGAGAAGCAGGATCTTGAAGTGTCTGCTCCTTAATCTGGACACAGCATCTGAGCTGTGCTGCACATCCAACAGGGATGCTTCCCTGCACTGTTCCCTATTCTCTCTGAAATCTCTACATCCTAACTCATCAGCACACTTCCCTACTGCTCCCCACAGCCCATGACAATCTTGAATAAGAGAAAACTAGGCAGCAAAGGTTATCCTTAACTATGAGGGTTAGTGTATTTGTATTCACACAACTGACAAAGGAAGAGGAGAGGAATTTAAAAATCAACACTCAACTTAGTGTTTGCCATAGGTCTAAGTGAAAACTTCAGGATGTTCTCACAGTTCATTGGAAGAGCAGGACACAGGTTTTCACTTTAGGTGAACACGGAGTCTTTACAGTCTCCCATTTCACGATAGTTGTTACTGCAAAGGCAGGATCAGTGTGCATGTGTCTGTGAATTGGCTAATGTTCAATAGTGTCCATGGAGCCTTCAACACTCCTTCCTCCAAAAGTGCCAGTCATTTCACCCAGCTCTTGCAACTGGGAGGGCTTTCCTGTCATAAAAGGAAACACTACCTATGTTCAAATCCTTCAGTAATAAGTAACTGACTCTTCTGTGTTACTACAGAGGGTATTTTCTAGAAGGCCTAGGCAGGGGTTGGGCAAACTGCAGCAGGAGAATCTTGCTTGTGCCGAGAGATTTCAGAGTACAAAAGACAGATGAATGTATAGGAACGATCCTTGGGCTCCAGCTGTAACGTTTCTCTCCACATTGAGAGACAGATGCTGTGCCTGATAAAAGCAAAAATCAGGCAGGGAGAGTGGCTTTCTAAATCACCTTCTAAACCGCAAATCAAGGAGTTCCAGGACATTGACTATTGCAGCTAATGGGCACACAACAAAAGGCATGACATGTCCTGGAGCAAGTAGAGATAAGCCCTCTTAAATGCCCACGGTCATTCAGCTCCTAAACAGCATCCTGGTAACATCAATTCAAACCACATCAGTTCCTCCAATAATCCACATTAAAATAGTTCTAATGCCTCATTCCTACTGAAGGAAGCTATTTGCTGACTTTTCACTAACAGGTGACCCACAGACATACCCTATTTGTCAGTCTTCTCTCTACACTGTCTTTTCACCAAGGCCTAACTCCACTGACATTATTCCTCCAAGTGATAAACCCACGATGCTCAATTTACAAACCCTTCCAGATTGAAACTGCTTGCTGCAGATGCTGAGAGCATCCGTAACCTCATGATCAGACAACACCAAAGTGACATGAGAACGTGTGCCCACAGACGTGTGTCAAGGCCATCTGAACAAGTGCAGTTCTGCACAACACAAGGCAGTTACTGTGCAGGGGCAGGATCAGCAAAGATGGGCAAGTTTGAACATAGATTCATTCATAACAGACGTCACCATGTGTGAAAAGTCATGGTCACTTTGGTGGGTTGTACAAACAGAGAAGTCCAGCACTCCTGACTGAAAAGACCATGCCAGTTAAAAGTATTCCAGCATAAATTCTTTTAGAAAGGATATTATGTTACATTCTATTCCCCCAGTACAGCAGCTTCCAAACTACAGTTGCTTTTCTGAGAGGTGATGTTTTCATTGTAACCTAGAGAAACATGCAAAGTAATTTATACAAGAATACAGTAAATAGATCTTCCATTTGGAATATTTTTATATGTTGAGATCAAATTCAGTTATGTCCTGATGAAACTTAAAAGTAAGGCAGGGGTTTTTTGCTTCAGAATAGAGAGTATTCCTCTCGATTTAACACATGGAGTATGGAAGACAGATATCTGTCTGTCCAGTGTCTTGAATCCTTTGACATCTGCCACAACTCAAACACTGGTAATATCATCATGGGCAAGCTTAAAATTAGATAAATAAACAAAAATATTTTAAGATTTTTTAACCTTAAGATTCTTAACCTTTTAAGAGGATTTTGTTTATGTTTACAGCCTGCTGTCACCTATTTGGGGATGCAGGACAAACTCAAAACCTGAGGCCTGTATTCTACATGAAGAGCTCTGCTGAAGGTAGGAAAAAAAGCATTCTGCATTTATACTTACATTTCTTTTAAAGTCTTACTGAAAATCTGTAAACATTTAGTTTCATCATTCTGATTTTTATATGGTAGGTAATTAAAATATACAAGAAAGTGAGTATATCTATAATTTATTTGGAGGAATACAATAGAGTATCATTCTCCTACTTTCTCAGGCATGCTTTCCAATATGGGAATCCTACCTCTTAGCAAATAAATATCCAGGTAATTGTCTCACTGATGATGCAAGTGTTCCTTAATACTACAGGCAACATTCTGTTCCTGATGCTACTGATTGACAGACTCACAAAAAAGCTTGGGGAAAACAAGACATTACAACTGCTGTTAACTGTCTTTGTTGGACAATGCTGTGCTTATTTTGCTCTCAAAAAAATTGAGATTTTTTAGGGACAAATATGCCTCAGAATGTGTGTATTACACCTGAAGACTAATTCTTCTAGGTTGGTCTTTTCCCTTTTCATACAGCCAACAGCATTCTGCTTTACAGGTAAGAAATACTGCTTCCTGTACACAAAGCCATGTAATATGGTATTTCAGGAAATAATGGATTTTTTTTAAACCTACAAAATAAATACCACACCCCAAACACACCCCCTAACTTGTTTTCTGTTTGAGACTCATAGACTGCCTGCAGGTACTGCTGTCCTCATTCTGCCTCTGGGAAAGGTGATAAATCTTATCAAGAAGTAATTAGGACAGAGAGCAAACTGTACTGTCAGCTGAGCCAAGGCAGATATACTCTGTTAGAGTTCCCTTTCCAACACTTCCCTCTTACCACTGCCTACTTACCAACTAAACTGACCAAATGAGTCAGTCATTGCAACAAAATGATGTAATGCATAAAAACTTTGAACTAGTAACCTCCAATATTCTTTGAATGCTCTGGAATAACCTCTGCATTAGTCAGGGAGCAGCAAGTACAGTTTGCTACTGCCTTGGTGAGTCATGAGCAAAAAAAACTTGGCATCTCCCACAGGTTTGTGTTACCCTCCTCCTCATGTTCTTCCATGACAAGCCAATGTTTCCCAAACTGGGCACGTAACATGAGCACATTTGTCATCTGTGATGCTGGATACATCCCTGCCAGATCCTGCCAGTGACGCATTCATGTGTGCCCCAATCAAGCAGAGCTCCTGATCTATGCTCCTCTGTGTTTACATACACCTATCCAATAAAAAGGATGGATATTTCCAGCTAACCTTCACCTGAAGACAACCTGAGTGTCTAAGCAGTCTAGCCTTACACCTCCTGTAGGTGTTTTGTGTCTGCAGATATCCAGTTCCTCACGAAATTCACTGAATTACGAACAGCACTTTCCCAGTTATGCAGTCCTCACTAGCTTAGACAGTCCTTCTCTAAAGAGGCAAACTGCAGAACCTACCACCTTGAGAGACGTTTCTAAAAGTTGCTCCTTCAAGCAGTAGGCACTGTAGATTAGCACTGGACCTACTCAAAATATCTGGATATTTGTCAACACCAAACATCCACCAAATTGTCTCTTACAGATCTTTCCTTGCAGAAATTGCAAAAAGAACCTTTTGAAAGCTTTTGACTTGCTTAATGCAAGCACTCAATGCAGTTGAGACATCTGGCAGTGCCTAGGAAGGCGAGGCTTAGTTAGTATCAAGAAATGTAATGTAGGATTGCCTGTTGCATTTAACTGCAGACTAAAATGGATTCAGACAACATTTAGTTGAATGTGTCACTGGTAAGGTCTGAAAAGATGAGGACAGTTTGGTTTGGTCTTTGTTGTTTGAGATTTTTTTAATGAAGACAGAATTGGTCCAAGAGTCAAGCATAAGAGAGTTAGCATCGTTCAAACAAAAAATGCCAGCTAGAATAGATGTTTGCCTCTTGCTAAAGTAACACTCTTCAAGCTGGTTTTTGTCTCAGTCACTACAGACAGTAGATCTCAATGGACAAGCATAAAGATTTATAGACATTGAAAGGTTAATTTCATAAAATTTATCTCTCTACACAAAACACAAAAGCAAAGGTTTGACATCCTTCCTGGTTTTCTGATGCTGTATCATCTGCATGGATATTGATGATCTGCATGGATCATCAAGACAAAAAAAAAAAAAAAAAAGACAAACTGCAGCACTCTCACAACAGTCCCAACAGATAAGTTTATGTGAGATAATCCTGTGCAAGAAGGTCTTAAGAAAAAAGCAGAAAGAACTCCCAAGAACACTCTTCCTCTTCATAAAAAATCAAGAGATTTTTAACTTCTAATTGCTAAAGGTTTAACTCAAAATTGCAAACAGCTTTCATAAAAGACACCTGGCAGAAATCATCTAGGTATTTGCTGAATTCTAACATAAAGAAGTATTTATTTATTTTAAAGCTAAATACTTGGAAGCTGACAAGACCAGGATGCAGGGCAAGCTGCGCTGTTTTACTCACCAGCTCCAGTAAACCTTCTCAACAACACAGGCCCAGATTTCTTAAATCTGAGGTGGAATTAAAAGGAATTAGCATGTTCAATTACGAAAAAGAACCTGCTGTCATCTATGCAGCTACGAATTTGTGTGTGTTTGGACAGCAGACATGGGTTAATGCTTCTCTAGCTTCTACAATTTATACAGTAACATCAGTGGTCAATAAGCTTCAATGAAAAAAGAACAAATATTAATGAGTAAAAATGTCAGTTTCTTACACTGCTGAATAAAGCACCCTCACTAACTGCATCTGCTCTTCGTAAGCAGGCAATGACATCTTGGCTGACACATCCATGGTTCCCAACATCCTCTGAGTCAGGAGTGAAGCTACAGCTTCTGCACAGCTCCAATATCCGGTGTTTGCAACAGGGCTGTGGGAGCAGACTAACAAGGGAGAAAGGCAAACAGCTGAGCAATGAATTCTCCTCTGATCCATACACACTGGGCCATTTGCATCACCTCCTGCTCAGACAGGACAAATCCAGGCTGTCCATCACTGAGCATCGCCAATTTTTGCTTTGTGTTAGCATGAATCTGTTTCTCCAACAGCAGCTTTGGGGAATTCCATTTCCTTATCCTTAAATATTCAGGTATCCTGATAGTGTTTCAGCTTTCATAAAAATCATCTCAGGATCTTTGTTCTGCTGGTCCTTTATGGGCATGACCTCATTTTAGAAAGTGTTGGAGAAGGCAAATATTAGAAGTACACCTTGCCATGCCAACTTTCAACAAAACAGATGTTCATTAACCCACGCTGACTGTTCCTTACAGAACTTCTCCATTCCCTTGGTCTCTTTGCTCAGCAAGCAGCAGAAATGGTTTGCTGCCAGAAGCACTAGTGGCTCAGTAAGCATTCCAGCTTTCCCACTCAGCATTCCGAGCAGAGGATTCAGCCACAGAGGGTTTTTTCCTTCCCTCTGATTAACACACTCATACGAAAGTTTGCACATGGCAAGCGCTGCACATATTTTGGTATGATAATAAACATCTGGCAAGCAGAGGCTGGAGTGATGGAAATCGCCTTATTGGTTCTACAGAAGACAAACTACAAAAGAGGCCACGAGGTGAGGACATTCCTGAAGTTAACACATTCATGACAGCAAGGGAAACTGCAAAGTAAACTTGAACTGCCTGCTGTGACAACTCCAGAAGCTTTTTGCTGAGCCCAATGCAAATAAGTGCTCTAACTTCCTAACAATGAACAATGGCAGTAATTGCCTAAGAACAGAAAGAGAGAGTCTCTCCATTGCTGGTAGCAATATAGGAGTAGATATTCTGGACCAAAAAAAAAAGGATCCATCTAATTCTGTGTCTTGCCTAAGGGAGGTCGGTACCAACACCAACTTCCTTAAAGAAGGATAGATTAAAAAAAAAAAAAAAGAAAGAAAGAAAGAAAGAAGAAAAGAGCCCTACAGTTAATAGTTTTCCTTAGAGAAAGAGAGCTAACCTGGTTATCAAATTTCCTTTGTGCAATTCCCCATCACTTTCAGCCAAAAAGACCAACACCTACTGTACTCTCAGTGATCCCCCTGGCTCCAATGCCTCCCTCTGATGTGGAAAAATCACCACCACTGCTTACACCAGAGCCTCTTAAAGGTCTAGCTCCCACTTCACAACCTTGGCCAATATCTGATAGTAGTTTTATGACTAGGGAAAATTAATCCTTCAGCAAGGAGAATAAACAAGTGACCACAGGAGGGGACTGCTGGTGAGATGGGATAAATCAAAAGTGGAGATTTCAATCCTTAAGAAATTCTCTCATGTGGGGTTTAGAGAACAGCCTCTCTTGCAGACCAGATACAAGTGGGATATATGGCTCAACAAGCTGCCCACCTATCCACAAGGGCTTACCTGCTCTGAAGGCATTTCTCCAAGAATTCTGCTGGCTAGTTATAATGGTGCTTTAAATACACAGTACTGCAAGAGCTTAGCCAAATAAAAGAATTGCTAGTCAAAGGTGGTCTTTCTGAGACTGGAATAATCCTTTGGAAAGGCCTATGGGCAGACTGCATATCACTCCTACCAACACTAAGCACTTGTGGACTGTCCCCTCTGATACAACTCCTAGGAGCTAGTGAGGGTCCTCAGAAGGCTGGCAGTGCCCTGGAACCCATCTAAGCCAAGTTTGCAGCAGCCTTGAAGAATCCATATGGCACAATGTTTCTCACTCAAACACAAATGAAGCACAACTGCATTTTTCCAGTTTCCATAGAAAAGCAGCACTGAAAGTGACACTTTGGCTCAGCTTTTCTCTCATTTCTGTTTTGTAGTCTAGTTTCTTCAGAGACAGCAGACAGATCTAACATACTTAAGAGGAGTAGCCTCTTCTGAATCCTATCCAACCTGAAATACTGGCTTTGTTGGCCAGAGGCCCAGGTGAGGCTGTAACTGTGACACTACATGCAATACCTTCGCTTAACCTTTTCCCTCCCAAATTGCCAGAATGTATTTCAGCTGTTTTGACATCTTAGCAACAAAGATCACTTCATATACAGCTTTTTATTTCACTTTCCATTTGAGCATGCTTAATGCACTGCTCTGCAGCCACTACCACAGTGCAGTCCCTTCCAAGCTCTGAGTCAGAGGCTGTGTCTTGCAAGGGCTCAGTCTCCCCAGAGGCCCCAGGGCCAGAGGCTGCTGTGCCAAGTGCCTCCAGCCTGTGCTGGGGAGGGGCTCAGCAGCACCCTCACCTTTGGACAACTGCTCGCTCTGTTCCACCCTTCCTGACTCAGCCTCAAAGAGCAGCCAAGGGAACAATGTCCTTTTCTGACTATTTGTCCAAATAGGAGTCTGTAGGACTATGACAAACAGAATCCAGGTTCTTTGAACAGACTTCTTTTCAGAGAATCCTGCAACTTCGTTGGAAGGTGTTTATAAACATTTCTTCATGCTACAGATAGCTGACTGAAAAAAACCAAAAACAAATAAAGCTAAATTAAATGTTCAGATAAATTCCTGGGACAGATTAGCAGCTGGGTCCTGTAGTTGTGAAAGTCATTGTCTTTAAACAGAGCAGCTGTTGGGGAGTTTCTGTCCTTAGCTCCTTATTGGGGAAAACATTTTCTTCCCATACTCAGGAAGAAATTTGAAGAAGGATTCATTTGCCATAAAAAAACCCTTACAATAATACATGTAATTCCTCATGCTAGCATTTTTAGAAGGCAACTTTTCTGCAGTTAAACATTGTGTTGGTTTTAAATATTATGAAAGCAAACAATGCACATGTATCCTGGGTAGGGTCACATCTGGAAAAACAGAATTTGAGCAAGCTGAACAAAGGTGCTTCCAAAGCGTTCTCTTTTCCTGTGCTTGGTACACACTGGATTGTATGACAATTTACAGTTGGAGAGACCTTGGGAGGTCTCTGTTCCAACATCCTTCTCCAGGCAGGATCACCAGCCATTAGGCCAGACCAAGTTGCTCAGGGCTTGATTCAGTCTGATCTTGAAACCGTCCATGGGCAGAGACTGCACAAACCCTTTGAGGGGTTCCAATGCTTCCCTGTGCGAAAGTCCCCTCCTGACACATACCTGCAGAAATGTGTCTTTTCAACCACAGAAATTCTTCTGACAATTTCCTCTCTTAGTTTCCTAGCTGCCATAGAAACAGATCCCTGCTCTCATCTGACTCCTACTTGCCCCCTCATTCCTTTTGCTCATCCTTGACTTCTCACTTTCACCACATCATCCTCCACACCTTCCTGCCTTTTGCTTAGAAATGGTCCTGGGATTTCTTGCTCTTGTCCTCTCATCAGTTTACTCACTAAATCTTCTCAGCAATAAGAATGCCTGCAGGTGCATGCAAAGACAGATCCCATGCCACCTTTTCTGCTTGAATTCCTCAGTGCAAGACAAAGGATGACCAGAACTTCTCCACTCTGCAAGTAACTGCATCTACTGGAGTCTCTCCTTCCTTTTTCCAAAGCGTTCCCCATGATGTCACAAAAAATCTCTCAAAAGCAGACATGATGAATAGCAACTACCTTGCCTTCAGCTCCTGCCCTGGAGACTACCAGACACAGCAGTGCAGATGAAGCCACAGCTTCTACTCAGAGACAACACTACCACAACTCCTGTGCCATGTGCTAACTTCTACAGAACTTCAGGCAGATGGCAGATGTGGTGCAGCTGTGTAAACCATCCCTGAAGGAATTCCAGGTGAATAGTAGCATGAGGAAAATCCTGACAGATTGCTTCCCCACCCAAGGGGAAAAGGATTTCAACAACAAAAAAGATTACAGACTGGGATATCCCAGCTACCTTAAATCTGGCTTGAGCAGTCAAGTCTTACTTTGGGTGACTCAGGGTTACTCAGCTATCAGGACAAATTATCAAATCAACCCTTTCACTCTGACACCAAGAAATAATGACACTCGTGACACTTCTTCCTGGTCATTTGCTTGCCAAACAACCTTGTTGATATCTTCTTTTATATAACTTTTAAGGCATAGAATATTCTTAGGCATCTCCATTTTGTAGCAAAACAAGGACTCCCTCTCTCTGAGCAGAGGGAAAAAATTCATGAACTCACCATAACCTCATATCCTGTCTCCTTGCACCACTGGGGTGGTGGTAGAGCTGAGAAGGAAGAAAGAGTGGGAGAAAGGTGTTTTTAAGATTTTATTTTAATTCTCATTATCCTGCTCTTGATTTTGTCAGTAATAAATCAAATTAATATCTCTAATTCAAGCCTGTTTTGCCTGGGACAGTACTTGGTGAGTGATATCTCCCAGTCCTGATCTCAACTCATGAATCCTTTGTTATATTTTCTCTCCCCTGCCCAGGTGTGGAGGGCAGTAGTAGAGAGGCTTTGGTGGGTGCCTTGCATCCAGGCAGGATCAACCCCCTACACTCTGGTATCACACAGCAATTACTTAGCAAACAAACAGGTAAGGAAGGTACTACCCCTAGGACAATTGCCAATAGTTTTCTTCTTGACCATACTACAGTGGGGTTGCCTAGTCAAAAACCTGTTTATCCCTCCCTGGCAATGTGTTCTAATATTCCACTGTAAATTTTATTTTACATCAAGCATGATTTGTTTTATATAACACGTAACATTACTCAACTCCATCCCTATGTTCTGTTTCCAACAGAAGCCACAAACATGAAAGCAAAACATGTTAGAAATGGGGCAGAGGAACCTTCACTTTCTGTCCACTGTCTGTTAGGAGTTCAGCAGGTGACTCTAGTGACCTGTCACAGATAATAAGGTGATAGTTGGCTTCCTGCTCCAAGCCCTCTTCCTCATCCTCCTTTCTTGGACACAAAGACAGGCTGGACCAGCCCCTCAGCCACCATGAGCTCACCCTGCCCCAAAGGGGCACCTTTGTTGGTGACTCCACTGAAGCACGCACTGCTTAAAGCCACGTGCTCCTTAGACTGTGTTTGCTTTAAAATAGCCCATAACCAACTCATTCTACAAACTGAATCAAGAACCTCCACGCCTTAAATCATAAAGCATACCTTCCACTAACTCCTGGAAAAATGCCCAGAAAGAAAACTAAAAAGCCTGAAAACATCTGACTTGCTGACTGCTGAAATCTGCTGCTTATGTTCCTGCTAAGCACTCAAGTGGGGCTGCTGCCCCAGTCCAGCAGAAGGAACAGCATCCTAACCCACTGTACTTAGAGTAAGTAGATGGCTGTTCCCACTAACACAAGCATACATTTTTATACTTGAAGGAGTGGAACTAAAAAAGTAAATAAATTAATTTTTTTCCCTTCCAACCAATAACACAGCGATCACAAACAAGCAATGGCTGTTGCCATTTCTCAGAGAATTTTCTGCAGCAGCAAAACTTTGTGAGTAGATCAAAACCATCAATGTCCATACATTTGATGGAAATGTAATATTTTAAAGTTAATACATTGACTATATGGACTACTCTACAGTGCAGAGAAGGTAACTCCTATTCCCTCTACTTGCTTTAGGAAGCAGGGAAGCTTCAGTGCAGGTAACACAAACTAATCTATGGAAAACCAGTGTGAGCCAGGCCTATGCAATGCTGAGTCAAGAAGTGGCAGTTCAGCGAGTCAGCCCAACAGCCCTCCACAACCAGTGGCTCAAACAGGGACAGCTGCCAAAAACAGACAACAAAAAGTAGAAGGACACAGTGGCTCTGATCTCTGCACAAGGACAATGCAGAGAGAAAGGTAACTACAATGATGAAAGGAACAAGAGTTTATGAGGGGAGACCAACAGGGCTGAGATTTCCATCAGGGGCAGAGAAAGAGTACAGGAGATTGGAGGGATCACAACACAGGTTAACATAACTCATAAAGGCAATAAACAAGCTGAATATGCAGCTCTTGCCATGTGTAATTTGCCAAAGCCTGTAACTGTAGGAGCAGGGGCTCCTGCAGAAACTGGAGCAAACTGGGTTAGAGCAGATAAAACTTTTTTTTACACTACGAGCAAGAAACTCACAGATCCTGCTACCAGCAGCAGCTGTGGAGGCGGCTGCACTCAGCAGGTTCAAAATGGGACCAAAGGCTTGGAAAAACTGATCTCTAACCAGCAAACACAGGACCAGGCAGGGACAGTCATGGCCCCTGGGAGAGTGCAGGAGGACTGGACCACAAAAGCAACCAGGCTTGTCAGCTTTCCTCAAAGTAGCCTTTGCTATTGCTCCCACAGGAGTTCAATTACTGGCCTAGATGGACTGTGGTTCTGACCCATTAGGGCATTTCTCATGTTACACTTATTCCCCTACACACATCTCTTGGCTTTTATTGGATCCAAAGCCAAGCAGAAGACTGAAATTCAGAACTTCAATTAGTGCACTGTTTCGGCATTCACACACACACACAAGATCCTGAATGGATGTTACTTTCATTACACATATTTCTGGATTATCTTTTTTTTTTTCCATTGAAATGTGGGCTGTCTTTTGGGAGTCAGCCAGCTGCCTTCAGGAGACAATGCTGCTGAACTGCTGTCAGCTGCTGCACTGGAACACAATACCATCTGACAGACAAGAAAAACAATTTTTAACGTACTTACCACGAATATGCCAGAGGTTAGCACCAGTGTTAGTTGTGTGTGTTAGACAAGAAAGTGCTCTCTCATACAGCAATCAGCTTGGGAAAAGCTAAAAATAACATAATTGCAGAGTACTGTGCAGCCATCCTCCCGCATGTGAGCATTTCTATATGTGAAGCTTATTTTCAAAGCTATAAAAAGAGTATTTAAGAGAAATCAACCCATCAGCAAAAAATCAATCCTCGGCATATAGTCCAAAATTCTCCAATGATACACGGACAGCATCTTTCCCTGCTAGAGAGTGGGAATAATAAAGTAACTTGGAGAATAGGCCTGTATTACTAGAAATCATTTAATAGCAAAAACTTCATGGAGGCTTTACTTTGAAACTATTGCTTCCCACAAGACCAGAAAACTTGCAAGATCACACCAGAATTAGAAAGTGCCTGCGTGACAAGCCTGAGATTGAGTCACATACCTTTCCTTCCTCAAAAGACTATTTTGATAGCAGACTTAGTTCAGCTTATTTACAGGTTTGCAGGTCACTTTTTAACTTGTCAAAACATATGCCAGGCATGTGTGCAGCAGCCAGATAACTTATAATTTAAGTAATTTCTGAAAACAACATGCAGAAACAAACATTTAATACAGATGATTATCAGTTATACTTTGATTTTGGCTTCATACTACTATCTTTGCATCACTGTATTTAATTACACTCCACATTTCCTTCATGAGTCATCGTTGCATAACAAACCTGATAGCCACTTTATGGGTGTGTTGCAGGTTTGCACAATTAACTGAGTCTATTGGACTGGAAATGACGATTTGTATTAACTGAAAAGATCATGTGGCTGCACAGTTTGTGGGTGTTGGTTTATTAGAATGGAAAGTGCCAATTAGAGAAGGAGAAAACAAAGACAAACTAATGATGTTTTAAAGAGAAGCACCTATGACTTCCTGGAAATGCTAAAGTTTATCTGGGATAGGATTCCCAGGTGCTAAATTAAAAAGAAAATTATTCTTCCTCTGTTCATAAGCGCAGAGGAATGGCAAAGGAGGAAGCACAGGCAATGGAGGGAGAAAAAACAAAACACAAAACAGAAAAACCCAGGAACAGGACAGGAGTTTCCATGCCAAGGCCACCATCACTGTCACCACCACCTTGCAGCCCCTGCCCAGCAAAGTCTGCTCAAGCTGGTCACACAAAATGCAGTAGGGACTCATTGGGGACCATCTGCTCTGCCCTGAACCCATAAAGACACTCAGCAGATCCCAGGAGGAAGAGAAGAGGTATCCATCAACAAATACCAGCTCCCAAAACTGCAGTGACCCCACAGAAGATGGAAGAGAGTGCAGGGCTCAAGACAACAGCAATTTCTAGACTTGAGGGTTTTGGCCATGCAGGTACAGCCTCACCACCCAGACCCTGCACCACTGCTCTCCCTGCAGAGCTATTTCCAGCCATGCAACAGGAATATTTTTCTCCTCTCCTTATTTTAAGCTCAACAGCAAATTCAGTTCAATCATACTTTACTCTTCATACCTACTTTCAACATCTCCATCTCATTACCACAAATCCTTACCAAAAATATAAACCCCAGATGCCTCCAAGCTGACTAAAGGTTAGATATTCAGCTATGGTCCTCACACCATTTTGATTAACAATTAAAAGGCGATACTTATGATGGAACACACAGCATATAATTTAAGTAGTTAAAGATGTGCTAAAACCTCAAGCTATTTAGTTGCTCAAAATTCTCATGAATTATTCTGCAATGTACTTAAACCCAAGAAATTTGATAAATTAATTATCCCTCATAAATTTCTTAAATTTCAACACAGAAGTGAATTCAGTATTTGAAAAAATCCCCAACATTGATGTAGTTCAATGTGATAATTAAAGGAGGAAAAAGTATTTTTAGGTGGAGTTTTTGGGAGGGGCTGAGGGGAGGAGTGGAGAAACACACAGAATCAAGTTGTTCCCTTGATTTGTATTTTTATAATCTAGAGACAATATTTTAAATACTTCTAAATAAATATTTTAAATAGCTATCAGCTATTTAATTCTAAGAGCCAAAATTCAGATATCTTGATTAACCTATTTCCCCAGCAAAATCATTAGGTTCTGTAGAGATTCACTTCTCAGAAAATTTGTGTTTTATTAGTAGGCACAAATCCACTCAGGTGAGTAAAGCATTAGGCTTTGGAATTAAAGATGTCATTCATAAAGAGACATTAAAACACGTCAGATTTTGACATGCCAAAAAACCCTCAGAAGCAAGTTCACCAGCACTGTCTCAATTTGTTGGGGGTGTCTGTGGTACAGGATGAGTAGTGCAAATACAAACACACATCTCAAAATACAAACGCTCAGCAGACAGTTGTGTCCCCTTCCACATGCCCCACATAGGCAGAATCTTAAATATGAATAAAATTAACTTTCTACTACTTGGGAATCAAGTTACCAAACTATTAATTTCTACAATGATACACTTAGAACTGTTTCCAAACACTGCTTCTATATATACATCTTTTCCACTGAAATTACTGGTTCAGAATGAGAACCAGATGAGCTCTACTCCCACTGTCCTTCCTGCTCAGTCTGCTCTTACCTCCCTGGCTCATCAAAGCCACTCACTATTCCACCTTCAAATCTTGTAAAATCTGTGGAATCTCCTTACCCTGCTTTCAGAGGTCTCAAAAATACCCATGTGATACACAAGGCATCTCAAGCTTCCCTGGGTGATGGGTTTTTTCCCATGTGATACACAAGGCATTTCAAGCTTCCCTGGGTGATTTTTTTTTTAGCAACCTACTATACTTCTAGAAGGCTGTCACTTTTGCTTACTTAACTCTTTTTTCTGTAGAGATCACAAGGACGGGTATTGACAATATTTTTGGGGGAATCCATTCAGAGCAGGTAGCTCAGGGGGCAGCTACAGTTCAGGTAGAGCTCTGGGTGGCCAGAGCACCAAACAAGAGGTCGTGAACTGCTGACCCTTACCACAGCAAAGGGCCTGGGGACTGTGGCCCAGCCAGGGGGGGGACACTCAGAGACAGCAGCACAGCCCCTTGACTTCTGCATGCTTAGACTGCAAGGATATAAAAGCCCCTTTGTTTGGGGTCCCTTCTCAGAGGCATCATCTCAAGGTGTTATTTTGTTATTATTTTGCCAAGATTAAATTATTTCATGGCTCAGGATGTCTGAGACTCTCTGATAAGAAACCTGGTATGACTGTGGAAATGTGGATGTGTAGCTGCTAAGGGGCCTTGGTCCCTGCTCAGGTGGTGCAAGTGTGACTGCCAGAGTGGCTCCTGGATGGTCAGACAGGGACATTTCCTTAAGATCCTCTATAAGAAACTATTTTATCAAAAGAATGGGCTATGGCATTTTATCTTTAATCGCTAAAGAAGACAGAACAAGGCACAGAAAAAGGCACAGAGAAACAAAGAGCTGACTCCTACCATTGCTTCCAGTCCCAGTGAAGCTTACTGTCTAATTATGACTGTAAAAGACTGATGACTTCTAGGCTTGCCAAAAGAAATACACAACAGTTACAGATGCTAGCAATATTTAGGAATTTTTCAAGAGTTTCTGTTTGGTCCTGAAAACAAGGCTCTAGTTGTTTTGAAAAATAAACACTTCTACCTGCAAATTATTGTGTGAATGCATCCAGTAGTTGTCAGGCCACGTAGCTTTGCCACAAAGACAACGTCTATCTATGTACTGAGTGCAGTGAGATGACTATGACAAAAAAAGCACACTGAAAAAGAACAGAATACAACATATTCTTGTGAAGGCTGAAAAGGAACTTCAGTGGTGTTGCAGACCCTAACACTGCACATAGGTGGATTCCGGGAACTTCCCCCAAACTGTCATTATGCACAACACTACGGTTGTGTGAAATACCGTGCCTAAAGGGCATAAAAACACAACTGAATTGTCAGCTGATGACAAGTCCTCTGGCTGTGCAAAGAAGGAGATGGGATGCACCAGAGTAGTTAAACTGGGATTTGAGTCGGCTCCTCTGTTGATGTGCCCAGCATCCTCTTCCAGTGGGACATCTCTGGACACTGCCCTAAAAGCATACAATGCCCTAAAAGCACACAATCTCAACGGATTAAGTGAGCTCTGCGTATTTCACCAGACTAAAGCTCAGCTTCCTGATGACCAGTTTACATGCACAGTTTACATGCCCAAGAGCAAGAATGAACTCAGTTTGGGAGGACTGTGTAAATGTCTCCACAGCAGGAGGAAGGAGGTAACACTTCTGAGAGTTGTTCAAATATTACAGAATGGATGGTAAAAAACAGATGTGGCTGTGGCCATTTCTGGGAAACACAAGTGTGAACAACCAGCTATTTTTAATTTATCGAGTTCCATTCCAGTCTAAGCTGCTACAGACTCCGTGTCAATATTTGTGTCCTTTTTTGATCTCTTCCCTCACTCAGCTTATGCTTATGTGCTGAAAAAGTCTGAGCACATGATTACTCCATTCAGGCAACGTGCCTTTGAAATGGCTTTTTAATCTAGACTCTCCACTCCCTGACAGACTGAATTTTGCAGTATGTCTGTATTCGCTGTCTAGACACTTGAATATGCTAACCTCTAATTTAGCCCTCCTTTACTGACCCATGAGTTTCCTCCCTTCTGTGGGTCTTCTGGCTAAACTGGAAATGCAAGACACTCATTCTGCCCTACACCAGGCTGGTGCAACTGCATTCATACAAATCTGACCAGTGAAGTATGCACATGTTCCTCATTCACAGCAACAAGGAATCCTTACACAGAAAAAGTTTCGTAGCACTCTCCGAATCCTGTTCCCTTCTTCGTGGTCTCCAGACTCGAAGAACAGCACAGTCCTTTCCTGAAAGGATTCAGGATACAACTGTAGAGACAAGGGCATGAGCTGAATCTTGTGAGCAGAAACAAATCATTGTATACCCAGTTATGTAAACAGAAAATTATGGAAAAGTCTGACTGAAATATAAAAGTGAATGAAAAATACAGATGCATTCCAACAGCAGCTGTACTGGCCCGAATACCAAGGTCCACCTAATCCAATGTTGCCCTAGCACGGGTTAAAAAAAGAAAACAAATGTTTTGGGCAACTTCCTCTCCCAGTTCCCAGCAGTCTGATACAAGGCACTTTCCCTAGAGCCTTAATGGATTTTTCTTTCATCAGGCTTTCTGTGACTAGTTTTTGAAGCAAGTAAAACTTCTGGTATTTGCAGCATTCAGACAGAGATGTAATCAAGGTACACAGACAAGAACTCACAAAAGCCATGCTGTATTTCCACTTTTAGATAGTATGTTTGCATCACAAACCACTTCCACATGCCTGAAGCATAAAAGATTTGCTATCTGTGTCAGCTTCTACAGATGGCTTAAGAGGCAAATTAGCATTATCCAATTGCTTTAAAGTCTTGTATAGGGACAATTCAAACAAAGACTGAGTAATGGCCCCTGTTCAAAGCTGAATTTCAGCATCAGGTCTGTACAGTTGCACCCTATGTTACCCTTTTTATGCGAGTGTCTGCACTGCAGATCTGTGAATGCCTTAAACTCAATTGTCTCTGCCCCTTCCCTACACTCCTCTACCCCACAGGAAGCACCACAGGACACGATACAGCATCCCCTGTACAGTAAGTATAGAAGTATAAAGGTTAACTGCTTGTAATTTGGGAGATATTCTTCCACTCATGTACCAGCACATCAGTTTACTGCCACTGCACCAGTCTCTGACTTCTTGTCAGCTCAGTGAGACTACAACAATTCTAACATGTCCCACATGTATCGTTTTTTCCCCCCTCGAATAAACATGCTGAAGTTGCTTTCCCTCAGCTTAGGGTGGTACATGTTCAAAACTTAGGTAACTAAGAATTTTATTATCTACATGGTTTGTTTATGTTTTCATGTTAGAGAGTACCACCAGAGTCCTTAACCTCAACGTTCATATGTAGATCCACTCTGCCAGATTACCACAAAACAGAACAGAAGATAAGCACCTGAGTAAGATAAAATGCAACTACATAAGGTTTGCATAATTTAAATCCTGCTGTGCACATCCTGATTCTGCTTGAGGCAAAGGCTGTGATTTTTAAGAAAGAGGTAAGAGCCACATGATAACTCATTTCTTTTGGAAGTCAGCGTCCAAGCCAAGGTCAATGTCTTGAATTTTAATCTGTTGAATAATGACAGAATTCAGGACGTCTCACGATGGAAAGACTTATAAACCACCTTCTGCACTGCATTTTGCTAGATTTGCTTGTCCCAAGCAATGTCTTACTAAAGGGTTCATAAAGGCCCCATTTGAAATAACTTGTGACACATGATCTTGGCTCTGCAGAAGCACCTCTGGAGGTGCAACAGAAATGCATCCACACTATCCTCACTCACATAACTAGTCATGCAAAAACTAACACCACAGCATCCAGCTTGCACTTTGTTTACCTCTCTTCAGGAAAGCTTTTCCTCTCTGCTGACTGACCACAATTACCTTTTCTAGTCATTAAGAAGGCCAAAAAGAAAAGTGTCTAAGCTACTCATTCCCTTTCAGGCAACCAGACAGGAGGCATGCTTACCAGAGAGCATGGAAAAAAAAAACCCCAAGCCTGCTCAAGAGCATCTACCACAAATAAGTATGATTAAGCAATAATACAGCAGCAGACTGTAAAACAAAGTTGTTTATGGAAGGTGGCTTAAAAAGCAATCACAACAATCTAAATAATGACTCTACAGGAGCTTTACCTAACATTCTATATTAAAATACTTATCTATTATTTTCCACTAAGCCTTTCACTATTGAGCTTTTTGTAATTTTCTAGTTTCCAAAAAAGATTTTGCCTTTTGCTTCTCCAGCTGCTGATTTACATGTATGCCTTTCTCCTCTCAAAACAAATAGAAGGAGCAACTGAAAATGTTAAGCATTGTAAACAGGAAATATGAAAGCGACTAAGATCATTGGAAAGGTACAGACTGCAAAGCAAGCTAGAAACAGGACAAGTCATCAAAGGGCATTAAGTATCTCTAGGATTCCCTCTGCAAAGAGAATCCTCAAATGAAAGGTACTACCACGAATGAAAGTCCATGCTATTCTTTTTGTCACAGAACTGAGACATTTCATTTATTAAATACAGAAAAGTCTGCTATCCATCTCCAAACCTGCTACAGGAGAGGTTTAAGGCCTCTCATAATACTAACTGAGCTGTTGCTTTCAGCAGACTTGTTATTAGTATTGATGACCCATGCTGTTGAAGACTACTCAGGAGCTAGTCTTCAGGGCACTTAGCAAATTACAAAACGTGGTTTACAGATGCCTACAGAACTATGATATGGTTGCAAAGAAGGGAGAGAAATGGGAATGTAACTGTTGGTGCAGAATTCAATTTCCTCTGTCTTCAAGTCAGCACAGAAACTATTGCAAGTGACACCATTACTAAATGTTTTTATTCAGTAGAACAATCAGAAATTAAAGGCATGGAGTTTTAGTGAACAAATGCCATAGGTAAACTTATTTAACAGTAAGAGACAAAAATTCCATACAATTACATGCACATGAACTAACTCCAAAATTAGCTAACAAAATAAAACAAGCCCTGCTGATAGAAGTAGAGAGGCCATAGTGTAACACCTGTAGGGAATACCAGAAAGACCTTTTCCTGCATCAAAGATTCTGAGGTATAAACAACTAAAGAAGCCAAACTATTATTTGGAATCTATTATTCCTCATGTTCCACTACAGAGGCACTACAGGAGTTTGCCCTTCTGAAGTCATGTCAACACTCTGTGAAAATCTGTAAAAAACATTTTATAGACAAGTTTGTCCTTTGTATCCATTCGTTACAACACTTAGGGCTTTTTGCAGATTAGTTAGTATGGACATCAACACACCAGAATTCAAAAATGAAAAGAGAAAAAAAAAAGAAAAAAAAAGATTACTTTCTCCTCAGGCAACCAGGACAATTTAAACTTGAGATAACTCATGTTGCAGGGCCAGCTTCTCCACAGAAATAATTAGTCACGGTCTTCAAGTCCAGAACAATTGAAGTACAGCAAATACTTGGAAGCAGTCTTTGAGCACGTACAGTTCAGCACAAGCCACTGCCACCAGAACACAAACATCCTGCAGTCTCTGTTAAGTATACCCCAATTAATCAAAGTTACAAAACCACGCTCTGCTCCCCTCCTTCCTTTTGATGGCTTCTACTTCTCCTTATAGTCTTTTCACTTTCTCTCGCCTGTGTAACATGTCTAGTCACCTTTAGAGGACCTCTTCATAATTTTTCACACTGGAAATCTCTCCTAGGTGATAGCCCTGCCCTTTTTTCTCACATCACCTGTATTTTTACAGCAGTACAACAGTTCTTATGATAAAAATACACAGTAGGGGATCTTATTGTCCCTAAGAACAAGGGCAGAGATGGGGGGGGGGCTTTCACCAGAGGTCAAGAGAAAGCCCAAAAAGAGCAGTCAACTGCAGACATGCATCACATCATGCACTGAAATCAAGCATTCCTCTTTCTTAAAATATCAGTAACTATTCCAGTCCAAAGAGTATAGACAGAAGACATATTTTGTTAATCCTATTGTTAGCACTTCTCAGCACTGGGAGTTCTAAGAGTCTCACACTGGTATTTCTTTCTCCAACAAAGACATTATTGCAGTGTAGAACAAAACTGATCAAAAGCCAGATTCTTATTGTTTATGCTGTAATGAATAGCATCACTTGTAAATGCTCTCAAAAGTCTGTAAAAAGAGCAGCTTTCATCATGAACCCTCCTTTCCTGACAACTGGGGTTTATTTACCACCACAAATCCACGTCTACATCCAAAATACTGTCAAATCTGTGATAGCCCACCCCTATTTTCTTAAGATGCCAAATAAATCATTACACATGAAGATGGATTTATTTCAACACAAATATGCCTATTTCAAAAAACTGACATTCGCAGGACCAATTCCTACAACAGTGAAACGTCTGGTATTTTCTCTCCTTCCGGTAACACCGAAGGACAGGGATTCCCCGTGACTGCAAAATACTCGGTCACCACACGCGTGGGCAAGGCCTCGCCCCACCTCACTGCCCGGACCCGTTTACGAGAGAAAACCATGAGGCACCGACGGGGAGAAACACGGGGAGCCACGGCCGCCGCCTCCCTCCCGGCCCGTGCCCTGCGCCCGCCCGCTCAGGAGCCGGGCCGGGAGAGACAGCGCTCCCTGCTGCCGGCGGGGAACGGCTCCGAGCCCGGGGAAGGCGGAGGGAAGACTACCCGCAGAGATGGGCCGTGAGGAGCCTGACAGCGGCGGGGACACGACCGCAACAGGCCGGGGGGGAACAGAACGAGTGACTGCCGCCCCAGGAAAAGGGAATGCGGGGACAGAAGAAGAGGGAGTCAGCAAGAAGTTGCCCTGAAGGATCAGCGCATCGGCCAAGGAAAGCCAAAGGGCCAGGGCAGGACGCCGAGCGCTAGAGAACCGAGCAGGACCGCCTTAGCATCGCCTGGGCGGGCGGTGCCTCCCCGCCGCTGTGAGCGGCCGAGCGCGAGCTCCTCAGCTCGTCACGGTCCTTCACCCCCGCTTGGCGAATACCGCTCTCACTGAGCCCGGAGGCGGCCGGTCCGGCAGGCCGGGGCAGAGGAGGCGCCGCTCAGAGGGCCGTTCCCGCTGGCGGGCAGGGAACAGCGGCAGCATCGCCTGCACCCAGGCCCCCAGCGGGAAGCGCTGCAGCCCCTTCGCCCGGCGGAACCGGAAACCGCCACAACACCCTTATGGGCGCACGCGCCCCCGCCCCTTTAAGGCCTCCCGTCACGAACGCACAGCGCGCGGGCGGGGCGGGGCCACCCGCGGTTCCGCCCCCCTGCATAAGAGCGGCGGCCGGCGCGCGCCGCAGCAGTAACCTGCGCTGGGGCGGCGCATGCGTGTGGCGCCGGCGGCCGCGCGGAGCTGCGCGACACTGTCGGGGTGAGTGACGGCCCCGGCGGCACCTCCCGCGCCCCTCGCGGCCATGGCGGCCCCCGGGCCCGCCCGGCGCACCAGGGCTGCCCGCCTGCGGATCGGGGCTATCTCGTCCCTGCTGCGCCGGGCCCCGCCGCTGGGGGGGGAAGCGGGGCCGGCGGATCGGGCGGCACACGCGAGTCGGTCGGGCCGTGGCGCCGGGGTTGGCCGAGCCCGTGGCTCGGAGCCGCGGCGCGGCCCACGCCGGTGGGAGCAGGGGATGGCGTCGCTCGCCGGGAGGAGCCGGGAGCGCGTTTTGTGCCGTTGTGCTGAGGGGGGTGGAGGGGGGAGCAGGGCTGGACCCGCTGCCGCTCCGCTCGCCCCGGGGCTGGCGGGGTATCTCGATGCGACACTCTCCCCGCTCGCCGCGGCGAGAGTCCTTCTAAGTGGGACGGGATCCGCCCGGGGTCAGCGGAGCCCGTAGCCGCATTCTTGGAAATCAACGTGGCGTGCCACGCGTTTTCTTCCTGACCCGAAACAGTATCAGTATTCTCTCACTCGCTTCCGAGCTGCTCCTCTCGCTCCTGTGAGTAAACAAGAGACCGCACTGTGGGTTCAGGCTCTGCGCTTCGCACTCTAATTTAGGCTGGTTTAATTTAGAATAAACATTTCTTTGTGACTTAATACCTCATTACGCACTTATCCTCGATTTTCTAAAATAGCCAGTCTGTGGTGGTTAAATCTGGAGACATCGCTGTATCCTTCGGTATTGGCAGTGGAGCCTGTGACAACAGAGCGAGCAGGCCGGGGACTCGGAGACTTCAGTGGTCTCCTGTCACTGGAGCACTGACCAAGGGCCCTGTGCAGTATTCTGAAGTAATAAGCAAAAAATTTACTGTGCTTGATCCAAAGATAACAGTACCTCATTATATATTAACTGGATGGAAAAGGCTCTGGGAACAAGGTCTCTTTGGTCATTTTGGGAATACCTGAATCTTTGTTGTACTGGAAGGCAGGTGAATGATGCTGCTGCATCACAAATGCGCTTATATATATATTGTGCTTATAATCCAGTTAACCTGCTCAATTCGCCTGTCTTATTTACTTTATGCACAAACCTAGCTTTCTTTCCTTAGCAATTTACCTGTATGGGATAATGTTCAGAATTTTTTTTTATAGAAACCTACCTGTTAAGTTGGGGGGCATATGTTCTTGGTGAAGCCCTATGTCTGCCATGCTCTGCAGTACAGGGCTTATTAAAGAGAAAAAACAGTTCCGGTTCTCTGTAGTAGAAAAGAGAATTAAAACTTATCACAGTGTGTCTAACACTGTGGTTATGAGTCTGAGTCAGCTAGAAAGGAATTTTTATTTCCTGAATGTAAGCTGTCTATATTCACATTAAAATTTTCAGGAGGGTGAAGTACCATACCTTAAGCATGCATCTGAAATTTGACAAGCAGAGGCAAGGCAATTGTCTTGCTATTTAATTATTAGTTTTCTACTGGCAGTTTACAGGTTACTCCCATTTGCTGTGTAGGACTGTGAAATGGTAGCCCAAATTTTAACTGAACTTAAACTCCTTGATGAACTGTGGATCTTTGAATATATTTCAAATAGCTGACTGTTACAATCTAAACACAGAGTTTGTCTGCTGTTCAGCTGATTTGTCTGTTGTATACCCATAGGATTAGTTTTATGTGCAAGCACCCATGATTTGACTGTTTAGTGATCATAGTCTTAATTTTTTTTACCACAGAATGGTCCATTTCTGGTTGGCAGAATGTGTAGCAAAAGATCTCAAAGTTAAGAATGTAATTCATTTATACAATAACAGTAAAGAATAATTCCTATAAATGGAAATACCTTCTGAGGCCTGTATCTGAGTGAGCTTCAGCCTGTGACTCAGGAATACAGAACTGCACTGTGGAGGTTTGGTGCATAGTAAAGAAGATCTAATTATTTATTAAGTGAGTAGATTTAAACTAGCCTTCTCGTGAGGCTGTTTCTGCTAAGTGTTGGTTACTCAGCATTCATCTAGCTGCAAAGACAGAAGTACTTGAGGGATAAGAACTAGAAAAACAGAATTTTTAACATCTTTTAAAAGTATTTGGAGTTCCAGAAAGTATATTAACAGCACTTACATTTTTGAAGTCCAATACTTGGAAGTCTGAAATACTTAAATATGAAAAGGGGTGGCTCTATCTCAGGTACTTATGTTAAATAGAAAGTCAGAGGAGAAAAAGGAAATTACATCACATTGTCAAATAAGGAACAGCTAGCTGGAGTGGATGACTTGTACTGCAAAAATGTGCCCCTCCTCCCGTGAATTGCTTCTGAGATTTGTTAAAGATAATGTGGTGGCAAGGTGAGCAAAAATAGGTTGTGGATTTAAGGTAGACACATTTCTTCCCCTCCCAAAAGGGGTAAGTAGGTCTTATTTTTTTCCTTCCCCTCTTTCCCATTTCTTACAAGAAGTATATAAGCTCCTTGTCAAGAGTGCTGCCTTTATAAAGCCTGTTGAAAGTTTGTACAGGCATTCAGAAATCTGTACAGCAAGTTGCTGTATTCCATACCCATTAAGTGAAACATTCTAGAGCATGCTTTGGTCTACTGTGCATACCAGAAAGGTTTTCTTTGTTATGAACTTAACTTGCCTCAAATATTTGGCCAAATGGGGGCTAGGAGAACAGGGAACAGAGTAATAAGATTCTGTGTGTGATTAGTGATAGGTAATAGGTTGAGCTAAAATATATGCAAATGCTTCTTAGTTTCTAAACAGAGGAGTACTGTTGTTATAACACAAGTATTTATTAATATGTATCTGTATGAAAACTGTATATTTGGGATATTTGCTGTAATTCAACTTACCACAAAAATCTTTGCACAGTTCTCACTATGTAGATGTGCTACTGTTTATGGATACATTTGACTATTTTCGGCTTACATGTAGCCATCCTGTTGAAGTCTGAAGGTATATTTGGCTTTGTAAAAAAAATTTTAAAAATCAATCTCCTCTCCAGTACTTGCTGTTATTGATATTTGTTAATACAAGCAGACCTGGATGATTACAAGTACCTCCTCTGCACCCCTACCTTGCCTTACAGGGAAGGGTGTCAGTAGCTTCCTAATGCACCAGCAGATCTTCTGATTGCCTTGGCTTGTAAATGCCCTGTAGAAATTACCAGCCATACTTTTAGTTTGTACTCCATTTCTTTCGAATAACTCAAACTATAACATCTTCAAAAGTGTTTCGATCTTCCTAAATGCCATAAATGGTGCACAAGTAGGTCAGACAAGCAGAGTAACTGAATGAAAGCCCATTCTCTGCCAAGTTCTGAGCAGCACACAAATGTGATTCATTACTGCATAGTGTCCATTTTCTTTAGCAAATATAGTTTGATGTTCTTTATGGCGAAGTTTAGATCCTTAAACTTTTAAAGAGGCAGGATTGGGACAGCAGTTAACAATGAAAACTGTTGATGTTTGTATCTTCATGGCTGACTTTTGTAAATTTTATTTTTTTTCTAAAACCAATTACTGCAATATAATATGTACTACTCAGCTTTAGTAAGAGCGTGCTGTCTAAAATACAAACTTTGTATTCCATTACTGTTCTCATGTCTACCTCTTAAGATACACACTTCAAACAAGCTTATGCATGTTTTAAAATACAAGCACCATTTCTCTAGACTCTACTGAAAAAGTAACCAGGTGGTTTAGTGAAAGCACTACCTCTCTTGATATTCTGGCTTAAGGCACAGAGGACAGTTTCATAACTCCTGGAAATATCAAGACAAATCACCTGTGAATTTGTAAAGAGGTCATTGATGAATGAAGCAAGTTTTATGGCTCTATAAATTGTGCTTTATTTTTAAAAAATAAAGACTGATTGAAACAAGTGAAAATTACCTTTTCCTAGAGTATGTAAATATTTAAGTCTGTTTCAGACGTTGAGCTTAGCATTCCAGAGAGATTTCAGAGAGGTGATTGTGTAACTACAGTCTTGAGAGCTGAGATTTAGACAGCATTCGGAAAGCTGACACAGTAATTACTAGTAGTGGTTTATGCGTGGGATTCGGTGGAGGTTGGGCTTCTTAACAAGCCCTGCAAGGGTTGTATGTTATCACAGCTAGCACATTACCTGTGCTCTCAAACTACAGCAGTTGTTCCCCCTCCTCTCATTTTTTATATCATAATCAATGTCTCATGGTCCTGTCAGATCTTGTACACACAGAGGTGGAGTGCAATCATTTGCTGACTAATCAGTGTTCTGTACCAGCACTTTTTAACTTGTGACTTGCATTTGACTTCAGAAATACTGAAATGGATAGCAGGCATTAGCCTTAAGCTCTTTTAATTAATTTTCTTTCTTTTGTAGATTTGTTGCTAATAGGACAGGATCCGTGAGACACAAAAAAATCACTGTTCAATACAGCGTGAGCTGATAAGATGGATGTTTTATTTGGTAATTATGTTGATATGAAGTAATTTTAGAATTGGTGCTATATGTGTCCTGTACTGCTTAAGTAATTTTGACAAATGGGTATCTCTAATTTTCTGCTCCCCTGAAGACAGTGGTGCTGCTTGCACTTACAGGACTATGTTATTGCTTCCCAAGGCTCTGTGTTTTTAATGAAGTAGGACTGTGCTGCAGTACATAGAACACTGGTTTGGACCTCGTTCACTTCTGTTCAAGTCTCCTGTCTAGAGTTATTCTGAAATGCCTGCCTAAAATATATTAGGTATTTGGCAGTGAGTAAAACAGTCCCACTTCTGTTGACACAGTCAGTCATGATTGAGAAAACCTGACACTCCTAAAGGGAATGGGATTAGGTCTCACACATGATAAATGTACATATGGTCAGAAGCTACTGTTTTCTTAAGATGATCAATACTGGACACAGTTCAAAATTGAAAGAGTGCAGCAGAGTTGTTCTTTCTCAAACAATTATTTATAAATTGCAAATAGTGATGCTGGATTGCAAACTAATTCTCAGGCACCTGGTTTACAGTCCTGCTTAGGAGTCTGCCTATCCCTCATGCTGCAGACAAGTATAATGGATCTCTCCTCCTAAAGGAAAAGGAAGGTTACACATCTGCATAGAATGCCTGGTTTTGGCAGATCTACCATAAGCATAAGCTACTTCCTGTGTCTGTACCACATTTTCTTGCAGTACCACAGTGTGAAGGGGTTTTCTTGGCCATGTTTGCTGAGCTGATATAGCAGGCCCTCAGTTGCTGGTTGACTTTTCTTTAGATGGAATTCTTTTGGTGGAGGGATATGGACAAATTCACATTAATATTATATGCTCATAGTATTGATTCTCAAGAGAGACACAAATCAAACTGGTTTTGGGGTTTGGTTTGGTAGGTTTTTTGTATGTTTTTTTTTAAACAGACCATATTGCACTTGGTGAATGTAGGATATTTGTGTAGATGAAGCAGAGACCCAGAGAACATCTTTTTTATAGTCTTGGACTTAATTTCTCCTGCGTTCAGAATGCTGACTAATTTTACATTGCCCCTTCCCCTCCCTGATGAATCTCCTAAACTAAGTCCTGTGAGTCAATTTGTTCTGTAGACTGTGATTACTTATTCAGTATAAAGCAATTACCAACATATTTTTTTCTGCCATAAATGGGCCAGATAAAGCATTCTTCACACATTCAAAACAGATTTGAATGCAGCAGGGCAGTTTCAGTTGTGATTATTTCAAATCGCTAGATTTCCAATTTGTTTGAAATAGCTAGAAGACTTGAGGTTCTTTTAAACTATCTAATGTTTAAGTTAGTTAAAAATAGTTACTGTTTTATGTAAAAGAAGATTTAAAATTCTAACTCAAGTAGTCAACAATTCTGTTTATTGACACAAAGGCTATGGAAGATAATACTTAACAGCAGAGTAGGCTGTTACATGTTGGCTACACTGAAAAAAACTAAAATCTTTAGCAGAAAGATACAACTGAAGACAGCTACTGGAAGGTTAGATTGTTCGAGAAAACTTTTTAAAAAAACTTTTTTTGCATGAATAACTAGTAGTTTATGTTCAAGGACTGAAGTTGTGGAATACACAACTGCCAAATATCAATACCTTAACACTTTTTTTCGTTTTTTTTCTATGCAGTGTAGTTCTTCAAGAGCACTTAGCTGGTTTGTACTTTAATTTTGCAATCAGACTCAAAACCAGAAGTTTGGTCAAGTTTTCCAGTTGGCAAGTATTAGGACAGGAGGCCTTTCTACTATTTAATTCCTTGAGTACTGAAATTTCAGATGAGACATGGAACATTGCATTTCTGATATTTATGTTCTCTGTCTTGAAGGGAATGAAAACTGCAGGAAACCTGCCAAGTCCTGAATATCAAGAGTTGTGAGACATCCTCAGAGAACACTATACCATGTCAACTGCAGGAGTTGCTGCTCAGGAGATGAGAGTCCCCTTAAAAACCGGATTTCTTCACACCAGTCAAGGCATGGGCAGTCTGAAAACCTGCTGGAGTAGCCACAGTGGATTTGAAAAGTGAGTGAGGCTAAAATTTATCTACTTCAAGTCTATGTAATGAGTGTTACAAATGCTTGTGCCAGTACAGACCTATGGTTCATTTACAGCGAAGGCTTTTTTTTCCTTTTTTTTTTTAGTACTTTCTTCAATGTGGACCCTATAGCAGTGACATATAATTTAAACGCATCAACCGAGCAACATTTGCCATCCATTGGTAAGTAAAAAGTCTGACGCGGACGTGTTAGGAAGTGCCAGGGATTTGTCTCGGGAAAAGCCCCGCGGGCCTCGCTGACACCAACGCGCTCCCGGCTGGGCCGCGCTGCCCCCTGCGGGCAGCTCAGCAAAGTGCTCCTATTCGGCTCCGACCGACAAAACCACTTTCGGGTTAAACACAAACACACACAGCCCTCCCATCCGCCTGGTACACAGCAGGCCTCTGAGCTGCCATTACACTTTTGATGGAAAAAAATATTTGGTAAAAAAAGCACTTGTTCTGTGGTAGTTTTATGCTGGGATATTTGTAGTTCTCCTGCTTATGCTTGCAGTCACCTGAACTACCTCATTTAACTGGAGCACTGGTCTAAAACGATAAGATAATCTGCTACTATTGTAACTAAATGCATAAATCCATGACCAGATGATATCTGTAATACCTGCATTTCACTACCTGGAGACTTGAAACAGACATTACTTACTGTTGCATTAGAAGGAATTAAATATGCAGTGGCAGAGTCATGTGCTTGGAGAAAAGCGTCTCTAAGAATTTCTCACCTTTTTAGGGCCCTCTTCCAACCAGGCTTCCATGAATGACCACATTGCTGGAAGTTGCATCCAAGTCCCACCTCAGAAATCCAGTCCACCTCCTCTAAGTCCCAAAAATGAACAGCCAATTTCAAGGTACGACGACCATCTCGTTCCTGGCTTTAGTAAACTGTCGTTAACCATGGGCTGTGTTTCTGAAGAAACACCTCCTCACATGCCAATAAAAAATGGACCAATTCAATTTCTGTCTGCATCTTCTAATGATCGCAGCTGCAGGCCACTACCCCCTCTGCCTATATCTGAAGACTTTACTCCAGATGAGGTTGACAAAGAGGTAGAATTCCTGACTAGCTCGGATACTGACTTTTTGTTAGAAGATTATGAACTTCCTCCTTTTAAATCCAGTGCTCCAAGCCGTCGGAGCTTTAGGGGCTGTGGACAAATCAACTATGCCTATTTTGATACTCCAACAGGACCAAAACCAGAAGATGCCAACCCTACACAAAGCCTAAATGTGTACATATCCAGTATTTATCCTCCTCCACAGCAGCTGCATCGACGCCTGCGAAGGTCCCATTCTGGACCAGCTGGATCTCTCAATAAACCCATAGTAAGACTAACTGGACACTTAAACAGGTCATCTCCAACTTCTGATGAAGACAAACCAGAGATTCCACCAAGGGTTCCCATACCCCCAAGGGCTCTCAAGCCAGACTACAGAAGATGGTCAGCAGAAGTCGCTTCCAGTGCGTACAGTGATGAAGACAGGCCTCCCAAAGTGCCCCCCCGAGAGCCTTTGTCACGCAGCAACTCCCGCACCCCCAGTCCCAAGAGCCTTCCATCATACCTCAATGGGGTTATGCCCCCCACCCAGAGCTTTGCACCTGATCCTAAGTATGTCAGCAGCAAAGCTCTACAAAGACAAAATAGTGAAGGATCTTCCAACAGGGTCCCTTGCATTCTTCCAATTATTGAAAATGGTAAGAAGGCCAGTTCAACGCACTACTATCTGCTACCAGAGAGACCTCCTTATTTGGACAAATATGAGAAATTCTTCAGAGAAGCAGAGGAGAGGAGCTCCAACACTGAGGTTCAGTCCTGGTCTGGTGACTGCACGGCCACCTCAGCCCCAATAAAACTGGACTCAAAACCCAGAATGGACATAGGTGGTCCCCTGAAACGAAAACACCTGTCCTACGTGGTTTCCCCTTAGTGTCTGGGAGCGCAGTCTCAGCTCAGTTGTTTGGGATGGAGTTGAACTTTATCATGTTACAAAGTTCGTACGGTTCATAGATAATGAAGTAGGAGCAGTTTGTCCTCTGAGAACTGAAAAGTGGATGGTAAAGTCCTCTTATGCTGCATATATTCAATATGGTTCTTAAGACTTTTTTTGTCTTGGTACGTAAGCTGAAAACCTACAAAGATTCCGCAGAAACATGGAGGGATAGTAGTCACAGTTGGCCAGTTGTATGCTACCTAGATAACCAGGTTTGGTAGTCAAGATTATTAAAAAAAAAAACTTTAAAAAATCAATCTTTGCTTAAGAGTCACTTGTAAAGCAGACAACAGACCAAGTAATGCAGTACAGTTTTTGTATCATCTGTTTTCCAAAATTTCTTTTACACGGTAATACTGCTGAGAACAGACTGTCTTCTTTTACTAGGATATGTCTGATACGAAGGTAAATGTGAGATCTGATACCCACTTCAAGACTTGGCAGGCATATTGGAAGTGCATTTTGAAAGATAGATTAATCTTAAAAATTAATTTGATGCTAATAGACTTTTAAAGTGAGTTAAGTTTTGTGAATTCAGTTGCTAGACACACTTGGCTCAGTTTTGCAGTTTTTTCTAGAAGAGACTTGGACCAGCTATTGCTAAGCCTCTGCTGCTGCTCTTTTCCTGCTGGATCCTAGAAGTGTGTGAATGTGTCCTGAGCAGCCACAGGGTTGCTGTTAGGTAGGCAGTAACAATTATGTGCTCACCTAGAGTCTGAAATTATGGCTGTATTAAATACAGAAACACAGCACAAGCTGGTCTTGTGTTCTGGTTTCTGTTCAGTATTTTAGGGGAGGAGGAGGGTGTGAGGAAAAAAAACCATGATTCCATTTATGAACAGTGTCAGTCCCATCTCTTGCTGCTTCAGATGCTGCTTCTTGCTGTTTAATTTTTCCTCACTGTGCCTCAGCCATTCACTGAAGTTCACTGAGGTGCCACCTTAGCAGTTTCTTGTGCTCAGTTTGGTTACATTTATCCTCTTATAGATAAGCACAAGAGAAAGGGTGCTCATTAACAGGGGTACAGAAGATGAATGTGTTCCTCCTAACAGAAGTAAACAAGGTGTTTACAGTTTAAACTGCTGAATGAGATGTTTGAGCTATTTTAAAGCTTACTTTTTATTTGTTTTAGTACAAACTAAATGAAGGTGAAATACATGCTATAGAAATGCACTGATATTTCTGCATCGTGTACAGTATTGAGTAAAAAATAATTCACTTTGTATTTTGAATATTGTCATGTCTTGAGTTTAATAAAGTTATAAAATACTTATTTATGATACATTTTGGTTTTTGCTTTATTGAATAGTGCATGCAATTGCATTTTAGTTCTGCATTTACTGGAAAGTTCAGAGTAATGTTAAATGTGCAACAGATTTTGAATTCAGCTTCTATTTAATTAGAGTTAAGATTTCTGCAGAAGTGTTCAATAACTCACATTGCACACCATTAGTTTTAATTCCACCCTACTACCTGGTAGCATGGTATCTATAGTTTTGTGCTGACAGTAAAACATCCTGTAAGATTAAGTTATCTGGCCTAACATTATTAATGATTTTGATTTTTTCTAGAGTCATCTATAGCATGTTAGCTACCATTGTACAGAAAGGAGAGGGCAGTAGTGTTCCTGTCTTCAATTTCTCAGCTGGTGAAAAAAAGCATTGTTAAGAGGGGAAAGAAATTGTGAATACTTAGCACTAAACAAGTGTATTTCACCATAGTACGCAAGCCATGGATAAGGTTACTGACGATAGAAAGCATCACACAACTGTGATCCTCTGCCTGTGTATGCAGGCAAACACTTGCCTTGATCTGGCAGTTTGGATGTTTCTGTCAGTGGGCTTATTTCAGAATAAACCAGGGTAGCATCCTTGGAATTGTACTGGATGTGAAAAATGTCAGATGTGGTTTCTCAGTAATGCCCAGTCCCTTGGCTCTTAGACCTTGGAGGTTGCTAATTTTCCTTTAGGAAGGTGCTCAAACATCTACTGCTGTGCCGTAGCACTAAGAGCCCATGCAGATCAGCTTCAAAACATAAACAAGTTACCTAATCCTGTGCAAGGCTCTCAACTCGTACTCAGCCAACTGAAAGCTCTGCTTTCCTTCCACCCCCTGGATTTTTCTAAGATGAAAGGTAAAATCTGTACCTAAAACTGCTCATATTTAAGGGGAAGGCTGCAACTAAGATCTCAAAATAATGTAAACTCTGTTACACCACCAGTGCTGCAGCAGATTGACACTGCCAAGCTGCAGCTCTTCCCTCGTAGACTGTTAGAGCTGGCACTGACTCGGGAGCTGCCATTCCGGTAGAACTCCACCTAAACCCAAGTAACTGCCCTACAAATCTCTCCTGGCTTTTGCCTCTGGGTCCCACTCATTCCTGATACTCCACATGTTTAGCTTAAACATATCTGGTATAAAATAGGGTATTTGTTACAGTACCTCCAGCCCTGCGTTCCAGCACGTATTTTCACTTCTGTTAGCAAGCAGAGGTGCCCTAAAAAACAGCCAATGTAGCAGCAGCAGGTTTTTTACTTGAGCTGCTTCTGCATACGAGTTACTAGCATATTTATGGTGCTGAAAAATGTAAAACCATTATAAAACTTGTGCTTTTGAATGGTCTTACATAACCTTTTCTGACTTAACCTAACCTCCATGTGTTTTTCTCCTAGGAAAAAAAATTGCATACTGCTTTGGTGATGGTATTGGTATTGGCTACATAATCTTGAGTATTAAAAAAAAGTCACTGTAGTGATGTTAGCTTTCCTATTGTGAGCTGTGTGTTGAGCACACAGTTAACATTTAAGGTAACATTTCAGAAGTTAAGCAAGGAACTGCTTGGCCGTGAGCAAGACATTCAAACAGGTTACAGAGCTCACATGCCTCTTGAGTACAAGGAAAGTAACTTACAGGCAGCTCTTACAGTGGTTAAGTAACTTGACAGTTTTATCTTTAAAATTCTGTAGTAATGAGGTCTCACTGAGGACTTGGTCCACAATTCAGTGGTTCTTTTTTCACAATTCAGTGAAGGGATCACTGACAAAAGCAGGTAGAATCCTTGCATATGTTCTTAGACACCAGATTCCTGTGCTTTGGGAAACAGTCTGCATGATCCTAAAACTGTATTTCGTTTTCCAAGTGAGTAATTAAGGCTGTAGAGCTGTGGGGGAAGCTTTGCAAGTTCTGGCCAGAAGACATTTCTCTGCTCATCCCCTGGCACATGATAAGACTTGTCAGGACACAACATGCTTTTGCAACAGCCTGATCACATGTTTGAGTATTTAGAGTTTGGACTCACTTGGGCAAGGCCTGACAGCTTGCCTCTGAGAGCTAGATTTGACTGGAATAATCACACCTCAAAGCAGTTACAACTTGATAAACTGAAGATTGGAGAGTCAAGGAATTTGTGCCAAAGCAGGGAAGAAAGATGTGTGTGTGTGAAAGGCAGCGCTGCTCACAGCCTCCAGATCCCAGGAGCAGGTGACACACACTGCTGCCCTGCCCCCAGCACTCCCCTTGCCCCAGGAGCCCTGTTGTGACCACCCAGGCATGCCAGTGAGGACTCCTTGTGTCAGCAGGCAGCAGGAGCCCTGTTGTGACCACCCAGGCATGCCAGTGAGGACTCCTTGTGTCAGCAGGCAGCAGCTGTGCTGGGGCAAAGGGGTTGTACCACAACACACTCCAGAGGGCTGGATCCAGCACAGCCCTATGGTGAACCCAGGATCGTTGAGATGTGTCTGGCAGCAAAGCTGGTGAGAATGGGAGGAGGGTGCTGGGTGACCTCTCCCCCAGGCTCAAAACCATTGCTAGCACAAGCAAAAGCACAATGAGTAACAACTGACAGCAAAAAGCATCTGTCATATTCATCCTGGGCAAGGGTTGCTGTTGCCTGGTGCCGCTTGGCTGCTCTGCTGTTTGCAGAACACCCTTTACTTCGTGAGTTTGACTGGCAAATCAACCCAGAGGAGCTGAGTCTGGCTGGTAACTAAAGGAAAGGATGTTTGCCTCAGTATACCTTTTCCTGAAAAGAAGAGTCTTTGTTAGTACTAGGTGACTTGAAAAACCAATTACCTTAACTTCATATTAACTTGCTGTTAAACAGATAAAGTCAGTAAATAACACAGAGCTGTAGCTGATCATCAGCTTCTTTTGCATCACAAGAGATAAACCAGAAAGTAAACCTGATTCGGAAGTATGCTGATTGACGACATAATTAAAACCTGCAGTCATTTAAATGTACTGATTGTTGTTGCTGTCATTAAGAGTTTTCCATTCACTCCCAGACTGCAGCAGCCACAATTACTACCATCCTGAAACTGCAGAAGAGCACTCAACAACATCACATTTGCTCCTGCTGCAGCCTTGGTTTTGTTTTTAAACAGTCTGAGTGAAGTGTTAAGTTTGACGTGATAAAGGAAAGCATCCTTCTAGTCCAGGACAAAGACACCAATTCTGCAAGGGCAGGTACTACAGTAGAGTAGTTTCTGCTGGTGTTCAAACTGAGTCTTGTCAAGAATTCAGGTTTAAGATGATGGCCAGATCAGTCATGGTGGAATTCTCAGCCTTCAGACTTCAATGATTACAGACTGTGGCCCTTACAAACACTTTTAATATTATTACAAGCTGTATGTTAAATACATACTCTCTGGATTATGTCAGGAAGGAAACTGGAGATGAAGGTAAGCCCATATTTTATCTGCTTGTAGGCACTCTGCAGTTAGGTAACCTATTGATTTTCTTTGGGTGTACTCAGTGTTCCTGGGGTAAACTTTTGTTTTTAGAGTAGGCTAATCTTTGCATTTCCTGTCAGCTTGCTTTTCAGAACAGTTTGTATTTATTTAAAACTGAAAACATACAGCAAATGTTCTGTTTCACACAGCTTCCTGGCACTGAAAATCTAGCACACAATGTTTAATTATACTTATTAGTATTCGTTAAATAGCACTGCAGAAATTTCTGGCTGCTGAGCTTGTGATTAGCATTTGTAAACTGAAAGAGGTGTTACCCCCACCCTTCCTGCATCATAATTCAGGCCTTGCATAATCCCCACCCAAATGCCTATTTTCATCCACAGAGCTCATTATTTTTTCTGAATCATAAATGGAAGCCACACCCGTGATTGCTCATAGACTGTTGCTATATTATTTATATATTGGTGTGCACCTTGATCCCAGTTGCGGTTAATTTTGGAAAAGGTGTTAGGTATTCCAAATTTCAAGTGGCATGCCACTGAAACATGGGAACCATGACTGCTATTCATTTCCTTACAAAGTGATTCAGAGGAAGAGATGCTTCTTTCTGAAGATTAAAACTGTCGTCCACAAATTATTAACATGTGAAAGCCACAAAGGAAGAAAAGTGCAAATACACTGCCATGAAACACCAGAAGGAAAACCATGCCAGATTATCCCACCATACCCACTCTGAATCTGCTTAAGGATGCTAATTACTAATCACATTGAGCTAGCATTATAACATACTAAGAGGCCCTCCATGCCTCTGGGTGTCTCTGGATCAAGCATGGGGTCATCAGGCCTGACACAGAATAGCTTCCCCTGCCCACCACCTACCCAGGTGACCAAGAGACATGTTCCTGTTGCCTATATTTATTTTACCTTTGTTAATGTGTTTATTATTTTCACAGCCACTGCAAGGACAGGATCAGCACTACTGAGTGCTCTTATGGAAGGCAGCTGGAACACACAACCAACCCTATAAACTTTGCAGTGGTGAGGTGTAAGGATCTCCAGGAACTTAGCAGCTTCAAGGAAGTTCACACAAAGGACCACATCAGCTCGTTGAGTGTGAGCTGCTGCATGGCAAGGTGCAAGGGGGACACCAGTGAATAGCAAGTGGGCCTCTGGCAGGTTACTCATTGCCTTGCAATCCCTTTATTGTCATCTACTGGCTGTTAAGCAAGGTCCAGAGGAAAGAACCATATTACGCTGCACCTGGTGACTTCATTGGTCCCATATCATTTTGGTAAGTTATTCAAGAAAAGTTTTCCTGCATCCCAATTGCACACCCCAGCACTTAGAGCTTAAGCAATTGACATTGGGACTGGGCTGCTGTGATGAAGAATCTAAACAGCACCAGCACAGCAATAGGCACGGGGCAGTGCAGAGGCCTTCAACAACACAGGGCAGAGGGGAGATTTCACACCCTGACACGTTCTGTTGCTCATGGGATTCAATTGCTAGTGGGAGGGAGGGTTGTCTTTTCAGAGTAACTTCTCATCATGGTGAAAAAACCCAATGAATGAAAGTAATTGCTGCGTTAAAAGCCGTGGGGACAGACAGCCCCATCTAAGACACTTAAAAATGGATGCCAGCAAGGTGAGTGTCAGTGAGCTCCTGCCTAACACAGAGGCTGAGGGAGAACTGTCATGGGGCTCTGAAGAAGAAGGGCTACCCTGAAGGAAGGATGAACTGGTTAGTTCCTGAATTCAAGTTAAATGGTTTAGTGCTAGTGTTTTGTTAAAGGCTGACAGTCTAAACATACTCTTAAGGGTGAGGAGACCATGTGAAGACATTTCCTTCTATACCCAATCATATCCTGGCCAGTGCTGGATGCAATACACAATTGTTCCATGGGAATAGCCAAGGATCTCATTACTCCACAGGGAATATTTCCACTGGAGGAGCAGACCTCTCCACTGAGACAGAGACTGCAGGCTCAGCCAGCAGTCCAACCTGAGCTGGAGGTGATGCAACACAGCACCCAGGAGAGCTCGAGATTGCTCAGCCTCTCGGGCTGCTGACACCTCACAGGCCATTGCAGGGTGCTCTGGACATGCTGCCTCTCGCAGGCCACACTTCTCCTGTCATCTGAGCTTAATTGGACCAACGTGATCAAAAGCAGTCTCCACGATAAGACAGGAAGCTATTGCGTGCCCTGGAGCAGCACAATGAGTAAGGCAGCTGTTTTACAAGCAGTTCAGTTCACAATATAACACCTGAGCTTTATGTTGGGCCAGTCAGTCACCTGCAAGGGAGCAACCAATGCAACACAATTGCAGAGCCCCGGCTTTCTCCAGCAGCACAACAGGAGGCAGGTGGGCTCGCTGGCTGCAGCCCTGGAGGATTTGATGAGACTGAACGTTCCCCTGAGAGGCTCTGTGCAAGGCCACACACAAGTGGCCAAGACCCAAAGCCAGAGAGGCCAAAGCCTCCAACTCCTCTTCATGATCTATGCACATGCCTGTGGAGAGCAAGAGTGGGGAGGGGGCAGGGGAGGCTTCATCTCTTCTCCTCATTATGGGTGATTGAGACAGAACCATCACTGGGCACCAGCCAGGGAATGTCACCCTAAGTGCCCTTTCTTTCTTTTTGAAATTATTATTAAAGTTGTTAATGCTCTGTAGTTTTTCTAAGAGAAGGGAAGAAAAAAAAAATAATTTGCTGCAGGGGATTTATTTGAAAGTTGCCAGCAAATCCTGTGTCTTTGTGAGTCCATCCAGGAGCTTAGAGCTTCATTATTACTAATTTCCTAGTACAAGCATTCATTTACCTTCTACATGACTGAAAGGAAGGTAAAATACTCCTTTGCAAAACACCATGGAAAAACAACCGAGTAGTGCATCAGATGTGGTCATGAGAAAAGTCAGCACAGATAAATGCATCATCTGTTGCCAGTTCTCTCACAGACTGCAAGAGCAGATTTCCTGTGAAAAATGCAAATGATAGTGCTGTGCCCATCAGTGATCATCACCACCCAAGGTGGCAGCTTCCTGCCTATCTGCCAGTCACTATCTTGCCTATCTGGTGACTTTGGTGTGAGAGTGCTTTTACCACATCATATATAAAATAATATGGGAGAAAGTATGAGTCTGAGACTAGAGCTGCACGTATGTGGAAGTAGCAGTGTGTTTCTTAGGAGAACTCATTAAAACTTGAAAGTATTTCAGTGCACAAAAGTAGGCAGCTCCCAGAGTTGACACTACTTAGAGTAGAATGTGTGCAACTTTAAAAAGTCGTTCTGAAATGACATAGAGACCATTCTGACAGCGTAACTCAGTGGAAATTAACAGCACAGAGAAACCAAACACCTAGTTTAGAGAAGAGGTGTAACTATAAGAACCTCAATAGCAAGATGTCTCTCTGTAGTACAGAAATTCTGAAAATCCTGAATTCTAGCAGCAAAAGCCCTGAACAGAGTCTTTAAAAACCAAGATGATTCCAGCTAAACTACAGTGCAGGAACTATCCTTGTTGCCAGGTTTAGAGCCAGCAGATGATGCTGTATTGCCCAGCACCACATCCTATATTCTCCAGGAGTAAACACAGTGGGTCTGGCTGTCAGGGAGCAACAGCAGCAGCTTCTCCCCAGTGGCAGACAGAGCTCAAAAGCACTGGTGATGGTCAGCTAGAGCAGGACCCTGCAGCAGCAAGAGGCATGGCCCAGCAGGACCTGAACAAGGAGAGCCGAGCAGGTCTTGTGGATTCACAGAATCATGGAATCATTAAAGTTGGAAAAGACCTTCAAGATCATCAAGTGCAACTGTCAACCCACCACCACCACATTCACCATTTAACCATGTCCTCAAGTGCCATAGCTGCACTTTTTCTGAACACTTCCAGGGATGGTGACTCCACCACAGTCCCTGGGAAGTCTGTTCCAATGCTTTACAAACCTTTCTGTGAAAAAGAAATTCCTAATATCTAATCTAGACCTTCCCTGGTGCACTTGAGGCCATTTCCATTCCATTGCTCCTATTTCCAAAGATGGAGAATACACAAATTCTCTGGGCAACTTGGTCCTGTATCTGACCACAGAATCATTGAGGAAGCAAAGTTTCAGCCAGTTCTCCAGTGATCAGTCATCCAGCAGCTCTAAAGCAAAGGGGCAAGTCCAAAATCAGATGGAGAAGCCTCCTCAGCAAGTCAGGCTCGTCAAAGATCAAAGCTATGGCCAAGCCCCAGTTTATATGGAGCTCCTGGGCCATGAGCACAGGGTGCTGAGGAGACGCAGGTGTGACTGGCCATGATGGGCTCTCAGTGCCCAAAGCTGCTGCTCAACCCTGGAAAAAAACGTTTCCATGCTGTTTGATGGAATGATGGTCACTACTCAAGAAAATTTTCATTAAGAACAGGCAGCAAATTTAGGCAAACACTTTGGGTGTTGGCCTAACACCCAAAGCAGTTTGGAGCATGTAATGCATTTAAGATTGAAAGTTCCTATCAAAACCCCAAAAACTGACTTTGGGAAGTCCTGGTCAGAATACAGGACAGCTACCAGTGGGGAATGTCACTGATGCTTAGAAAGGAATCACCTTGCTTTTCACTAAGTCTTGAACAGCAAATAAAAACATAGAATTAAAGAAAATTGTATTTGGTACAAGACTGGACAGATTAAGTCACAAAATTACACTTTTAATTTATACTCTGCTGAAAAACAAAGATCTTTAAGTATCTGGGCCATAGTTAAACTACACAGTTAATAGTGAAGAAATCCTCTGTTCAACACAAAGCAGACCATTTTAATTGGACAGACAGCTGCAGAAACTGCCATTTGAATTCAGAGGATTCCTCTGATTCAGAACAGCAGCTCGACAAGATTGCAATGAAAACTGAGAATCCCAAAGGAAATTCTACTATAACCATCCATGAGGAGAGGATGGCTGCAGTACTTTAAAGCTATTTCTGAACCGAGTACATGCCTGAACTGCAAGCAAGTTCTGTCTGTGGCTCAGAGGTGCTGCCACTTTAAGCTGTAAAAATAATGACACCACCAATATTTAAAAATCAGAGGGATTTGCACAGAAATGTCCCCAGTCCTGCTGGGAAACTTCCATCAGCTGTGGAAGACTTTAGTGTTACCAGTGTTACACAAGTCTCACTAGACCCAACCCTGCTCTTTAGAATATAAGTGCTTGCATGAGATCCTCAGACAACTTTTCTTCTTCCTCCACCATTAGTGGAATGGCCTTGAATTAAATTGTAAAAGTACAGAAGTATCTACATGACTTGGAGGGCCATAAACCCTGCATAGGGAGGAACTATTTAAGGCTGCACAAAGGGTATAATTAGAAGCTGTTGAATGAAGTAAAGCAAACGAACAAGGCCAAGTATAAAGCTTCCTCTCAATCTATGATGCCTTCTAGCACACAGAACAATCTTGTAGAGAGCAGAAAGGCTCCTAGAGCTGCTGCAGAGACTGAGTGTGACACAGAGCACTGCAACCCCTAACTGCTGCACCACCCAGAGCAGCCCTCAGTGCACCTTGGCAGCGTGGAAGAATTGTTACCTAAAACACAGGGTTCCTGGTTTTCCCAAGCCTGGACTCGGTTCTGGAGCCTATCATGTGTGTCAGCACTGCTTCCCAAAGCACAGCCACAAAAAGACAAGCCAGAAATGCTGCCTAGTCCCTTAAATGATAAGGTACTGTGGGGTACTCAGGATACTGAGGCCTGGGCTCAATTCCCTCCCATCTGGGCTGTGTGGCTGGGCCTGCTCTGCACACAGAGCTCTGCCAAGTGTCCACAGATGCTCCTAGAAAACCAGGGTGAGGTGTGCCCTGCAATGCCTTCCACACAAGACACATGCTGAGTGAAGGAGCTGGGCCAGTGTCTGAGGCAGCACCACTGCCAGGATTCCCACAACCTGATCCTCACCCCTGCCCCTCCTTGGATGCTTCTCAAGAGGTAGCAGGAAGAGGCTGAAGGCCAGATAAATTGTGTCAGCAAGGATAGCCTGTCCCTTTTTGCCGTTCTTCCCAGAAAGCTTTTGATTTCCTGCCAAGTGATAATGCTGCAAGAACTGTAGAATATCCATGGAAGTTCAGAGCTGGGGAGTGTTGTCAGAGCCAGCTGTCAGCTGACAAATCAGGGCAGCAGGGAGGCACATCTGCTCTCATTTTACATTATTTTCCTTTCTTTCCATACCATACGCAAACCACATTCTAAACATGCTAGAAGATTATCTACAATTTTGGGCAACAATTCATTAATTCACCCAGTGTTTTGTTGCTTATTTTTCAAACTTCAGATGTTGCATTCTATGCCCTACTAAAATGCAGCCCCCCTACAACACCAACACATCCTTTCTTCTGGAGGTACAGCATGAGAACATGAATGGATGCAGTGCTAGGGATTATTTCTGGAGTTGACACCTTCCTACATCTCTGTCACATACTTACCTTTTCAACCAAGTCATGGGTCACCCAGGCTGCTGGAAGACAGGTTTTTTTCATCATTTTGGGATCGTTGCTTATGTTTGCATCTTTTTGTTGAAAGAACAAACAAAATAGATGAAGTAACCATTCTTTGTTCTGACAGTCACTGTGGGTTTCATACCAAATGGTAAGCATATACATAAATGGCTAGCAAGCTGTCCAAGGCTTGTCATTACTGGATGAAGCATATACCCTTGTGTGCTTTCACAGCTTTAAGTACTGGTGTGCAGGTTGGTTTGTATCTGTTATGGTTCTGTTTGTCTCCACCCATTTGAAAAATAAAACCTTTGTCTCTCTAGAAAAGCATCCTTTCTCTGTTGCTGAGGGACATATTCCTGAGATAGGATTTGCTCCTGCTCACAGCACAGTGCTGTGCACGTCACTTTCCCCTTTTGGAAAGAAATTTGCAAAGAACTGCAATAATACCACACTGTTCACTCTCCATATGTTTCTTCTGCCTCCTCTTCAGTTAGAAGCTTGTCAGTCTGAATGAAAATATTTCTCATCACTGCAAGTATTCACTGATGGCTTCAGCATCTATGCCCTCTTGTGTACATTCCTGCTCCTCAGCCATATAATACTTCTCAATTCCCTAAGAGAACTCATTCCCAAGGATGCCTTCAAGCCCACAGAACAACCAAAATCAGGAGGAAAAAAAAAAACAAACCAAAAAACCATCATTCTTGAGAGATGATCCAAGGCAGAAACCAACTGGCTGCCTTCTCATCAGGAAAACAACCAGCCCCTAAACCCTCCAGGTGCCAGGGAAGAAAATGCTAAATGTGAGATACACAAGAGTGGATGCATTCCCTTCAGTTTAAGCTGAGCTCAGTGGCAGCAATACCCAATCACCACAGGTTCTAAAACTAATGCTTGCAAATAATAAAAAGGCACAAAGTTTCTAGTATACATGAAACAATGAGCAGAAAAGTACCTCAGCTCAGCAGCAGGTAAAGGAGGATTTTATGAAAAGAGATACTGAAATGTGAGGAAAAAAGCATTTCACTAACTGGAAGGCAACTTTTTTCCCCTCAAATCAGCGAACTCCTTCTTAACACTTATCCTTAAGGGGAAAATTAGCCTAATCTTAGTTCATACACTTACTTACCCTAACTGAAAGACCAAGTTAATGACACAGAAAGAGAACCCAAGTAAATTCATGTTTGCTGGACATCTGCAATGTAAAAGGTTGAGAACAGGGTCAGCTGTATGAAGGTAACTGTGATGGAAGCAGTTACAATATTTTATTTACCAAGTCTTTTGCTGAACATGGTGAAAGACTCTGCAAGTTAAGCAGATACATCCATGGGCTCTAGGCTCATTTTTCTGAGTGTTTTTCCTATTACCATTTTAATGGGAGTGGGAAAGCCCAAATATACATACTGAAAACCTCATTTCTGTAAATTGAACTCCCTCAGCCTTGGAAAAAAATTATAATCAAATTTATGGCCACTTTGCTAATGCTTTGTATTAAAATATTTCTGCAAGACTAAAAACAATACAAGCATGGAAATATTTTCCCTCTAATGTTACAAAGCAGTGCTGCCACCCAGGAATGGAGAGCTTTTCCTGTATTCTGAATCATGCCCATTTACAAACCAAGTAATTATTCCAGATTCTAGGACAAAGACTCTTTCCATCATTTGGTTTACATTTGCATGGCAATACCAGTTAGATGTGCAGATTTACCACACAAACATATAAAATCTTACATAGATTACAACTTTTGCATATCTTGAGCATATTTCAAAGCTAGAGAAACATATGAAATATTTCCTAAACAAATTAAGAGACAGAGCATAGAGTTGAAGCAGTTCTTCCAGTAGTTATTAACAACGCAGACATTTTTTAATTCCAAATTTGCAAAAGTATCCATGTATTTCATTACGAAAATGCAGTAATTGAGAATGAACTTGTTTCCCATTAAAATAAGCAATCATAAAGGCTCCTATGCAGTCATTTTCTGAAGTTCAGACTATGCACTTCAGATGTATGCAGAACCAGATCTCCAGAGGCTGGGGTAACTTCAGAGTCCAGTGAGGTGCCATCCCTAAGCATGACTGCTGACAGAGCCAGGTACCACCAGAATGATTTGGTGAAAGAAAGGTAGCAAAGATGGAAATTGATGCCAAGTTCTTAATTCTCATGGGAATACAGCTCCATTACTTCCTCCAGAGACCTGTCCTGCAACTCCTCTAAACTGACAAAGGCTCACTTAAGCCAGGCTTGTAGCAACTTCCAGTTTTTAGTAAGCAGAAACAAGCACTGCTACTGGTGGCATTTTACCAAATCCAAACTTCATGCTTTATGCTGATTATTAGCTGCCCAAATAGCTCAATGGATCTGCAATCATTTAATGCAGAAGACAAATTTCAAGGTATCATGTTCAACCTGCACGAACTCTGGGGTGCTTGACAAGGAATGAATATTCACACTTTTAGTTTAGTTCCAACACTGTTGGAAAATTAATACCAGTTACTTGCCTTATTTGTACACAAGAAATTAAACATTGTTTTAACTAATTCTAGGTTACAACTTAATAATTTATGTCATAAAATCAGAGAATATCCTGAGTTGGAAGAGACTCATGAAGGTCACCAAAACCAACTCCTGACTCCACACAGGGCAAACTAAAAGTTAAACCATACACCAAAGAAGTGGTGTGAGAAGTGTTGCTCAAACAATTCTTGAATGCTGACAGGCCTAGGGCCATGACCACCTGCCTAGGGAGCTTGTTCCAGTGCTTGGCCACCTTCTCATTTCAGCTCAGACTTCAGAAGAACTGTGTGAGAATCTAAACAGATGTTGTTTTGAACAGTCCATGGTGGTGGTGAAAAGGTTTCAAGGGTCTGGGCTGGGAGAAAACACAGAAAGGAACAACACACCAGTAGGGATGCTCCATTTTTATTTACTCAGCAAACATTTTTCCATGTGATTTTTAAATGCCATCCAAGAACTAACTAGGATTATTAGATGCTGGCTGGCTTTTTGTGATGAAGTTTTTTCTAACAGGATCTTTTTCCAGAAATGAAGACCTTTGGTTTGTTAAGGTTTCCCGGTTCAGCTAAGTACACTGATCTCTGACCACTAATCTCACCCACAATTAAAGTGTATTTACAACAGTGCACATTACAGTTATTCTACAAAGGATAAGACTCTCTATCTAAATTTGTCCTAGTCCCTATCCCACAGCAGGATTTCACTCTTTCAGTATGAGGGGTGCCTTCACCTGTTCAGCCACTTCCTTCCCCAGCAGCGTTTCCACAATGGCCAGCCCAAACTCAAAGCTGGTGCCAGGCCCACGGCTGGTGAGGATGTTGCCGTCCTTCTCCACGCGGCTCTCCGAGTAGGAGTAGTGTGCTTGGGGGAACACACAACAGCAAGAGGGTCAGTGTGGGCACTGTGCCCACAGCTGCCACAGAGGGCACCAGGACCTCAGCACTGCCCCCCTGCAGCTCATCCCTGCCTGCTGTCCTCAGGGAAGAACAGGGCCCACGGGGAGCTCATTCCCAAGGTGTGGGAATGCCCCTCTGACTGTAAAAGCTCCTCAAGAAGTGCTCACTGAGCCTCTCAGCTCCCAGGAGGTTAATTCTGATGTCAGACTGCTTTGGTGGAGCTGTTCACTAATTACTTCTTTTCCAAATGCATGCAGAAGACATTGGGGGAACCCATCTGCTCACCTCCAGCCTCATTAATGCTCACAGAATGACCTTCCTAGCATTCACCATCATTTCTCTTAGACTGGAGAAAGAAGTGTGGAGTCTTCAGCTACCCCAGAACCAAGGCAATACTCACAGGAGAGCAGGAAAGGTGCTCCCAGAGTTTGCTGTTGGGACCACTGAGGCAAAGAACTAAAGGGGCAAGAGATGGCTCAGCCTCTAGAGGATAAGGTGATAAATGCTCCTCACATGATAGCAGCAGCAGAAAACCCATGATATATATAACAGAGGGTGGAGCCCTCTATTTTCCAGTGATACAGACTCAATTCAGTGAGAAAAATAAGATAAAAGAGCTCTTTTCCTTTCTTTAAATTGTGGGTTCAGGTAAAAAAAAAAAAAAAAAAAGAAAAAGAAAATCTGAGAAGGGTTTGGACAGAAACATACCTCCATTCATCATTTTGTCTTTGGCCAAAGGATGCGTTGTGACTTTGCTTCCATACCCTATCCCATGTGCCAGAAGGGCAGTAGGACCTGTAAGAACACAGAGTTGCACCAATGAGGAACTGCCTTCTGCTACAAACACTTACAAGAACAGATATGTGGCCATTAGGACGCCCAGGGGTCAGAGCTCACTGTGGACAGACTACCTTTTATAAAAACTGATGCCAGCCCTATCTCTGAAGCAAACAGCTCTCACATTACAGTTCACACTGATGTCCCACCCATGACTGTGCTGCCTTTGAAGGAGGGAGGAACAACCCACGTCCAGACATTTTATTTAAAACTGCTTGACATTAAGAAACAAAAGGTCTGCATTTCAATCTGAACATTAACTACCTACAATTACTTTACAACCTTGTTAAACCTTGAATTTAGAGACTTAACAGATAGGATTTCATTTGAGCAAGTCTCTACATGCTGCAGCTGTGTGCCAAGCAGTATTTTGGACAGATCATGGACTAACTGTTCAGTTTTTGGAAAAGTTTCTCTTTTCTTCTCATACCTCCTCCTTAGCCTGAATTGAGGAAAGAATTTGTGTCAAGAAGTGCTAAGTCATCAGGTGGGAAATCCTAATGGGAATTCCAAAAGAAACTGAAGGCAGGATTTTTCTGACATGAGTTTCATTTCTGTTCATTCGTTTAATTCTGGATTTAGTACAGGAAATAACCTCTTTTATATTCAGTTGGAATAAGCTCTAAGAGTCATCCTGCTTACAAGCAAAGGCCTCCACTGGGCACATGTGAATTTGGATTGTTCTGCAAGAGACACAGATAAAGGGGCAGAAGAGTATCACTGCCAAGTTGAGGAACAGCTGTTTACAGCTTTATGTGCCTAACACCTAAATGAGGAAGAAAAGCAGAGCCCCCTCAGCAATGTACCCAAAAACAAAAGTGAAAATCCCCTCCTGGAATACACTCTGACTGCCTTTTATGCATTCATCATCTCTCTCCTTACTCTCAGCTTCAGGTCCCTAGACCAGCCTTCAGTTGCAGTATTGGCAATTTTTCACCTTGCTTTTTAAAACACAAATCTTACAAAGTTCATGATCAGGACACCAAGCTGTGCAGATTATGTAAGCAGACAACCCTCTCCTCAAACCAAGTCCATTTTTTGCTGCAGCTCAGGAAGGGTGAGACTGTAATTCTATATTTCTGGCCTTCTTTCTGAAGCTAAAGGGCAGGAGTGGTTATGTGAGATAAATTTACAGCAATGACATTCTGTCAGTGCTGTATACTTGTAGGAAGATCACCAGAATAAGCACATACTTTAAAAAAAAATCCTAGCACACTACCTTTCACTTTTTAAAGACAGTAACACAACTGATTCAGAGGAACTAGGTAACAAGCAGAACTTGCAGGACAAGTGTTCACAATGATTTTAGAGATTTCTCTGCTATTAAATGTAAAAAAAAAATCAATGCTGAAATGGATATAGATATAAACTATATATATATATATACAGGCACAAATTCCTGGTACTAAATTACAGGAACACAGATTTCTAAGACAGGAAACTGTCTGCATGCTCCTTCAAAATATCCAAATGTTTTACACAGCAAGACACTTTGTTAACCCACCTGCACATATTGCAGCAATCAGGCCTTTTCTGCTTTCCTGGTCCTTCAAAATGTCTTTCACAGCAGCAGACTGTATGAAGAAATCACAAGTCATTGTTTGGAGTTGGTTATTTGAACACTTGAAACAGTTTTCACTGAAATTTCATAAACATGTTTTGTACAGAAAACCAACTGGAATTTTCCCTCCTCGCCTCAGGACAGAGGGCAATGACAACATGAAGAAGGAGAAAAACTGAAACCAAGACATACTTGTCCCAGAAGGAAAGGGGAAGGAAATTAAAAAGGAACTGCAAGGAAGTACTTGACTCACATGAAAGCTGGTTAACTCATGGCCACATAAAGTTGTGTTTGAAAATACAGGAGCAACAGAAAATAGTATTCATAAAACATCTCCAGGCAGTCTCTGTCATTCTTAAGAAGATTTATACTGCATATTTGTCTCCTACTCTGTGGCTTACAAACTCTGTGATACCACCTAAACCCTGTTTGATAGATCAATTTGTTTGTCTGCTTGCCTTCCACAGGGAATTCATAGTACCACTGCAACAGTTTTGCACCAGAGACAGAATTCTGCAAAGGAGCAGAGTCCCTTGGGTTTGGACAGTTTTGTGTCTCAGCAACGAATCTTCACTCTTCATATGAATATGAACAGAGATCTTCCCATAATGCACAACACCTTTCCATTTTTATTCTGTTTTACTAGGTACTCATGGCCAAGAATTTTCCCAGTTGTCCCACCTGCATAATCACAAGAAGGCTTAAGACCATTAACTATTAGTTAACTATCAGTTTACTGAATCATTCAGAAGAGAACTTTTAGAACTGAACTGAATCTGCAGGATTACTAAGCAAGTGCTGACCACGCCACTACTCATGAGAACGTCCATCAACTTTTAAAATGTCAAACTTTACCTCAGACAAGTTTTGAGCTCCAAGGTTCCCTCCAGGCAGGACCACAACATCGTAAGGCCCCTAAACAAACAAAGACAAAACTGTTGTGCTGAATAGAGGCTGATAGATACATTACACTGTTTACATACATTACACTGTTTGACGACCACTGCAGCTGATTCAAGTGGCAAGCAAAGAAATCTACCTTTTCCTTCACTGAACAACACTTTATGATCAGAAAACCAATTCCAATTATGAAAAAAAACACTATTTCCTGTTCCAGTAAAAGCCTATTATCAATTAAGTCTCTCACAGAACTGACTTTTAAGCCTACTGCACTTAAAAGCTTCAGCAAGCAACAGCTCTTGTGTTGCAAAGACAAGTGGTTTTGCTCCAACCTTACTGTACTATAACATTATTTAGCTTCCCATGTGAGCTTTTGAGTTGGTCCAAATCACAGTATTTTGTCGAGCCATCTAACAGGAAAAATAAAGCTCTGTGACTGATGTTTTGCAAAAACAAATAGCTGGGCAGAATTCAGAAATCTGTCTGAACCTAGCAGGCTGTGAAGCAGGATATCACTGAAGTGGGACACAGTGGGATGTACAGTTCTGTAATTCACTGCTACACAGAGTTAACACAACATGCAACATATGTCCAAAGGTAATGCATAAGCTTTCCACATTCACCTCAGAAACTGTGAGAAAGACTGTGCTGACCATTATATCAGAGAAGGGTGATGACCAACCTCCTTTCTGGCATCTTCAAGACTGGCATCAGGACAAATGAAAACATCTCGACTGCACTGCACTGGTTCTTTTCCTGTTAGGCCTGCAACAGTCACCTTGATCTAATAGGAAAACAAATATATTATTACAAAACAAGAATTTGGGCCATTTTTCTTCTATGTTAGTTCTTAAGTAGTACATAGAACAAGCAAAGCCATACTGAGAGCTTATGTTGTTCTTATGACAGCCAAAATGGGGAGCACAGTGATGGAATGACAAAGGTGGTGGGAGAAGGTAATTTTTATTCCAGTCATTTCCATGTAAGTGAAGTCAGTGTGTTTATTTAAAGTATTCTTTTCATTCCTAATGAGATGGTAACAGTGTGCTCCTACAACTGCACGAGTAACAAACAGTGAGGAATCCCAACAGCCAGAACTGTAGTTAATAACTGAATTTCAAAAGTAGCTCAAGAAAAGCTGTGCAATGTCATGAGCTGTAATGTAGTGAGCTTTTCTGACCCCTAAAAAAGAGGCACTTCCAGTTACTATACATGGAAGTAGCTGTGTTTTCTGACAGAGTAGGATGTACTTGAAACATTTGCTCTAGTCCACCTGGTATTTTGAAAGGTTACCAACAAATGTCAATTGTCAGGCATGCTCATTAGGCTCATGGCACAAATATTTGCTAACCAGTAAGGTGATGAGGGTAAATTTTCACCTCACACAACAGAAGACACACTGAATTCCTGGCAATGAACATCAACTTGAGGCAATGATTTCCCCTTGACCAGGCACTCACAAAGATTTTTCACTGTCTGCATACTCACCCCAGCTCTTCTCATAACATCAGTGGGGATTACAGTTTCCATTTCCTCTGCCCCTTTGGCCAGAATCACCAATGCTCTCTTTGAGGCCATGTCTTGAGGGGCTGCTATTAGGGAGGTGGTTGTGAAGGAAGGGGCTGAGGAGGGTAAAAAGACAACGTGGTTAGAAAGCAAATCCCCTCATATGAGTCCTCCCTTATGCTGAAATTCAACAATAATTTGTACTTTTGCATGTTCCTTCACTTAAACCACCTCAAAATGGTTCACCAGCTTAAATCAATATTCATAGCAATCCAATTTAACTAAGGAGCTTTTTAAAAATAATGCACTATGATCATCAAAAGATTAAGTCACTTGTGCATGTGGGAGGCACAGCACATCAGCACCAGAAGAGGAAGCAGCTTGGCCTAATCGAGACCTTACATGATCTGTGTCTGCCAGAGAGAGGGGTTCAGGGTGGGTGGCAGAGCTGTTTTCAATTTGCACCCCCTCAGTCATTCCAAGACGACTGACTCCTACCCAGGTCAGCACTTACAAAAAGGGCTTGCATGAGCTTTGACCTCATGTCTGGTTTTTAGTTTCCACACAGCATGCTTCATGAGGAGTTTCCTGTGACTTAATAGTGACTCGACCAGTGCCCCTGCAAAATCTCACCAATAGATTTTCTGGGTTATTTCACAACTTTGTGGGGGAAGAAACACATGTGCACATGTGTGATGGGGGAGCAGACCACAGGATTTAGCAAATGGAAAAAAACAGGCTTAAGACATTTTTTTTTTAGCTTCTAAATTCAAGTTGGTGAATGGCCAAATTTTCATTTGAAGGTTAAGTTAAAATAACTTTACATCATGTAAAATACCCACTAACTCATACAGGTCTGAGAGAAGTCTGTGAAAGCATCTGTGATGTGAGAAGGCATTTCACAGGTTACTGCTGTAGAAGAGAGATATTTTTGTCCTATGCAGGGACCTCCTGTCTAGAACTGCACATAGTACCTGGGAGCTCTTCATAAAATGTGATGCACATTTAGGTGCCTACAAAATAAAATCATCCTCAGCTTGCTTCAACTTCATTTGTTTTCAGCATGCTAAACCAGCCCAAGCAGAATAATTCACTGTGTCAAATCCTACTTTTAGGGTAGCTTTATGTACTGTCAATGCAGAGCCCACTGATCAAGTACACCCAAATCACAGGTATTAGTAATAATTTCAGGACAATCTAGAGCTTCTTAATAGCTTGTCTTGAGGGTACACATTGATTCTGCAAAATTTTTGTATGAATTTGACTAGCAAAATGTACCTGAATAGCCACCATGCAGAAATGCTGCATTTGCTTTTTATTGAAAAAAAGAGTCTAGATCACAGTTTGCATCCCCGTCTTTCGTTAGTTCTTTAGATGAAAACAGGCACCTGATCCTGACTCTTTCTCCTAGTTTTGCAAAATGCAATCCCTCCATAGTGCCTTTAGATATTTATTGTACAACACTGCCAAATTCTCGAGCGTTAGTACTGTTCTTCACGTGGGTGCATATGTAAATAGCTGTCCCACTACTATGGAAAGACAGTTTTTGAGAAGGCAGAACTAAGTTACACAGACCTAGCAGCAACTTCATTTAACAAGTCATTTAACAAGCTATATATACATGGTAAATGCCAGTCTCCCACTTGCTCCTCAGTGCCAGCTAAGGGCGCCTCAAACCTCTCAGCCAATGTATTGCCCTGCGTGGGTACACGTGTCTTTCTGGAGACGGTGACTTACGCTAGAACCAAATTCTAACAAGGCTGGCTTTAAAAAAAAAATCACACCCTTCACTGCCCCGACCACAGAGCCCGCTATTCACAGGCAGGGGACGGCTGAAGGCACACCAGCTCGGCCAGCCCGGGTGCAAAGGCCGCATCCCTAGGTTTTCATCTGTTGTTTTGGGACACGGCGCCACTCCACGCAGCAGGGATGGCACAAGGCCGTGCCCGGGCCGAGGCCGCCTCACGGGCACGGCTGGGGGGCTGGGCCCTGGAACGCGGCTGCCCGGGCACCGCAACCCCGCCCGGCCGCCGAACCCCCCGCCCACACCGACACCCCCCGCCCGCCCGCCGGGGCTCTCTGGCCCGGGCCCGCGGGGGCCGCAGCGGCGGCAGCCACAACTCACCTCAGCGGGGCCGCGGGCGCCTCTGGGACGCTCCGCCCCGGCCCCGCCCGCGCTCTGCCCCGGCCCCTCCCCGCCGCTCGCCCGTGCTGCCTTTGCGCTGCCAACGCGCTCCGCTTCTCTCACGATCTCTCGGAACGCAGAGAGCGCTCCGGTGCCCACCACCGTGACAGGAATCGCCTCCTTCACCTCCTACGGCGGCGCGACCGCGAACCGAGCCGCTGCTGCTGCTGCTGCTCGGGCAGCCCCGGACGTACCGAGCAGAACCGAGCCTTGCTCTTCTGCACCCTCTCCCCGAAGCGTCTGCCCGACACTTCTGTTTNAGCAGCAACTTCATTTAACAAGTCATTTAACAAGCTATATATACATAGTAAATGCCAGTCTCCCACTTGCTCCTCAGTGCCAGCTAAGGGCGCCTCAAACCTCTCAGCCAATGTATTGCCCTGCGTGGGTACACGTGTCTTTCTGGAGACGGTGACTTACGCTAGAACCAAATTCTAACAAGGCTGGCTTTAAAAAAAAAATCACACCCTTCACTGCCCCGACCACAGAGCCCGCTATTCACAGGCAGGGGACGGCTGAAGGCACACCAGCTCGGCCAGCCCGGGTGCAAAGGCCGCATCCCTAGGTTTTCATCTGTTGTTTTGGGACACGGCGCCACTCCACGCAGCAGGGATGGCACAAGGCCGTGCCCGGGCCGAGGCCGCCTCACGGGCACGGCTGGGGGGCTGGGCCCTGGAACGCGGCTGCCCGGGCACCGCAACCCCGCCCGGCCGCCGAACCCCCCGCCCACACCGACACCCCCCGCCCGCCCGCCGGGGCTCTCTGGCCCGGGCCCGCGGGGGCCGCAGCGGCGGCAGCCACAACTCACCTCAGCGGGGCCGCGGGCGCCTCTGGGACGCTCCGCCCCGGCCCCGCCCGCGCTCTGCCCCGGCCCCTCCCCGCCGCTCGCCCGTGCTGCCTTTGCGCTGCCAACGCGCTCCGCTTCTCTCACGATCTCTCGGAACGCAGAGAGCGCTCCGGTGCCCACCACCGTGACAGGAATCGCCTCCTTCACCTCCTACGGCGGCGCGACCGCGAACCGAGCCGCTGCTGCTGCTGCTGCTCGGGCAGCCCCGGACGTACCGAGCAGAACCGAGCCTTGCTCTTCTGCACCCTCTCCCCGAAGCGTCTGCCCGACACTTCTGTTTCCCGAGGCTCACGGTGCACAGGGAATGGCTGTGGCTCAGGGATGATGTTCCCCCTGGTTTTAAGGAGTTTCGGTGTTTTGAAGGACAGGCAGAGCTGTTAACGGGGACCTTTAGAACTGCAAAGCCCTGTTGGGTAAAAGCCTGTTCGCAGGTGCTGGCAGGCCCGGTCTGGCTCCTGGGTGCCGGGCTCACGAGAGCTCCGGCAGAGCACCTCAAGGCCAGGTGAGGAGAGCCGGTCATAGGGAAGGACTTTGCTGAGGGCCCTCCTGGGATCGGTGCGAGGTTCAGCTCCCGGTACGGGGCGCTTTGTGTGCTGCCCACAGCGGACTCCGCTCAGAATCCTGGACAGGCTGGTCCTTGCTCTGCCTGCCCGTGTGCCGGGCACACACACACGGAAGATACGTTCACTTCTCAGTTACAACTCCGCACTCCTCAGCGTCCTCCGTGCCTCCTCTTACCCGCGCTCCGGGCCCGGCTGAGGGACAGGGCCGCGGCCGGGGATTGGCTGCGGGGAGGTGCAGGGGGCGGGACCAGGCTTGGGGATTGGCTGCGGGGGGCCGCAGGGGGCGGGGCCGCGCCGTTTCCGTGCCGTTGCCGTGCCGGCCGGTGCGCGCTCCCTCGGGCCGGTGGAACTCCACACGCTCGTGGCCAGAGCGCGGCGCTCGGCTGTTCCCTGCGTGTCCCTGTCGTGCCCATGTGCTTTCAGCATCTCCGCGCACGGCTGCGGCCTGCCGGCCCCGCCTCTCACCTTTCACTTCCTGGGGATTCCGCGCGGCATTCACCGGGAAGCCCCAGTGGTGAAAAGGGCGGCCGCTGACCGGCATCGCTGAGAGAGCTCTGCGGGCGCTGCCCGGCAGAGCTGAGGGGTCGCGCCTCTGAGAGGGTCCGGAAAGTCCCGCGGGGCGGGAGTTTCCCCGCCACCCCCGGAATGACGCAGCCAGACCCGCCGGGGGCGGCCCCTAAGGGCCGGTGCCGGGTGTCCCGCGCGCAGTCCCGCCGGCCGCGCCGCCGCGCTCCGACCCATGGCTCCGGGCCGGGCGCTGCTGCCCGCGGCGCTGCTGGCGCTGGCGCTGAGCCCGGG
>WAAE01011468.1:0-26264 GCA_013400495.1 Nicator chloris | reverse complement strand
CAGCATCACTTCAGCAAAGGGAAATATCTTTCCATCACTTCAACAGCAATTAAGTGCTTTCAAGAAACAGCAGTTGAATAGGTTACTTTTTCTCTGGAAAATTAGTTGCTTATTGAGAAAAGGAAGTGCTGTGAAGTCTCTTAGGAGGACAGGGGTTTATAAAGATGATGGCTACTTCTGAAGAAAGTATCTTCTTTCTGCAGGAAGTGGTTCTACCCTGTAAGACTTGCTGGTGCTAGGCTTGCTATACTGTGTGTGTGTAGAGTGAAGAGCTGGTTTCTGGACAGATGGAGATCTCTTATTAGAGTTGCAGCCCATCTGCTGGTATCAAATCTGTTTTTCCAAATGCTTACAGAATCTTATTTAAATCTGCCTTGGCCAAAACCTTTAATAGGCTTTAGGGACCCTCTAACAAGGCTTTCAGGTAGTTCATGTTGACTTCTCAAAATAGATCAGTGTTCCTGCCCGTTTTAACTCTCTTTGTCCTTCAGGGTTTTTCTCTTGTCCTTCTGCAGAAACTTAAAACAAAAGTGAAATATTTGGTCTGTATGGAGTAAATGCATGCACCCAGACATTTTATATAGATAGTGGGTAACACATGCATATGTGGGGGGACACACACTCTTTCTCAACATGAGTGGGCACTGTAAAAAGCACATCCTTCCTGAAGGCTGACAGGCATAAAGTGCAGAGAGCCAGGTATGTAATGGCACTTGCCAGTGCTTCTCATTTCCTTAGGGTCAGCTTGCCTTCATTTGAGGCAGCATGGACAAGTCAAGTCCAGCCAGCTGCCTGTTCACATCCCTGCCATTCCCTTGGAGTGTTCATGTTTCCTGATGAGGCATCAGGGTATTCTCAGTTATGCTTCTCAGTTGGAAGTGTATGAAGTTGCTTTATAAGATTAGTCACTGATTCCCCCTGCTTAAATCTTTCTAAGGGTTTTCACACCTAATAGGAGGATAATATATCACAGACATTTTAAATTGTATTTTCGTGTGTATAAAAAGTATAAATCTCACACCTTGTACTACTGTGTCTGAGTAGAGACGCTCTCTGTCTGAGAGCAAAATTACTTTTCTTCTTCTGTTACAGGAGAGTGAAGAAAATGCAGTACTCTTTGAATTAGCATTTATTTCAACTTACAGGAAAGCAGAGCAAGTATCTCTCAACTTATGCTTTGGTCCTAGAGACACAGATTTTCTCGTGTGTACAGTTCTTCACAGCTGAAATGTAGGCCTCCGTTCCATCCTGTCTGTTTTTCAGGCTAGAAATTCAGGCTTTCACAATAATAATTAGTCATCACTTGTGGGAATAATAGCTTTACTCCCAGACAGGTGAGTTCACAGATAAGATATCCATGGTGTCATCTATCTGCAAACCTTGTAATGTTCTGTTCCTCAGAAATGAACCTAAGAAATTATAACTGTCTGAGAAGGCAACACACTTTTTATTTTTTTTCTGCTGCAACTCCTGAGTGTCTGTGGTTTTGCCTGTGTTGTAGAGCATATGTAATTGCTTAAGGAAATAGAAATTTTCCAGGAGCTGCGAATATTACTTCTTTGAGCATCAAAGACTGAAGACTCAGTGCATAAGAGACCTTCCAAATGATCTTTCTCCATCAGTAATTATTTGGACTCATCAGCTATTTTCACCAAGTCACAGGCAGAAAAAAACGTCTGTGAGGATGTAGTTCAGCTTAGGGCATTGGCTGAGAAAGCCATTGGAGTATTTGTAAGAAAAGAGTAGCTGCAGAAGATGCTGGCTGGGTAATAACTTTTAAATTGGATTTTTTTTGCTCAAATTTTCCTAGCAAACCCCACACAAACATGCAAGTGCAGTTTAGCAGAAATATGGTAGCTGGGATGATCCATGTGGGAGTTGGTTAGCTCTCAAATTTAATGTGTGCTTAAGCAAAGAAATCCTGGCATTGTAGCAGTGCAGCTTCTTTACCTGCATACACCTGAGGTAAAGCACTGCTGGAGGAATCAGATGCAGGTGGATGTCATTCAGACTTGATTCTGTTATTCAGCCAGTTTTATCTCCATTATCGAATACTATTTCCTTTCCAGGCAGGACATGAGGTAGCTGTTAGTATGAACTGTCCTCTGAATACCAGGATTTTTTTCTGGTTGAGTACACAAGTCAGCAGCTCTCTTTCTTTTTGTGAGTGTGTAAGGGTGCTGCTTTCAAATGAAGAACACAAACCTTATTTCTGAATCCAGTGCATTTTTCACAAGTACCATATGTGAGGTCATTTTTACCTCTGGAAAAACCGCGTTGATATGCTATAGTGGTATATCTTTTATGCTAATTTCTTTTCCCAAAATGTCTGCTAGTCAAATATATGAGGCTGACAAAGATTGTTTTGCTCAGATCCACCTTTTTCCCATGAAAGGAAGAAGTCTCAAAACTCAAGTGAACGAACCATGCAGTTTACTCACCTTAACAGCCTAAAAAGCCATTTGTGAAAGGATTGGATGTGAATATATAGGATTAAAGTCAGGCTTTGAAATAACATATGGTAGGGTCAGTCTTTATACTTCTTAAGAGTTTGTTGACTCCTATGTTATTCACAAATGTACTGCAAAGCTAGCACTTTTCTTTATGACTAAGGTTGGTGGGTGCTAATGATTCCCTTCTGCCCCCCAGTATTGTAGGACATTAATTCATTAGTTTTGTACCTGTCTGAAGGACTTTCAAGTGCCATATCCAAGAAAATAGAGAACTCTTAAGACACTTGGCTTAATTTTTTGCTGATCCAGTTGTGCTACCTTCATGACACTGATTATTACATTACTGCAAGGGGACCGCCTTACCAAGAAGAGGTATTTTTAAAGGAAGATACCATTCTCTGTTACTGAGACTGAAAGGATTCTGACAGAATCTGAGCCCTTTAGTACTAGAGAATTTGTCTGATGTAGTAAAAGATATCACTTCATTACCATGGAGAGGCCTTAAGCTAAGCTTTAAAAAAAATCTTCTCTAAAGGAAGTTGATCCATTGTTGGAACTTATTGGTAGAGTCACTGAATTTCTAGTCTGTGGCAATTTGTATCTTGGTGCTACTCTAACTCTTCTCAAACATTGGGAACTGATTATGAATCATATTATAATATAATTATAAAATAATGTACTGGATGAAAAAGCAGTTATTGTACTGAGCAATTATCACTGCTTCCTTCACTTGCTCGCCAGAGCCCCAGTGTTTTATTTGTAGATAGCTTTAGAATGTCACAGATGGTGGGAAGCAGTACTTACTGACTTAAATAATGCTTTCTAGTGGCTCCGTGACATTTAAATCAGGTGCCTGCTACTATTTCTGCTCCCCTGACAAAAGCTTTCATTCCCTCCTCGGCTGTGCTGAGAGCTGTGAGTGAGTGAGGACAGACTTCAGTCATGACCTTTTCACAGTATGTGAGGAATGCGAGGCTCTCTCATGCAACAATGGGATAACTGCTGGACTAAAGCTGGAGGTGCCGTTCTTAGTGCCTTTTGTCCCATGGACAGCACATCACCACTCCATCCTGTAGTAAGATGCCTTGTTGCTTCTGGTTATTTCAGGTCATTAGAAGGGTTTAATTTTTGACGTGTGAATGAGGGTGTTACTGGTTCATGTGCTGTTTAAAAAGTGCCACTATTGCCAAGCTGCTTTGTAGTCCTGAAATTTCTTTTTTTTTTCTTTCTAAAGCTTGCCTTAGTCACAGGTCTTCTGCTCCTACTTAGCAATTAAAATGAAAGTTGCAAGTATGAGAAATGCATCAAGAAGACGTGCCCTCTCCGAGGTGGAGCAGATCAACAGCAAAATAAGGGAGTTGCCCAAGAATCTTACACTGACAATTAAACAAAGAGAGGGATACGAGAGTCATGCTACGATTTATGTGGATTAAGCTTACTTTGTAGTGATAATTATATACTCCTCTGAATAAAATTTTAATATCAAATGTGAAACATCAGCTACCCTCATGTATAAAAAGTCATTCTGCAGTTGCCTAGAAAACATGACTTTCATGATCATTATATACAATTTGGACTGGCTTTACTAGTTTGCCTAACACGAAGCTTCAGATAAACAAGTTTATCTGGTTCTGGTGATGGAGACAGAAAAGCAAAGGAGGGAGTCAACACTAACTCTTGCTTGTCTTCCATTGTGTGTTCAGGCCAATGCCAAAAGCTGATTTCTCTTCACCTTCCAGGAAAGAAAGCAAGCACTTTTTGAATAAAATAAACACCGCTTGCCCTGGAGGTGTAAGCCAAGATTCTAGTATGTCACATTCTTCTGTCTTCCAGATATGGGAAGATAATACTGATTCAGGCTTTGGGAGGAGAAATGCTAACATCTCCTCTGTTCATCTGTGTATGCTCAAAATAAAGGCCAAGAGTTATACTTCTGGGAGTGTTTTCATACTGTGTTTTCTCACAAATTTGAGCTAGTTTCTATTCCTTACTTAGGAGGTCTGAGCTCAAGCAGCAAGCTATCAGTTTATAGAGGAAATGCAGTTTCAAAGACATTTTCTTGGTATAGGTTGAGAATTTGCCCAGGAGCGTGAGATTTTTGTTTTGCTGACATTTCATCCTGTCTGCCTATGGGGGAGAAAGAGGAGAACGTGGAAAGAAAACACGTCAGTGGAAGAAGCTAATCTATTCCATAAGAGGAGGAGGGGAGAAATACTTGGTAATACTAATCTCTGCTGACCTCTTAAAATGAAAGAGAAGGAATAGTGCTAAGGTAATATTATTATCAAGTTGTAGGTTGAATGAAAAGCACCATGGGAGTGTGGGGGTTTTCCACAAAAATTTTGGTTCACCTGATCTCTGGCAGCTCTTTAAATATTTTAAAAAAGAGGAGGGAAATGGTAGTTGGACCTTTTAGGGCTGTGTCTCCCCTCTTTGTATCTATAGGAGACATTTAAAAAGTGGATGTGACACAAGGGTTGGTTTCTTTATCCTTCAAAACAATAATTGAGAATAATGTGCAGTAATTAACTTGAGAGCAGGACTCTGAAAGAAAAAAAATTCTCTAAGCACAATTGACTTGATTACCTTGTGTATTTGACTTGATTGCATGCTTGACTTGATTATTTGCAAATAATGCCTTAGTTTCTGGATTGTCTGTGCAAATTGGACCTGTGGCTATAGGAAAACCACATTTGATGTGTGGATTTGAAAATAAGATTTCAAAGATTACTGAAGTGCAAGCTTTCTAGCTTGGCTCCAGCGTTCTGCACTTCAGCCCAGTTTCAGCAACAGTATTATTGGGAATAAACTAATTGGTATATGTAGTCTAGATCTTGTTTGGGGGTGTAAGATGTGGGCCAGTGTAAATAAATAAGATAGATGCCAGGGTTCTGAAATTACAGGGCATGGTAATGGCTTAAGGTGCTCAGGTTCTGAAATGGGAGAGACCAGACTTTCGAAACTGTCCAGGCCTAACCTCAGCTCAGGGTCACTGACACTTGTGCCTGTCGAGTGCTCTTAGAAAGCACTTTCATGCTCAGTGAGTGCTGAATGGAAATGTCAGTGTTGTATTTTCAGGCACCTAATCATGGCATAAGAAAGGTGAATTTTAAGACGTTCTCTTGGATAGAATTGCCTTGCTAAATGTACTTCTGCCTCCATGCATTTATGTCTCCAGGGAAGAGGCCAAGAAGGGGTTCTTGGCTCGTCTGCTAAGAGGAAAGTCTCCTCAGAACCTGCCACCTCTTGCCCAAGTGTCCCTGTGGATCAAGGGGCAATATTGCTCATCTTCAGGACAGTTAAGGTCAGCTAACAGGGTTTTATATGGGACAAATAAGGTGAGGTATTTTTCTCCACGGAAGGTATGTTTTATGTATTTAGAGCCCTCTTGCTCTCTCTTCTTTGTTTTCAATTTTGTCAAAGGATAAAATTTAATATCAGAGTATTTTATGTGATTATTGAGAGATTCTAACAGTGTTTGCTATTGTAGATTTTTTTCACTGTTTCTTGCACATCTAAAAACACCTGCAGAGTGTGTGCCTAGAGCAGCTGCCTTTCTAGTTTCTTGGCGTCATATTCCTATGAAATATCAAGTGTGAGGTAGTGCAGGCATGTCAGTTAGCTGATATTAAAGCACAGTTTTTGACTAAAAGTTTTGTTCTGAAGTTACAACATTGGGGGAGAATGTTGATGCACAAGGTAAGGAAAAAAGCAAGGGATATGTTACTAAAACCAAAACACCAAGTTGTCAAGCATCAGTTGAATTGAAGCAATTTAGCCTTTTGACTTTTAGTCTGTTTTTAGGAACTTTTTGACCAAAATTACTGTGTTTCAGTCTTTAATAATCACAGTTATGGCAATAACTTATTAATATTTCACCTGGCAAAAGTTGAATAAAATTTGGAAAGAACAGGCCTTTAAAATTTTCCAAATTCTTTGTTGCTGTTGGAGACCTCCAATTTCAAATTTAGAATTTAAACCATGCAAGGAAAACTGGTGGTGGTTGGGGGAAACCAGAAATCTGAGCGTTTAACTTCTGCGTGCATAAGCAGTTGAAAAGTGAGGTGACTTTGTAAGTGGCAGGGAAAAAGTATACACCTTGCAAACAGTCATTTTGACAGAATTACCGGGTGTGAAGGGCTGCTCCTGTTGTGCTTTCCATCTTACTTGGGACAGAGCAAGTGGAAGGCTCCCTCATGGGGCTGGCACTGTCTGGATGTTCCATAGGTGGTGTGCTTTTAACGTGGGTTGCTGAGACTTTAAAATGAGACTTTTTAAAGCCGGGAGGTCACTGAGCTTGTTTTCAGGCAAGAGACAGAGCCCCATCCCACTCATCAGGGAGTGTGTGAGCTGTCTGTCTAGAGGGAGGAGCTGGCAGCTGGTCCTCATGAGGTAGACAGGCTCTTTTCAAAAAGTGTCTGAGATATGGGAGAGGCCTCTGGCTTAGGCAACATTTTTCCCCGTGACTGTGCTGCCTGCATGTCTTAGGGCTGAATGGTGCCGAGAAATTGCACTCAGAGCTTGTTAATACAAATGATTTACACCTGAATTTACTCTCTTGTCCCGGAGCATAAAATCTGCCTCCATAGGATGCAACTCCCTTCCTGTGGAAATAGTATTCCTGTGTGGTCTGGGAGTAAATTCTGCCCCAGAACAAGCAGTCTGTCAAGTTCATGTCTATGCACCTCCAGTGCTAACTATTTTAATTTGTCCTGCCTTCCTACACTGCGTTGTGCTCTCTGCTGTGCAAATCTCCCTGTTTGCATGTGCATGTGAGTTTTGGGTGTACGGGTAATGCATGCCCTAGCAGTTTGTGTGGAGCTCATACCACCTAACCCTGAGACTTGCCTACCCCAATCCCATCTCCATATGGCCTCATAACTCTGAAAGGTGCGCCTTCCAAGGATGAGTTCACTTCGCCTTTCCTTGGGANATCCCATCTCCATATGGCCTCATATCTACCATCATAACTCTGTCCCAAGGAAAGGCAAAGTGAACTCATCCTTGGAAGGTGCACCTTTCAATGTTCTTTAATCTGTCCATCCTTATTACAAGGAGTGAAAGGAACAGGCCACAGGATTCCAGATCTTGCTTTCCTTAGATAAAGAAGAGACAGGGAAAGGACTTGTTGCAAGAAAGATGGCTTGACATGAACTGACTAAGAGCCCATAGAAAACTTTACCGGTGCATCCAGATTTCTTTGCTGGTCAGCCTGGGACACTGAAAAACACAGGGGCTGCCAGGAGCATGCTTTTGGTATGGTATTCTACAAAAACTTCAAATGTTTTTCTCTTAGGAAAATTACTCAATATAGTCCTTATGTTGCAATTTATCATAATGTTTGGGTATTGCATAGAACCAAAAGCTTTTGCATGTATCGAACATTTAAGTTTCTGTGTTCACAAAGGACCACACCTCATTGAGGGTTCCCAGAATCTAAGGAGACAGCGAATTTGGAGGAATTATGCATCGCAAACATCAGCATTCCTACAAAATTCTTCTTGTGAAAAACATCCGAGACAAACAAACTGGTGGGGTAGACATCTGTACTGGGCCAGGCACCTCCACTGTGAGCTCCAAATCAGTGCCTGGCTGATGACAGGTGGGCTGTACGGGTGGAGAAACCTGGCCTGGCATTTGCCTGCCAAGAGCTTCACCCCAGCTTCCCTCAGTCAGTTCCTTGGTGCTAGAGAACCATTTTGTGGCAGGTTCTTTAATCCTCATAACCATTGCTGAGACAGACAAGCACTGCAGCTTAAAGATGATTTTGAGGAGGAAAAGTTACGGAGAAAGTTACCAGAAAGTTACTGAAACAGATCTGCTTCAATGAGAATCCCACTCAAATCCCAGCTGGTGGCATTTTGCATGTGGCTGTGCTTGGAATGACTGGTTTTGTGATGGATTTTGCTTGGGCTTTCAAAATCAGTTTGAAATAGTTTGGTTATGTTGTGTTGTGTGTTTGATTTTTACTTGTCAAGCTCCTGCTATCTGTAAAATGCAAGCAGATCTTGTTGCTTGCACTGCTACAGCTGAGGCCTGGGTGGCTGCGTGTGTGTATTCATACTGCTCCTTACTGTGATCAAGAAATTGTTTGCTGTAGGATTCTTTTACTGTGGATGTAATGTGTTTGGGAGTTTCAGCACAGATGCTTAAGGTCTCTTGTTGTGTTGTTAAATAGGGAATTGGCTTATATCTGCTACAAAACAGTCCACATGGTTTAATCACAGCTGAAAGGATGCAGCATTTTGCAGAATGGGGAAAAGGGGAGTGGCAGAGAAGGATTTGGAGCAGGGCAGAGGGGATTGTTGTTCTTATGCTTGGCATTCTCCTTTAGAATATTTATCACAGAAAGTTTTCATTTGCAGTTCATGTATTTGTAGTCCCTAGGAGAAGATGAGATCTTTTAATCTGAATAATCCAGACAGCTTGATTCTAGATGTACCTACTGAAATTTGAGACAGTGGCATGAAATCACAGAATTTCCTGGAACAGTGACATCAGACACTCTGTGCCTGGTGTATGTGAATCTCATGCTGACTGGAAGTACAATTTTCTCTGCCTTTCCATCCATTTATTGCAAGTCTGCATTGGTCCCTACCTTTCCATTTTTCATGCTTTATTTGTTTTTCTCTTTGGGAATTCAGATTTTGTCTTTCTTTTAAATGTGATCTGCGTTTGCTTTCCCTTCCATTGTCTTTTGATGATGACTTTAGTAAATATGCACGGCAATTGAATGCTACAAACTGGCAAGTTGTGCAATAAGGAAAAACAAGCTGTGCTGAGAAGCAGCCAGCAATATCTAATTTTTCAGTAGTAGTATGGAATTCTAGGTGAAAAGGCTAGTATTTTAGCAAGTACTGTCAAAACCCATGTTTTCAGTTAGAAACTGCAGGATATTCAGCCTTTTATGGTGCCATTCTATGTGTATAAACTTGGTTATCTGTAATTAAAAACACATGGAAGGCATAAAGCTGCCTAGACGGTTGGGAAACTAAATATAGTCTGTAAGCCTGTCCCTATTATATTTGTTAGGTTAGTATCCATACACCTGAGCCAGAATTGTGTGGTGTGATGGGGAGGCTCTGGGTGGGTGATTTAAAGGAAGGGGGAGGAGCTTCCAGCAGTACCATTGGGTCATCTAAAACTGTTGGTATCAGTTACTGGTCTCCAGACCATAAGCATTGCTTGTGGAACTGTCTTTTCCATTTCCAGCAGCAGCTTTGGAGCCTTTGAGACATAACAAACTTAGCAGCGATGACTGACAGTACACCTTAGGCTCTTACTACAGCTCACTGCCTCAAGATTTTATTCTCTGGGCTTTGGAGAGAAGCACAGAGAGAAGACACTGCAGCTGCATCCTAATCAGAAATATAAATTGGCATGGGTGCTCAATCTGAGAAAATTCCATAGAAAGCTGGAGTAATTAAGCAGGACACATGGTTTATTTGCTCCTGAGTTTATCGAACGGGTGAACCTTTGCTTTGCCAGAAAATTTAGGGATGCATTCTTCAGTTTTCAAATGAAACTGGTTTTTTCCAGTTTTTGGACAACTGAATATTATATGGTAATGTGGTGAATACATTTTGTCTTTCAAAAAATACTGAAGCATAACCTCGTTTATCTGGGGAAACAAGTCTTTATTTGTTTTCTGGGGATGTAATAAGTAGAGTGCTGCTAACAGTTTTATTTTGTTTTTCACTGCAAGGAGAAGCTGTTCCGTAGATATCAGTTCCACAGCTATTTTGCTTGTGTGCATATTTGCTGGTAGTGTTTCTCACAATAAGGTCATGAGACGCTATCAACAACTCTGAAAGGAGGAAGAGCTTCCTTTCCTAACAACAGCTTCACTGACTTAAACTTGTCAAAATTGTGTTAATAACTGATTTGTTTTAATAAACCTGTAACTACTGATTGATTAGTCATCTTTATAAACAGAGCAAGCTCTTGCCCACAGCATATGGATTAATGCCAGCATGTTGAATGTATGGAAGTAGAGCCTACAATATTAATATGGATCACTATTTTCTTAACCTGAGCTTTTCTGGAGCAGGTGCTCAAAATTCTTTATAACCATAGGGAACGTTTTATATTACTTATTTTTGATGGGTTTCTGTTAATGCTGGAGAATTTTAGTGACTGAGGGTTGAACATGGGCTATTACTACTTGAATACTGCATGCACAGAAAAGATGTTATTTAGTCTTATGTCAGTCTGTTTATTTCCCAGGTAACATGCATGTGTCACTAGCAGAGGCTCTGGAGGTTCGGGGGGGACCATTGCAAGAAGAGGAAATATGGGCTATTTTGAATCTAAGTGCAGAGAGCCTTCAAGAGCTGTTCAGAAAAGGTAAGCATTTTTTAAGACTGATAAAGACAGGACTGGCAACATCTTGGTTCTATTAATGTGCTGTATGAGTAAACTGCCTTGTCCTTCCTAGGCTCAAAACCCCAAACAATACCTTGCTCCTAGGTTGTCTCTGGGTAAGTGCCTCTCTGCACCCCAGCCCAAAGGTTGCTTTCAACCATCACTTCGTGTTCTGCCAGAACCTGTGGCACATCCCATTTCTTGTGGTGATAACTTCAGTTATTTTAGAGCCGTTCAAGTGAGATGGAAACATAGGAAAAAAGTGATAAATAAGTCTGAGACCATTGGAACACTTTGTTGCTGAAGGAGACACAGAAATGGGCACAGTTCTGTGGAGTCATGACTAGTGTGCTCTGAAGAGATTTTGTCTCAAAGGTGAAAACCAGAAAACTTCACCAGAGGGCTGGATTATGATTCCCCAAAATGCAAGTGGCAACACCTACATAGCTACTGAGAGGAATGTGGTATTGTCTTGTACTTCAAAGGAGTAGAAGTATTTCATTTCCCTCCCCCTCCCACCTCAGGCTCCAAGCTCAGCATCTGCAAAACTGCTAATAATACACATTTTAGCACTAGGTCTGAATATGGAACTTTCCCCCTTCCTTATGGTTTCCTTTATTTTCTTTAAAATCTACAAATCCTTAAGGCCCTTCCCTCCCTTTCTTGCTTTCTTTAATAGCAATAAATGCTTAACCTACATACTGAACTTCTATAACAGCTTTAACTTGTTCTCAGATAAGGTATATGCTCCCGTGATGCATCCTGGTATTTCAGCACCTTTATGGGGGGGTCATCCCCTTTTATCTAAGCATGCATATGTTAGCTTCTTCAGTTTTATTAATGAAAAATCAAAGGCTCACACTTTGAAAATAGTCATTGTTTTGCCACATTAGTATGCAAGGGGCACATCTTCGTTATTCGGGGCAAAACACTTTGTATTTTTTGCAAGTATTTGATTTAGAATTTTATCAAGATTCAACATTTAGGTTGTTTTTAGCTGGTTTTTTAAAGGTTTGGTTTAGACAATCTATTGAGTCAGACACTGGCTCTGTCTTATGCATTGCACAGCCTCTGAGAGTGGTCTCTGTCGGATACTTCACAGGCTCCAGAGACGGCAGATGTGGGCAGAAACTGCTCTATGGTGCCTGATTTCTGATCACGCCTGACTTAGCTTTGCAATTACAAATTTTATCAACTTCTCCAACATATTATTTGCCAGGTGAATTATAGGGAGTTTTGACATCCCATTCGAATTTACCTTTGAATGTGTGTTCTCAGTAGTGAAGGGAAGCCCATGTGTGCTTTCCCTATTAGGAATGCTGAGTTTATTGTTGCAATTTGACCAACTGACCTGTCCTACTGCTCCTCATATTGCAAGAAAAGGAAGGCTGGCATCTGCTTTCCTCTTTCACTCTTTGTTGTCTCTTGGAGACAGTCAGGAGAATTATTTCTTTTAAGAGGGCAGATTGTTAAGACCATGACTTAAGAGGGATCTTGAATGATTAGAGGTTTACTCTTGTAAACTTTACAGGAATTGACACATGGAGCTCCATCTTCTAATCCACCTGCAAGATCACAGGTGGATGAGCACATAGTAGTGAAACCACTTAACACTTTATCTGGGGCCTAAATGTTTTTCCACAAGGGAGTCTCCACTGAAAATAAGAGCTCACCCTTTCTTGTCCTGAGAGTAGTACAGAAAAGTTATCATAATCTCTATGAGGACTGCATGCAAGCATCAATGAGGACACAGTCAGCCCTCTTTCAGAAGAACAAGTAGTGAAAGATGAGAGCACAAGACAGAATCTGCCCCAGGACTTCTGATATGTTTTTAAGGCGGGAATGTTTGCCAGCCAAGACTGGCTAAGGTGGCAGAAGCTTCTGATCTTATTTCCTATCCACGAAGACCAAAACACACATTCAGATAAAATCAGTGCCAGAAGAGTCTGTCTCTTTTTTGGAGATGAAGCTGTTTTATTGAGTTGTTTTTCTGCTAGTTCAGCAAACTATTTTCAGTTGCATGTTATTAATTAACCTGGGATATAGCCTTTGGTAAAACACACTTCAAGAGACACTCAAATGAAAGACCTTTTCTGTGTTGCTAAGGTTGATAAAGGTAATCTAATTCCTCCCAGCAAGAGTTGGATAATCAGACAGTCCTTAATGAAGGTTGTCTTCACTAATTAAGTAATCTAGAAACTTCTTTTGTCATCTTGAATATCAGTTTCTATGCTGGCTTATGAAGGTGCTGTTGATGTGCAGGAACAGAAAATGCGGAGGTTCCTGTAGGCTTGTCTGACTCAATTTTGTTCTTTATTTGTGGAGGACTGGTAGCAAACGAGGATCCTAAAGAAATCTTGTTTTCTTTGGTCAAATTTCAGGCCCATTTCTTCCATGCACATGATGTGGAAGAGCTATTTTATGGCAGAGGGTGAGTTTCCAAAATTTTTCAGAACTGACTGATCACTCCTGGGCAGAGGGAGATAGGGCAAGCTTTTGGCTTCTGCAAGATCACAGCATGTTCAGCTTTGACCAGCTCTCAGAAGTGCTCTTCCTCCCTGTCCAGAGCCAAGGAGTCCCTGAACATGCTGTTCTGTAACAAAATACAAGCTTTGCTGAGTGTTTTGTACATTGTTTCTTCAAAAAAATTGAATTAGGCATATTTTTCAACAGTCTGTGCTCCAGCTGTTTTGAAATGAGGGGGATAAAAAGGCCATGGAAATAGCCAGCTCTTAAATTGCCATCTCTTGGCAGCCTCCCCACACCAGCCCAGGAACCACAGACACTTAAAGGAATTACCAACCCAAGTAATTATTTATGTGTGTGATCCTGGTAGAGTTTTGGTAGTTTGTTTCAAGTTGGGAATCTTGCTATTACTCTGACAAATGAGAACCTCTTCTTCAATTAATTTCTTATTTAAGCTAGTTTTTGGAAATTAGAAAAAATGTCCAAAACAAGCTTCTCCTACAGATTTGATGACTTCTTGATATATAAAAATTGTGCATGTCTTTTAGTGAGTCTGTCTTCTTATCCATCAAAGCACTGAATAAAAGAAGCACAGGATGAAAGTCCATTATCTTTCTTCATGCTTAATTGCATATCACATCACGCCTGATTCAGCAACAGATACAGAAATGTGTGTATTTTTATCCCTCATTGTATTTACAGTTCTAACAGATGTTGAACTCCTAAAAAATACTTCACAAATTTATTTCTATCATTATAAAAAATGAAAGCTTAGGTTGAAATGCCCAGTTGCTAATCACCAATTTAGAAGACCAGCTCTGGTAGCTGTCTTGTCAGCATGTTATAAGCTGTTAAATGAAGGAGAAAGACAATCTAGGAGTCAGTTGCAGATCTGACACCAGTTGCACTGGTGATGTTGGGATTAACCTGGAGATTTGAAAAGGCCGATACCAGACCTGCCCTTCTCTTACATCTGTTTAATTATCTGCAATAAGTATTTTGTTGTTGAAAGGGTGTATCAGCTGTTTCAGACGTGCTGTATCTTGCGCTCAGAACTCCATGAGGTCGAAGGAACAAGTCTTTGAAGTAATCTCAAATGTGAGTGTATAAGCGTAAGGAGAATGCTGTGCTCGCTGCTGCTGAGAATTATAAAACAGGCGTCCCTCTAATTTGCTAGGTTTAACTGGAAAAGATTTATCTAAACTTGAAAGCGAGAAAGCCTTCATATGTCACTTAGGCCACTCCTGTTCTAAAGTGTGTGTTGTGGATTCTGAAAAAAAATTGGACCTTAAGTTTGGAGACATGTATCTAAAGAAAGGGGGAAAGTGAGTCTGATCTTAAAAAGACAGGTTGAGCAAAGAAAGTCTTTGCAAGTTGAATGTCTCGCAAGTTTGCATATGGGAAGTGATTTATGTAAAGAAAAGTTCTATCATCTGAAAGTGGATGTGAAGAAGGAAGATTATGGTTTTCAGGGACCTGTAAATCTTGTTGACAGTCAAACTATTGTAGCTGCTTTGCTTGAGTAAGTGTAATGAAAAGAAGGAAGACAAAGTGTGAAGTGTGTTGATGGGGACTAGTGGCGAGTCCGAAGTAGTTGTAGACCTAGTTGGGATGGAGCAGGAAATGGGTTGGTTTGGTTGACAAGAGGAGAAATGCAATAGGAAGGGGTAAAACCCCAAATCCTCATTTCCTAGCTTGTTCTTGTTGGCAGGTGATAAATAATTTCTCTTTCCCTTTGCCAGTAACTGTTGGGGAACTATTTTTCTTTTTTCATCATCTGGTGACATTTGATCTTTGGGTTGCTGAGAAGGAGAGAGATTAGGCTTTTGTAATTCTATTGGGGTTTGAAAAATTTTTTAGATTCTATTCCTCATCCTTTCCTCCACCCACTCTACTCACACCAAAGAGGCTCAGTGAGTACTTGCCCTCTTTGCAGAGCTCCGCAGGATGTAGTCAGCATGACAGTGAAGTGTGGCGTGGTGTTTGATTGTGGGGCAGCTCAGGAACAGAAACTGATCTCAGAAACTAATTGTTCACCCTCTTTCTTGCCCCAGTATCATCAGGAGAGAGTACATGTCAGTTTTCCAAGGGGTTCAGTATCCCATGAGAGCTCTCCTGTCCCTTTGTGCCGAAGGGAGAGGGAGCAGAGGCGCTGCCGTGCTGCTCGCCCTGCACACCAGGCGTGCAGGGACTTGCTGCTCCAGCCCAAGGAGGAGAGGACTTCCAGCAGAAGTGGTCCCGTGTGCTGCCATAGTCCTGGCCAGGCTGCAGGGAGTCACTGGTCTGCCTGCCTCCAGCCTGGCCTCAGCATACACATTTTCAGGTTCTTTTGCTCTAGGAGAAATCTTACTTGTCTCAGGGCTATGGAGGGAAGCAAAGATGTGTGTTGAAAACCTTGGGCATGTTTTTGTGCTTTTAGAGATTTGTGTGTGTGTGTGTTCTGTGCTAATGGCTGTGGCCTAAGAGAGAAGTGGGGGAAAAAGATCCTGAAGGACTGACTTGATTTGTGACTGTAGCTTAGGAATTGAAAATTACCTGCCATCAATATTGTAAAATAGATCCATTTTAAATATTTGTCTTCATGTCTCTTAGAATGTGGGGGGTCTTTTTTATCTTAGGCTATTTGTATGCTGTTAAAGCACATAAAGGATTTTTTTCCCTCTCTCATTTGTTTGGCAGATGCTCTATAGCTGAAGATTATTTCTGTTTTTATTATGTTTAAAGCCAGTTCACTCTCTCACTTTAAGTAAGACTATGCTATTTATCTCTGTCTTGGCACTCCTTGAAATGCTGTGCTCTCACAGTGTTTTGTTACTGAGTCACATAGTTCTGGAGTTAACTCAGAAGGTTGGCAGCTTTAGCACATTTGGAAGCCTATTGGATAGAAAATTGACCAGGAGCCATATCCTGAATTCCAATGCTTTTAGAAAAAGGGGTTTGAAACTATTTTTTGGGGGGGGGTCATTTTCCTCAGTATTTTCAGGAGTGTGTTACCCTTACTGCTCTTGTAAATTATTCTGAAAGCTTAAGTAGAAGATGACATGAATATTATCACTGGAAAATAGTTTCTTTTGTTTTCCTGTAGTTGCTGGCTATTTGATGCATTGCCTCTTTGTTACTTTTTTATCCATGGTGCAAACACGTTAGAGTAGCGTTACTAAAAAGTATTTCCTTAGGTTTATCTGCCTGGTTGGAGTTTTGAGGTAGTCGTTTTGGTTTATGAGGCATGCCTTAAGGAAGGAACTGGAGAATTAGTTGTTTTATCCTCATCCTTCTTCACAATGGATTAGATTCCCTGGAGTTGTGATGTAGGCAATATGATCTGCTATATTAGTTATAAGCTACTGACAGAGGAAGCTGAGAAAATGTCAGTAAAACGAGTGTGGCAAAATCAGTCCTTTTTCTAAACTTACTATTTATCACATTAATTTTACATTGCTTCAAGTCATGAAGATTCCTGAGTGGGGGTGGATCAATAAATTCAGACTCTACATCTGTAGGGGACAAATGCTCTTAAGTTTGTTGAAATTAATATTGGGAAGACTTCAGACTAATATGGGGGGTTTAATTGTTCTTAAAACGAAGTAAATCTTTTGTCTTAGTACGTTTCAGAGTATGAAGAGTTTTTATGTATTTCAAGTATTTGTTATACAAAAAGTTACATTAAGACTAAAGCCTTTGCCTTTCTTAAGGTTCCTGAGTTGGGACTCATAAGGTGAAATCTTAAAATATTATAAGATGTTACTTGTTTAGGGTTTCTGTATCAGTGATGAATACACACAGTAGTGGCACAGAATCCAGTGGTTACCCACAGGTTAATTGTTGAAAGTCAAAGGCCGACTAAGGTAGTCTTCCTAAAAATGTTTTTGGAAGCTTTGCTATATGATGTAATATTTTCTTGTCACATATAATAGGATTGCCCTCTCCATCTTAATGTTTCTTTTTTTTTTTAACATTTGAACTTGCTGCCACAACAGTAAACCGCACTTGTTCCATTTGTTTCAGAGGAAGTGGGGTTAGAAAATTGAAGGACTTATTTGGGAGATCCTTTTACACCTGATACCTGCAAGCAGTAATTTAATACATTTCCTGGGAGATTAGAAATATTCTAGATTACAAGATAGTTCAGCAGTCTAGGAACCAGCACTGTAGGAATATCCTGAGCTGGAGAGTGGCAAATGGTGGTGGTGGTGCTAATGGAGGAAATTATTATTCTGCTGGTTTTGCTTACTATGTTAAGGGAAAAGGACACATCATTCAAATGTGTGTTTCCTCAGATCTTTGATATATTGATACATTGTCTAGCACAAGACAGAGCTATTGCCTTTTTGCCCATAAAAAGTAACTTTTATTTTTACTTAGTAAAACCTCTTGCCTCCTTCAGAGAAACTGAGTTGATTCATGTTTGAAGTGTAAAAAGACATTTTCCCTTAAGGAAATGATAATTTTTTTTAAAGTTAGTTTGATAGCAGTATTATCAGACATCAAAAACCTAGCTAGTAAATTGCATATTCTGGTTACTTTTGGTGCTGCAATTTCAGTGCTTGTTTTGAAATTTTCTGGTATTTGTAATATGTTTTCACTTTAAACTAAAAAGGACTTCTGTGTCCTGAAACTCTTCTATTTTGTCCTCTTCTATTAGCCACTCTAATGAGTATTTTTCTTTCCCACTAATTTTGTCTACTCTCTTCCAAACATTGCTGCTGCAGTAATGCTGTGTTAGGATAGGAGCAAACTCCATTCCTGCTGTAGGAATTAGCCTTAATGACATGTGCACTGCAGAAAAGGAACATTTTGTATGTCAGCTGTAACAGAAATGAAATAACTTCAGGACAGGAGATTGTGAGTATTTTAGCAGGCTCTTCCTGAGCTTGCTGGTATGAATAATAGCAAAGAACACTCATAAAAGATAGGTGTTACTCCCCAGTGTGATTAAAATTGAGGTGGTTGTTGTGGTTATGAAACACCACAGGTGGGAAAGGAAGCATGAATCTATTCTACTAATAATATGTAGGCTGATAATAAACTAACATCCAGCAAGGGCATCACACAACATTGCTTCATTTTCAGGGTGGTTTTTGTTTTTGTTTTTTTTTTTCCCTTTTCAATTACAGCTGATCCTACTGCTCTGGGATTCATCATTTCTCCATGGTCTCTCCTGTTGCTTCCATCTGGCAGTGTGTCATTTACTGATGAAAATGTGTCCCAACAAGACCTGCGAGCATTCACAGCACCAGAGGTTCTGCAGAACCACTCGCTGTCATCCCTGTCAGATGTTGAAAAGGTACAGTGCCACTTCCTTGGCAGACAGCTCTGGTGTTTTGCTATTGATCCCTTCACAAAATAGCTTTAAACTGTCCTTTTTGTCTCCCCATGGTTTGTGATTTGTGAGATTTCTTTTGTGGGGTGGGGGGAGGGATCTTCCTACTTTGTTGTTGCTGGCTGAAGGGGAATAGTGATTATAATTGTATACAGTTGTGAGGAGGAGTCTCCACAAGCCCTGGCCACACACATACTCGGGCAATGGCTGCACAGAATTTGCACTTCTCCCTTTTAACCCTTTCACAATGGTAAATGTTCAGACAGGTAAGGTTTATATATGTGACCTCCTCCAGGTCACTGACAGGTACAGTCAAAATTATTATCTTCTCAGCGGTATTCTTGAACAAGAATTTGTTGTGGTAACACTTTCCCCAGAAAACCATTGTCTTGGCTTAGTCCAAGGTATTTAGCGGTGAGAGTGAAAAGGAAGCTGAGCTATTTCTATCTCCTTGGCTTCCCTGAATCAATAATCCTTAGAGGGAAGCTAGCCACAGCCAGTATTGTAATCTGGGAACAATTATGACGCTTGGCAGTGTTCCTCCAGGAAGAACAGCTCTTACTCCAGAGGAAAGTGGTATTGGCATAGATTGCCGTTGTGTGCACAAGGACTATTAAAACTTGTGTTTCTGGGTTGAATATTTTCTTTCAGCAGCTTTAATATAGAGTCAGTTTTCTTCAGGGCGATATTACCAAACACCTACTGAAAATCCAGTTACTCCCAAGCCCTTTAGACATCCTTTTTGCCCTGTGAATTGTCAAAATTAATGGTATAATAAAATCTGCTTACAGTTTTGTCTATGGCAAAACTAGAAACAATTAGAAACCTAGGCTGAAAGTTTTAATAGAGAAGTAAAAATAACCCTGACATCAATGAAGACTCAGGTTGGGATATGTAGGATGCAGCTGCCAAATCCTGAAGTCATACTATTGGAATTGTTTATTTGCTTTCAAGAGGGACAACACTTTTGAAGGCAGCAACGTTATCTCTAGTGCCAACTCTGATGTTAATGTACAAAACTAGCCTTTAAAAATGGCAGCAAAAATAGTTCTGAAGTGACAAGGTTGTGACCTTTGTCAGAGCTGATTGCATTCTTTCTTCTGTGCCAGTATTCAATGTGCTACTTTTTTTCTTCTTGAAATAAATGGAGGACTGTTACTGTGAAAAGCCATGCTGTGATGTTTCTTAATCTTTGGGAAGGAAACACTCAGAGGGACCTCTGTGGCCTGTAAATGCCATCACAGAGCATATCAATAGGCAATGACCAAATGCTGGCACTCTGTACATGTACAGTGCTATTCTATTAATCCTCGCTGATTAGGCTGTGTGAATTTCTTTCCTGGTGTCAGCATAACCTTGCTTGCTGGATGGAAAGTGATCCACTTACTTGCTTATGTGGAAGAAGGAAGGTCCCTGAAACACAGCTCTGTACAAAAACTGGTGTCCTTTAATGACTTTATTAGTTGAAGTCAGTAGGGCTGATAAATAGCTTGTATGTGCATCCCTCTTTTTTTGACTGCTTCCCTTTGCATTCCTATTAAACTCTGTATCCAGTGGTACATTGGTTCTTTGTAAGGAACATGTTGACTTTGTGTTTCTTACAGCACAGAATCAGATCTTGCTTTGCTGACTGTGGTTAATTTTGATACATTTAAACTTTTTTTCTGTCACAACTGGCTGTAGTTCACTGAATTAATTTACTGGAAGTCGTTGGTATTTTCCTTTTTGATTGTTCTGCTAAAAGCTGCTGAAGGCAGAAAAACACCTTGTTTTTAAGGCCTTGTAGCAGACAGTAACAGGTTTGCCTTTGTCTTTTTAGTTATGATTGTACTTGCTAATATAAATTAACAGTGTATTCAAGGAGAAATACTAAAAAAAAATTACAGTTAATAAATGAATACCCCTTTGATTCCAAGACACACAGTCAATTTGAATCCAAAATATGTCTGCGGTAACTGCAAGATTTTGGAAATAGAGTAAACCAACCCATTCAAAATTAGAATGGAGATTGATTTGGGAAATTCATGTTGATTTATATATTGTGGAACATATTTTAAGTATCATAATACAAAAATTAATTAGAATTTTAGAATAAGTGTTTTTATTTTGAAAGCTGCTTGCAGATAGATTAGTAGAGTAGTAAGTTTTAGTTTAGAGATCTGATTGCACGTCTCGTTTTTGGAATGTCTTTGGGTATGTTGAAGCTCAGAATCATAGAATGATGGAATAACCTGAATTGAAAGGGATCCTCAAGGATCATCAAGTCCAACTCCAGATTCCAAAGAGGACAACCTAGAAATGTATCTGACCATTGTCCAAATTTTTCTTGAACACCAGCAGACTTAGGACTATGACAGTGTCTCTGATTAGAATTAGCTAATTTTACAATAGTCTTTTTAATTGCTGTTCTTGCTTTATTGGGGGACTAAAAGAGATGGGGAACTTCTGTTTTTGTTTGGTTGGGGCTTTTCCTTGATTGCTTTTGTGTTTTTGTGTTTTGTTGGCTTTTTCTGAAAAGATTTTTTTTGCATTCATTATTGCCATGAAAGCATATTCACCTTTTTCTGTGTAGCTGTGGCATATCTTGATATGTAAGGGAGACTTTGTAGCTTTTCAATTGAAGGGGTAATGGATAACAAGCCAGACAGAGAGAAATTTTCTGAGAATTTGAAAAAGAATGTTTCTGATTGGATGGGGCAGTGGTATTAACTTAGAACCCTTGATGCATTTTTCTGACTACTCTCTTAATCTGTTCAGATTTTTGTCAATTTATATATCTAGAATTTAAGTAAGATGATTTGCTTTTGGTTGGTGGAGAGGCTGACTTATGTGAGCTTTTAATTTATGTCTATCCTTGTAACTGTTGATCATTGCCTTCAGAATTATTCCATAAATTTGTTGCTTTAAGTATCATAAGTATTACCAATAACATGGTGTAAAGAGCCATCACTAGTGTATATTGCTTACACAGTCCAGGAAAACTGTGCTTTCTTTCTACACTTATCTGATTTGTTTTGACAGTCACTTACAGAGCCAGCATGTGCTTGTGCTCTTAATTCTGCAGTATTTAAAGGTTTTATTCCCTGTGCTGAGGGGTGTGTTATGTTGAAGATACATTAATCGTTAATTATATGTGTAATAGTTAATGTATTTGTACCTTAAAATATCAGTTATAGATTAAGGTACTACTTTAAATGTTTATATTCTTTTGTTCATTCCTTCTTTTCCCTTTGATTCCAATCTTTGTGATCTCATTAGGACAGCCCCCTGCTTGGGCTGTACTAAAGTCTGCCTTGCCTTCAGACACAAATTCTAAGGATCCTTGGACACAACCATGCAGTCTTTACCCCACCCTAGGCTGATTGCATGGATTACATGAGTTTCTGGCTCCAGTGTGAGATGGAAGCTTAAAATTGATCAGAGCAGATGAGGCACTGGTTAGATGCCATATGTTTTGTAGCAGTAGAATTTGCTTCTCTAACCTCACGTAAAGGAGAGGTAGGATTTGAAAGACGGCTGAGCTTAACTACCAGAAATGTATTTCTAAGCAAAATGATGTGAAGCCAGTTGCTGTCCTTCAAAAGTCTGCTTTGCATTTCCAGTCTAGTTCAATGAGTTGACAGATATCTTGTGTCTTATGGCAGGTCCATATTTATTCTCTTGGTATGGCACTCTTTTGGGGAGCTGACCACGAAGTTCCTCAAAGTCAGGTAAGTTTAGATTTGGTTTTGTTTAATATTGCAGCTTCAGACTTGAGAGTGTTTGACTGACTCTGTATTTGAGTTTGCATGGCAGGGTGTCATGCTGAGACACTGAGGACTAAAATGCCTTTCTCAGAATTTTACAGAATGGGTCAGGTGTCAGGTCCAACCTCCCTGCCCAAGCAGGATCATCCTAGAGCACATGGCACAGGATTGCATCCAGGATGGTTCAATGAGGGAGACTCCACAGCTTCTCTGGGCAGTCTGTTCCAGTCACTGCACAGTACAGAAATTTTCTTTCCCATACTTGGAGTTTTTTCTTGTGAAGTGTGGTGTTGTCTTGCAGGGAGAAGGTGCTGATAGCACATTTCTGTTAGTTTCCATGAAGATACATCTGGGCTAGTCTATCCTGTAATGCCACAGGCTGAAAGACAACAGGTTAAGCTGCTGACAAAGGAAAAAATAGTTTGTTTTGGTTTAGGCTTATATAAAAATAAATATTGAAGTAACATGGTTGTTTTACACATAATAAAGCAACTTGTTCTCCATGCTGCCATAGCTTCTCTGAGTCTGGCTTTGGCACATATGGATACTTAGCTTTCACAATTGCCAAGAAAGGGTATGAATTGTTTGGAACAGGGAGTAGACTCTTGCTATTGACTTGTCAGTCCATGCAGACACAGTTGCAGACTGCATAGAGCTGAATGTTATTGCTTAATGTGGTTATTTTACACACCCAGCAGAACTCTTAGACTGTCCTGACAAAAACTCACTGGAGATAAATGTGATTCATTATCTTCCTCAGTGCTCCTTCCCTGCTCAGCTTTAAGCTTTTAGAAGTAAATATCTAGAAGAGTGAAAATAAGATTAAGTGCTTCTGAAAAAGCATTTAATAATGGACTTGCAGCTGTGGGAGAAGCAATTTGTGGTTCAGATTTAGGTTTGTTCCTACTAGTTGATGTTATGTATAAAACTAAGGAAGAAAATTTTGAAATACTTCAGCATTTTAGGCATTTGGTTCCTAATATTTTGTTTTTAACAGAGTGGTAGTTGAGATCTCAGTTGCACTTATTTGGAAGTAGCTGCCTGAATGCAGCTAAGTGAGGTAAAAAACTTAGAAGCTCTGACTATTCAGGGGTACCTGTTCATAATGCCTGCTGTACCTGTCCCAAAATCCCTAGAGTTTTCTTAGGTACTAGGGCTTTTCTCTTTCTTTGCCCTCCTGTTTTCTAGGAGATGAAAGGAGCAGTATTCAACCATAGTAGGAGGGTGACTTTAAGTAGATGTTGAGAGGAATGAAGGCGTGAATTTTAGTCCCTGTTTTCTTTGTTTCTTCCTTTGCTGTTAGGAGTGTAACAACAGTTTCTCAGTAATGTAGTGGGAAGGCATACTCTACCTGCTATTAAAACAGTATTTCCCCAAAGACAATGTGGTGAGGTGTGCCTGGAAGGAAAATTTGGGATGTTGTCATGTGGATCCTCTGTCCTGTGGAGTTAGTGTTGGCAAAAGGACAATCTTGTGTATGGCATTACTTTTGTGTGTTAATCTGCATGTGCAGATTTTCCCTTTTTTTAATTAATGAGCTGCTTCTCTGCTGGGAGTGTGGCTGAACATGAGATTCATATCTCATTCACATACATGATTTTTATGATTAATTAGAAGTGATAAACAGATAGATGGGAAAAGCCTGTATTAATTAAATCAGGGTGGTCCAGAGTGCCTTTTTTATGGTTCACCTCTAAGAGTGCTCACACAGGGAAGATTGAAAGATTGCAATTGTTTGAAGCACTCTGTGATGCAAAAAGCTTGACAGTGTTTGTACTTTGTGGGTAACCACCCACTTTGGGAGAGCTGCAGATGAGAATGCTCAGGTCCCAAGTGCCTGCAGCAGCTGAGGAGTGTTATCACTGCTGCATACCCTGGGGAGGGATATTCCACACACAGTGCTCATTCACTGAACAGGGAGAGCACAAAGACATCTAGATTTATTTTTTTTTAGACTGTATGGGTGTAGTCCTGCAGTTATGAAGCTCTGCTTCATTAACCAGTGGCTTGATTGTTTTATTCCTTATGTTTTTGTTGATACTGTTTGGTGATGTCACTGGAATTTGGCAATGCTAACACGTCTGCTGCAAAATATCGGTGAGGTGAGGAACTGCAGAAAATGAGCATAGAGGGTTGTACAAAATTATTGTGATGAGATTTGAATTTTATACTTGTGAGTGGCAGAATGTTCAAAATTAGGGATTAAAACTTTCTCTGAACCTTCTACCTCTTACTTTATTTTCTCTTATTCATTAAATGTTTAAGAAAGTCGTTGGTGTCCAGACCTTAAAGATCAGGCAGCTTGTTTAGGCCAGGTCCTTGTAGAGTAGGAGTTGAATCCAGAGGCTGAATGCCTCTCTCCTGTTCTACAGCCACTATTTTTTCACCTCCTAGATGGTGACTTTCCAACTGGCACTCAATAGGCAGTAAGTCTCATGAATAGTTACTGTGTGTTGTTGAGTGTCTTTTGTTTCTGAGTGTTCCTTCCCCAAGTCACTGTTAAGACTGATTCTCCTGTCTCCCCTGTTCTTGCTTGTCACTAGCCTATCAAGCTCGGAGACCATCTCAACAGCATCCTCCTGGGCATGTGTGAAGATGTCATCTATGCCCGCGTGTCTGTACGGACTGTTCTGGATGCCTGCAGTGCCCACATAAGGAACAGCAACTGTGCCCCTTCTTTCTCCTATGTGAAGCAGTTGGTCAGACTGGTTCTGGGAAGCCTGTCTGGGGTAAGTCTGTGTCAGCGTTTGAGGAAGTAATAGAGGTGAGCAGGAGGAGAGCAAAAGTGCTAATTCAGAGTCACTCTGCAGTCATTGTTCCTCTTGTTTTGGTGTGTTGCAATTTCGACAGGGGTGAGTGTTGAAAGGAGAGAACAGCTTCTCTCCCCATGTAGCAGTTTGTGCACTTGACAGTTCCTCCTAGAACACACATTCACGAGTTTGTGAGGAGGTCATTTCACAAACTGTCTTCATTGGAAAAAAAAAAGTAGGGAGAAACAGAACAAGGTGGTGAACTGTAGGGCAAGCCTTAGACTTGTTGCTACTTGAAATGTTTCAGAAATGATTGCTGTGAGTTTACTTTAACTTCAAGTTATGCTTGACTTTTGGAGAGTTGCTTATTAACAGAAAGAAGGACTGTTTAGGCAGTGTGCCAGTTCTCTTGCACTTCTGCTCAGCTCTTCAATATGAGAATTGTGGAGGATTTTATTGTCTAATAATGACTAAGCTGTTTTTAGAAATCACATGAACTCATCTTGCAAAGTTACTATTCCTGATGGGCAACTTCTCTCTTCACCATTACAGCATAACTTCAGAATAGTTAAATAATTTTAAGTAAATAAAGGAAGACCATAAATTGTCATAGAATCATAGAATTGTTTGGGTTAAAAGGGACCTTAAAGCTAGATCCAACCTCCCTGCTATGGTCAGGAAAGGGAAAGGGATACCTTTCACAAGACCAGATTTTTCAGAGCTCTATCCAGCTTGGCTTTGAAGGGATGGGGCATCCACAACTTTTCTGGGCAACCTGTGCTAATGCCTCACCAGCCTCACAGTAAAGGACTTCTTCCTAATAGCTAATCTAAGTCTGCTCTCAGTTTGAAGCCATTTTCCTTTGTCCTGTCGCTACATGCTCTTGTAAATAGTTCCTTTCCATCTTTCTTGTAAGCTCCCTTCAGGTACTGGAAGGTCACAATTAGGTCACCCATAAGCCTTTTCTTCTCCAGCCTGAACAACCCCAACTCTCTCAGCCTTTCCTTGAAGGAGAGGTGCTCCTCCACCCCTCCAATCAACTTGGTGTCCTTTCTCTGGACTTGTCCCAGCAGGTACATGTAAAAATTGGTGTCTGGAGAGGCAGCACTGAAAGTGCATGAAAAAATGTTTAATTTGCTGATGCTTCCTTTTCTTTTTTTTTTTT
>WAAE01011466.1:200219-281000 GCA_013400495.1 Nicator chloris | reverse complement strand
GGGGCGGGGCGGGGGAGGAGGATCTGGCTGGAAACATGGACAAATTTATCCTGGAGGGGACAGTCAGACATCGGAGGAACGGTGCCATCTGTGTGGAGTCCAGGCTGGCTGACTCGCAGAATCCCAGAAGCATTTAATTTGGAAAAGGCCTCCAAGATCATCAGATGCAATCTTCAATTGTGGTCCTTGGGAAAATTTCTCAATATTCTGACCTTTTTCTTGGTCTTCTTGATATGGTTTTCCATTTGTAACCTGGATTTTATAGGAACAGGAAGTTTTGTGCCTTCAGGCCATCCTAGGCAGCATGCTATTTAATGTGTAATCCCTTAAAGCATTTTCCTGAATATTCCAGAGGCACTTCCCAAGGAAAGTCTGAGGGTTTATCATCAAGCCCACTGAAAATTCCAGTTGGAAATCCTGGGTCAATGAATCATGGCAGCATCATTCCTATTTTATTATTACTGACACACACTTACGTACACACTCCGTTTGTTTTTCCACGTTAAGTTCCCTGTGTGCACAGCAAGATCCTACTGGCACTTTTAATGAATAAACATGTAGAATTAATCTGACACTTTCTCTAAATGCAGCATATTCGGAAAGTTATTTCCAGTGTTTTCAAGCCTGAAATGTATCAGCATCAAGGTTGTTTGGAAAATGAGCATTGAAGGGAAGAAAAATGAGGGAGGAAACTCAGGATCTGGGGAAGGCAAAGAGCAAAGAGTAAGTGAATCCCATCCCTCATGAAAAATTAATTACTAGGAAAATGAGTTATTATAAAACACAAGACATTGTTAATTAGATCAAAGAACATAAGTGACTCTAGCAAGAATTCTGGCCTGGCATCTGTCCCAACAAGATTAACTTAAAATAAACATCAGTAAGAATGAAATAAATCAGTCTGTTTGTGCCTCCTCTTGCTCCAGACCATGGAATACTGAGGATTTCTGTTAAAGAGTAATGAAAAGGCTTTTCCTCCCATCTCTATATATTAAAAAAAAAACAAATTGCATTATTTCCAGATTTTACAAGAAAACTAATTAGGAAAGTTAAATTACAAGAAAATTTGCTCAAATATTAGGAAAAAAATGGGTTGGGAATAAGGGGTCTGCCCTGGAAATGGGGGACTGCTGCCTGCCTGGATCCCAGTTTCCAGACCCACACATATCTGTGGGGCTGCTTTTGGGACATCATATTCCTAAGACAGGGAGATCCCATGAGGAAATCAATTCCCATGGGGAGTCAGCTTTCATCTTGCAGGGAGGCAAGAACAAAACTCAACTGTGCTCATTAACATGCCATATAATTCCCTTCTTATAGACTCATTATCTGATGTGCTACGAATCCAATCCCAGTTGTGGATTTTTGGCTGTGATAGGGGAGAAACATCCCCCAGCCTGGGACAGGGAGAAGTATCTGATTGCTAAATCACCCATACTCAGAGCAGTCCAGAGTCTGCTCCTTGAGAAATCCATCTCTGCGGCCCAGGACAGAAGAGGATGCTGTTTCCTGCCTGGGGGGTCATTTGTGAAGAAGGAAAAAGAGAGGAAAAAGGGATTAAGTGGAGGTGAGGGAACATTATGTGATCTGAAAGCACAAACCACTGCACAGGCTGACTGGGATGTGGTGGCCAGGGGCACCTGCTCTGCTCCTTAAATCCGGGTTCAGGGGTGACCCAAAAGATGGAGGAGCAATCAGACCCAGCTTTGTGAGCACAATCTCTACATATTAAAGAGAAATAAAAATGAGATGTTCCGGGGACAGAGGAAACCCAGGGAATTTGCTCTGTGCCCTGAGTCAGGCACTGAGGAGCAGAAGAGTTTACCTGTTGCAGAGGAAGAAGGGAGTTTTCTCACCAGCTCTTCCCAGAGAACTTGATTCTTCCAGAACCACAACATTCCCAGTGAGGGAAGCAGAAACGCTCTGGGAACAGTCATGAACTGCTTCCTTGTGGGAAATCTGGCTGTCTTCTTGTCCTTTTCTCATTTATGTAGTGCTAAATGCTGCCAGGTGCCATCATCCCTATCCCAGATTTTATATGGACTTTTACAGTCACTGCATCCCTGCTCAGGCAGCACCACGGGAATAGCAGCAAGCATGGCTACAGAAAAAGCTGGATTATTGATGAAGTTATATGATTATTAATTACATTATTTATGAGTGCAGAGAAAACAGAGCAACAAAGCAAATTCCCAACAACGTGGCTCGCTGTGGAGGCTCCCAAACCTGCTTTGCACCATATCCTTCCAAAAATCCCTCTCCATCAGAACAGCTTGTTTGTTGTTTTCTAATACAGCTATTCTGGTGCTCCTTCCAAGAGCGGAAGAATATTCCTGGAGAGGCAGGTTTTTTCCAGCCCTGTTAAATTGGTTTGCTTTTAAGAATCACTGGGCAGTCAAACCGCTCCAGCTCCAGCTTGTTTGTGCAGAACACTCTGGAGAGATTTATAGAGGTATTAAAATTAATTATGAAGTCACAGAATAAATGGGGTCTCCATTCAGTGTGTCTTGTAAATCCAGTTTAAATGGTTCCCTTTATTAAATATCCTTTCCTCTTAAAAATGGATTAACTGCTCTCGCCGGAGGCTCTGATGGAGAGGCTGTTGAATCCCTATGGCAACGCTGCTCTCCAAGAAACCCCTCACACTGTGCCAGCCCCTCGGCTTCATTCCAGTTCAGGTATCCCCTTTATACCATCTCCAATTATTAATCATCATCTCCCACTATTAATTACAACTCCGAGGCTTGCACTGAGCACAGTGCCGCAACTTCACGCTGCCTCTGTGAGTCCCATCCTATATGGAACATATGAACAGAGGTCGGATGCCTTTCCCAGCACACCTGGCAGTGCTCACCTGATTTCCTCCTTTGTTCCCCTGATTTTTGGGCTAGTTGTTTTCCTTCTGTTCTGGCTTTAGGCATCAGTCTCTCACACTGCCCAGCACCGCTCCCAGTGGCCCTGCAGAGCTCTCAACATGTGTTCCAGGCTACCATTTGAAATTTAAGGAAAATTCACGTATAAAGGGGTGATTTAGCTGGATTTTGGGGTTTTGCAGGAGGCTGAAGCAGTACAGTCCTGGCCAGTCTCCATCTGGCCTCCCTGGCACAGCTCCCTTCCCAAGGGCCAGATACGAATCACCTTTCTGCCAGGGGCTTTATCAGAGAAAAAAGCCTCCAGGAATGTTCAGCTTGATGTTTCCAGAAAAATGATTCCCTGCACTGGTGCTCCAGGACCCTGAGGTTTTGGGCACAGGGATGCAGCCATGGCAGGAGCAGCAGCTGGAGAAGAACATGAAAAGCTCAACCTCATTTTTATTCAGCTCTGAGTGACACAGGCAGCGCAGGAGCCATTCCAAGAGTGCCTCTGGGAGGCTGCGGCTGCTTTGCCATGGATGGACCCTGTGCCAATGGAGCTGGGGGCTCCCTGTGCTGCCACTGCAGCATTTGGAGCAGCAAGAGCCAATGCTGGCATGCAGGGATTAGTGAGCAGTTATCCATTATCTCCCCTCAAGCCCCCAGCTCGGTGAGCCAAGTGTTTATCCCATATGGATGGGGTGAGAAGGGCACAGTAAAACAGGCCATTGCCCACGCTCAGGTCCCTGCGTCACCCACTTAAGGGGATGTGTATCCCTTTTCCCTGTGTGGCACCAACCCTTCCAGGGCTGGTCCTGCCATCGGTAATGGCACAAATCCCACCCTCGGCCCCTGCACTGCTCCCTCTATCGGCAGGGACGGAGCTGGGCGGGTGGTGGAGTGCTCTGTCACATTCATGTGACAGTCCCAACTGCTCCCATCTCTTGGCTCGCAGGGATTTTGGCACAATTACAGCGAATTATAATTAGCAGCATTAAAGCCGCAGTTAAACGCAAGCAGAAGGTCGTGGCTTTCGCTGCAGGTGGGAAGACACTTGAGCCAATCCTGGATGCTGCTCTGAATCTGCTTGGCTGGGACATGTGGGGAGTGAGGTGAGAAAGTCCCAAGAAGGTTCCCACAGCAGCACCAGGAGACCAGCTGGCCCTTTCCCTGGAAAAAAAAAAGAGCTGCTCCAAAGCAGAACAAAGAGCCACACCAGCATCCCTGAATCTGCATGACACTGCTGTGCCTCTCAAAGGATTAATTCCCAAAGGTCAGGATGCATTTTTCAACAGCTCCCACCCTCTCAGTGTGCTCATCCTGGTGCCCAAATCTTATCCAAAGCCTCTGGAAGTGCCCACAGCCCCAATAGCTCCTTCCAAGCACCCCAAGTGCCTCCTTCTTCCTGCAATTGCTACAAGGCTCTGTCACCTTCAGACACTGCACATGGAAATGAGGGAAATGGGATACAGCAGGTTGGCTCTGCCAGGTACCTGAACCACTGCTGGTCATCAAAACCTGCCAGGGGATGCCCAGCTGGCCAAAGCCGGGTGGGATTCCAATGGCCACACACCTCATGCTTTCTAGCCAGTGACCCGAACTTCCTGACACATGGGGGACTCCAAGGACAACCTGTGGCCAAAAGGACTCTGACACAGTGGCAGCAGAACATTTCTGGCAGCATCAGTCATTTCTGGCAGCATTCAGTTTGCTGAATGTCAGATCCAGGAGAGACGGATACAGCTCCACATGACTCCCTCGGGTAGCAGATTTCAACAGTAAATCCAATTTTGTCTGACATTAATCCCAACTTTTCAGCCCGCCACAGATTATCCTTTTGGTGACAGCTCACCATGCAGGAAGAGTGGGGATGGAAAAGCTTTTTCTTGGTTGTCTTTCCAAGGGACGTCTCTGAGGGAGCATCGACACCTGGATAAGCACCAGAGCCTGCCGTGGGTCACACACAGGGGGCAGGTTTCTGCTGCGTTTCTGGCACCCACATCACTGATGGCTCCCAGTAACCAACTCACATTAAATGCAACTGGAAAATCTCAAATTGGTTCTTCAGCATAAATCCCAGGCCATGGGGTTAGAAATATGCTCAGTGACCCCACACCAGCCCACAAATGCACTTGTCCCTGGATGAGCTCCTTCCTTCCCTTGGGAGGAAAATTCCATGATGAATTCACTTCATCACCGTGGTTTCATTTTTCAGGAATTCTCTTGGTTTGATCTGCTTCTCCAGGTCTGTGCTTCTGGCAGCTCCCTGTGAGAAGCTGTGCTGAGAAGGCTGGGAGCAGGAAGTAAAAGGCAAGTATGCTCTACCAAAATCCCTAATCCTAGGAAGAAATTTAATCAGGAATTTAAGAACAGGTGTGATGCCAGCAGGGCTGCAAGGGGACAGGGACTGAGCAGCCCCAGCTCATCCAATGAGACCATCTCAGAATCTCCTGCTCAAGGTGACCTGGGAGTGAAAGATGCTGCAAATTTTCGGAAAGATGCAGCCAGGGTCCAATGGATTATCCAAGGGTTATGGATGCAGTTCTGCCATGCCCAGCTCATCTGTATGCAGCCCAAAAGCCACACACGCCCCTTGCTCCCTTCTCTGTAATTAGAAGCTAATTCCATGTCAGACATTACTCTTTCCTTCTGCCCATTTTGTCTTCTGCCCAAGAACTCATCCTGTCCCTCCCCCGGTGTGCAAGGGCCACAGCCCCAGGAAGCAGCAGAACATCTCAACATGGAATGGAAATCATGAAAGCTGAGGAGAAGCCTGGCTCCAGAGGAGCCATGGTTCAGGACTGTGTGGGAATGGCTGTGTCACCAGCCAGGGCCATGGGAACTGCTCCCCCTGAGGATGAGTGTGCAGCAGCCCCTGCAATGTCCCTGCACGTGCCTGTGCCTTTGGCCTTGCATACCCAAGCCCTGTCGCCGGAGGGGAGCACCCCTGAACAGCTCTCACCTGCACGTGGCTGCAGACATTCCCATCAGGTACTCTCAATCCCATTATCCTGCTCCTCAAGCAGATTATTTGACTCCTGTCTGCTCTTCTCCCACTTGGAATCCTTCTGGCCACTTGGGATGACTGTGTAGATGGCTTGGCTATTGGACCTGTCCTCAGGGTGGACACTTGGCGTGTGGCACTTCGTGCCACGGGACATTCAGATGGCAGAAGCTGGTGAAGACAGCGCTCCAAGCAAGACACTTTTCCAAAGCAACATTCCCAAGTACTTCCTTCAGGGTTCCTAAAGCCTAGCTTAGACAAGATCTGCCACCACCACCTGCCCTGCCTGAACAGCAGAGACTCAAATATTCCACTGACAGTGGCTGTCAAGCGCAGACTGGAGAAAAGTCAGTCAATCTCTGCTTATCCTGTTGCCAATTGCTCTGTTTCCATGGAAAACCCAACAGATTGCTCATGCCATAACCCTGAGCGCCCACATCTGCTCACAAGCACTACTAACTCCTGCAACCACCAGGTCCAGGCAGAAAGTTCATGCAGGGATGGGAAGAACAGTCCAGCACTGGATTATTTTGTAAATCAATACGATTTTTCAAATTTATTTTTTAAGAATTACTTCTAATAGATCTTTCTCACAGAAGGAGGGAATAGGGAATGTTCTCATTCCATCTGTAAACAATGAAATACAGATCTGGGAAACCAGGGAAGAGACACAAAAAAGTGCATTTTACAAAATTATCAACTAAAATATATTTTACATGTATTACACTTCGATTTAAATTCTACCGACTGCATTTTTTCAGTTTCAAAAAATATTTCCGTATCTATAATAGATTATAAAAGCAGGAAATCTTTTCATTAGGGATAAGACATTTCAGTTCATTTACATGCTGTTTGCACAACAGCATCAGTAACCACGTGAACCTCAATGTTCATGGCCTGAAGCAGATTCAACACGAGAAGAGTTACGTTTGTCCTCTCCAGAGCTGGACCAGAGCCCATTATGGACAGGGCAAGGGTAATTTCCCTGCTACCTGGAGAGGAGCCAGGACAAGGTAGGAGCAGGGGGAGATGGGGCAGAAGGAAGAATTTTGGTGAGTTACTGTGGTTCCAAGGGTGGGTCTCACACCTGGGCACAGCTGCAGCAGTGCTCAGGCTCACCTGGCCGGTGGGTCTTGCAGCATTCCATGTCCAAAGCACTGCCAGGGAGAAAAGGCCACAGCAGCTCTCCTGCTTCAGGTTCAGGGGCAAAGGAGTCCCCATGAAGCCAAACACATGGATTTAGGGCTTCCCATCACCTTTCACCCACTGTGGGGTGCAGCTGCTGCATTCCCCCCATGGCCGGGCAGCTGCCATTCCCTCCATGTCACGGGCAGGAGCAGTTCCACTTCTCCAGCATCCTCCCTCCCCACTACAGGGGAAAACCACTTCATATCCTCCCCTAGAAGCATCAGAGACCACGTTCTCCAATGCATCCTTGCACCCCTTCATCCGAGTGTCCCCACTTCCGACCCCAACACCGTCCCACCACATCATTCCAAGAGACCCGCAGTGCCAAGTGAATTGTTCAGGAGAGATCCGGGTAATCCCTTTGACACCAACAGTATCTTGAGGTATAAGTGAGACAAGATGCTTCACCTGACAATTCTTGCTTGCACACCTGGGATCCCTGTTCTTGGAGCTGGGTGCTCTCCCTGGGCTACACAGGTGGGAATAAACAGGAATTTTCCAGCAGGAATCATCCACCAGTTGTAGGGAGATGCCCACCTGCTGCGATGGGTGCCAGACCTTATCATCCCCTCAAGCAATCGCCTCCGGACATGTTCCCCCTTGTTGGTATGTAGAGCAAATCTCTGGAAAACTCCTGCAGTGCCTGAACTATTCCATGTAAGGAACTGGGATGCCATGGGTTTTCTCTCCAGCCCGGGCAGGTGTGCAGCCACTGGAGCAAAGTGACAAGCCCTGCATCCTCAAGGAGTACAGGGAATGCTGCTTTCACTGACAGGACATTAAAGCAGCATGGACACTTCCACCATGGAACGCCAGTTCGGAAGCCCCAAAAGACTGGGAAAACGCAGATCCTTTGTTTCAGTGAGCAGCTCCAGCCAGCAGGAATGTGGGTGGCACGGGGTCGGTTCTGTTGTATGTTAGTGCAATCTCAGGCTGGACTCCCAGCCTGGTGCAGTGACTCCCCAGGATGTGACACTGTCCTTTGGTTTGCTTTGGGATTAACTCCAAGTTAGCGTTGAGACAAGCTAAGGACTGTCTGGGATCTAAGGTCTGTCTGGGATCTGTACAGGTAAGGCAAGAGGCAGGACCTGCATGGCTTGCATGGTCCATGCAAACTTCTCCCGATGCTCAGGTCCTTTCAGGAGCCACAAAGCCACTTTGGTGAGTTTGCTTGGACACCGGGATGAGTTTGGAGGGGGAGAGGCTGCTGATGGCTTCAATATCACTCCCAGGATCAGGACAGTCACAGGGGAAGGAATTTTAAAAAGCAAAAAAAAAGCAAGAAAAGGGTTTGCCACTTCCCCCTCTGGCTTCTTCCCACTGCAGACTCACAGGGATAAGCAGGGTCTGTAAATGACATTACAGGAAACAAACTGGAAAGAAAATCCAGGGCCCCCTGAGCCATCAGAGGAAGATCAACACTCAGAAGACAAGAGGAAACATGGTTCTCCCCAGCAGAGCCCACTTTGTGAGCTCCAAGCGACATGTGCCAATGAGTGCTGGGCCTTGGGAATGGGGCACAGGATCCTGTGGGCTTGGTCAGGACACCTGAGACAGGACCAGCTCTAATCCTACACTGGGGTGTGACACCTGCCACCTTGCCAGCTCCCTCTGCTCCACCAAGCAGCTCACTTGGAGCAGGCTCCAAGTCCCAGTCTAGGTAGTGAATCATGGAGCAGAGAGGTGAGGGGAGGGAAAAGATGAGGGAGAACAGGGATCACCTCTTCCCCTGATGGAGCAACACCTATCCAAGAATGACACAAGGCCACTCTGCACCTAGGCAGCTCCCAAAGCTGGATTTTGAAGAAGCTCTCACTGTGGGAATGCTCAGAGTCTGTCCTGCGGGATCAAGGAGACTCTCCTGTGCTCTGCCAAGAAGAGCTCAGTTCAGGGCCTGAAAACCACCGACTGTCCCAGCCAGACTCAACAGACGCTGCACTGACACATCCCACCTGCACTTTACTGCTGTTCCCCCAGCCATGGCTCTGCATTGCTTCCTGGCTTTTATCCCCTGCAAACCCTCCCAATAGATGCAGCTCTACATACATATATAGATATAGATTTACTTATGCAAATCCCTATATCTATATACATTTATTTATTTTTTACGTATATATTTTCATTTATGCTTTTAACGAAGTGCTGTGCTTTCAGCTGCTGCCTCCCTCCATGGGCTCCGCTCCTTGCACGCGCCCGAGTCCCAGGACGGAGCACTGGGTGCTCCCACCTGCAGCAGCACAAGGTGGGTGGGAGTGCACAGGTGTCCCAGGCTGTGGGTGCTCCGGTGCCACCCGCTCCTGCTGCGCTCCAAAGGTAGGACTGTGCTACTGTGGGTTCTTCAGGATGCGTCCATGCCTGAAGTCATAGACGTGACGACAGAGGAAAACCAGCTCGGGGTCTGTGTCCTCGGGCACCTTGCGGTGCAGAGGGGTGGAATACTCCTCCGAGGGAGGAACCATGATGGTTTTCCTGCCTGGGATCCCTTCGACTCGACGCTTTGCCAAGGCACAAAATCTGCAAAGCAATCACATCGGAAGAGTTATCAGAGGAGCCTGGAATGCTTTGGGTTGGAAGGGACATTAAGGCTCATCCAGTCCCACCCCCTGCCATGAGTAGGAACCTTTCACTAGGTTCCACCTTCCACTAGCCCAGGTTGCTCCAAGCCCCATCCAACCTGGCCTTGGATCCGGCCAGGGATGGGGCAGCCACAGCTCCTCTGAGCCAGGGCCTCAGCACCCTCATAGGGAAGATTTATTCCTAATATCCCATCTATCCCTGCCCTTTGGCAGTGTGAAGCCATTCCCCCTTGTCCTGGCAGTCCAGGCCCTTGTAAACAGTCTTTCTCCACTTTTCCTATAGGCTCCCTTGAGGTACTGGAAGGGGCAATTAGGTCACTCCAAAGCCTTCACTTCTTCAGGATGAACAATCCCTCTTCTCCCTGCCTTTCCTCAGTGGAAAGGTGCTCCATCCCTCTGATCAACCTGCTGGCCTCCTCTGGACTCGCTCTAACAGGGCCGTGTCCTTCCTGTGCTGGAGACCATGAACTCATTCCCTCTCCTGCTGCCTGTGTCCTGCTGGGAGCCACAACTGCAGCTGCTGGAGGATAAGGGGAAGGGAAGGAATGTAGACAAAGCTTTGTTCAAAGTGAACTCCTGCAGGAAGCAACACAAGTTTGTATTTCCATACTGGTGAATATCATACAGCATCAGAGACGATAGCAATTAACCACCTTGTTTTTACTACTTTGGCCTCATTTTTGTTAATTAGCCCCTAATTAACAAAATAAATGTTTATGCACCGATGTTTAGGAAAACAAAGAATTCAGGATGACTTCAGGGAACATCTCTCATAGGTGATCTGATCCCTGAGAGCATGAAAAAATTCCTGCCAGCAGCTATTCCAGAAGACTGGGGTGTTAGAATGGAAAGGAACTGCTTTGATCCAAAGCCTGGGGATGGGGGATTTTGTTTGGTTGGTTTTGTTTGGTTTGTTATTTTTTTATTTGTTTGGGGTTTTTGTTTTAGTGTTCTCAAAAGAAAGATCAAAATTCAGCTTCTAAAGAGTTTGTATACCAGTTTGTTTTTAGAAATTCCAAAAGCAGAGCCCTGGGCAAGAAGCAGGCTGAGGAGGAGGCCTCAGGCATCCCCTCCCTGGCAGGGCTGCACAGACCATGAGATGCGCCCAGCAGAACCGAAGAGATTTAAAGCACTGGTTTGCATTATGGGTTTGTGCCCATTCAATCTCTATTTTCCTTCAGCCCTGTGTATCCATCACAGGATGCCAGGCTGGAATATGGTTGCTGGGAAGTTCTTACTGACAAAGCTGCAATTCCATCAGCAAGAGCTCAACTGTAACAGCCTGAGTCACTGCTCCAAGGGGTGCTGCTGCCAAAATCCCAGAATCTGGTGTCCAGCACGAACACTGGCATTTCCATCAGCAGGTAGTCTGGCACCTGTGTCCCACAAGGGATGGATATATAGGATCTCTTCCTAGCTCACTTGATTTTTAGCTCCAAGTTCCATGTTTTCCTGCACACTTGTTCCTGTCTTCCTTGAAACCACATGCAGTGGTCATACAAGCATCAATACTGGGGAGTCCCTTGAGAGGAGCACAAGAGGTTGGGCAAGGGTTTGGAGCACCAGGAGTGGCTGAGGAAGCTGGAGGGGCTCAGCCTGGAGAAAAGGAGGCTCATGGGGGACCCTCTGGCTCTCCACAACTCCCTGACAAGAGAGTGCAGCCAGAGGCCATCAGGCTCTGCTCCCAGGGGACAAGGGACAGGTTGAGAGGAAGCAGCTTCACGTTGCACCAGGGGAGGTGTAGTTAGATATTGCGAAAATTGCTTCAAGGAATGGGTGGTCAGGCCTTGGAACAGGCTGTGGTGGAGTCACCATCCCTGGAGGGATTTAAAAGCTGTGTGGATGTGGCATGGATCAGTGGTGGCCTTGGCAGTTGCAGGGTAACAGCCGGACTCAACGATCCTAAGGGTCCTTCCCAACCCAAAATTCCATGATTCTATACAATCCAGACATGTATTGGATGTGGAGTGGGAGAAGCCCCCAGCCTCCAGCAGAGCAAGTGCTCTACTACCCCAGCTCTAGCCACACCACAGCCCGCAGGGCTGGGACACCTGGACTGGCTGGAAACGGGCAGGGTGAGAGAGGCGGGAGGCAGGGGGAGGTTTGGGAAGTGCAGCAGGTTCAGAGCTCCACCTACCTGCAGTACTCCGCGAAGGTCAACACGTAGCACTTCTCCTCGATGCAGGCGACGCTGTTCTCATCCTGGTGCCGCGACGCAAAGATCTCATTCTGTGTGAGGAGGGGAGGAGACAGGTTACCCAGCTGGCCCAGAACCCCAGGAGGCACGGCCAGATCCACACCCTCACCCACTCAGAGAGGGAAGGGTGAGCTCTGCACCTTCACCCATCACCTTAACATGGAGTCACCAAAGCATGCCCACAGTGAATACTCTCCAGAGCCAGTGTCCCACACAATCCAGGCACCTGCCACGTGCTCTGTGCACCACATTTTCCCCCACCAACAGTGAGCAAAGCACTGAATCTCCCACCACTTCACCCTGCCCAGCACATTTTGTGAAACCAAGAGCCCCAATCTCACATGAATTTCCAATGTCACAAAACCCTTCAGGAGCAAGGCCATGGCTGGCTGCACCCCTCGGTCTCCCCTTTCCTCCTGGATTCTCCAATCCACCTTTATATCAAAACTTAAGGAAACACTTCTTGTCCAGTCACTTCCTCCTCCCAATTCAATTAAAGAGGCTGGTTTAGTGAGAGAAGTAGCAACAACCTTTTTCAGAATCATAGAATAGAATCCTGGAATGGTTTGGGTTGGTAGGGACCTTAAGGATTATCTCATTCCATCCCTTGCCATGGGCAGGGACACCCTCTGTTATCCCAGGTTGCTTCAAGCCCCATCCAACCTGGCCTCAAACACATCCAAGGAGGAGCAGCCATAACTTCTATTGGAAAACTTCTATTTCAATTTTTTTTTTTTCCCCAGTAATTTAGGGAATTTGGCTCTGCAGCAGGCAGGATTGGTTATACACAGGGTAACCTGGATGGAGCCACTGAGAAAAATTTCAGGTATGGTTAGATCAGCAGTGATGATCTCTGGGAACACGGATGCCCTGCACAAGTCTGGAAGCATTCCCTGTAGGCTCCATTTCTGCTTCGCTGGAAGGGAAAACTCACAAAAGGGTGAACATCTGGGGACAGGGTTGATCAGGGACACTGGGAGTGCCACACCTGCCTTCTGCACCTTGGGGTTCTGGCATACTCCTTGAGTCAAAACTATCTTACTCACCCTGACAAGCCTGGCCCAGCCCTCAGCCCAAGCTCTCTCTTGTTTGAAGAATTGTGTAATTTAGGTGGGTTTGCAAAAATCTGACTTAATTCCTTCTGGCATTCTCCCTGGACTGAAATGTAACTGGATACACTCACCTTTCATTTATAAAGTGCCACATTTTGGTTTAGAAACTCACCTGTGCCCTGCAAGTGAGGCAGTTACAATTCCCTGGCTGCTCCCGAGTCCTGCTCTCAAACCCTCCCTCCCTTTTTATTTAAAAAAGTGATAGAAATTAAGAAAGCACAAAGTGTTTAAAACTGGGTTGAACACAGCAGTGAATTCTTCATTCCCAGTTAAACCCAGCTTGTTCTGTCACCCAACACAAGCCCATGCAAAGCAGAGCAAGGCATGAAGTCACAGTGATTCACACGTTTTTTCTTTAAAAAGCAACCCCATTATCCTGGCATAGCATCCTCAAGTCAGACTTTAGTTCTCATCATAAATCTGTGCCGGGCAAGGATGATGCATCCATGTTTCTGTACAAAACTAACACGTGTTTGGAGTTTAAGAAGCAGATTAAGGGATTTAATAAAAGGCAGCACATGACACAGGCACTCCAGTTTCCTGCAAAATGGCAGCAGGAGCTTTTGCATCAGGCTCTGCAGTCCTGTAGAAATTAGAATATGCTTTTGGAAAAATGTCTGATCTTGATTCAGTATGAACTTATTTTTTCTTATTCTTAAGGTAACAGTCAAAATTACTTTTTACTTAATATGTGGAATTTTCTCAGATTAAAGGGAGAAACATCAACACTCAGCAGTTTCTGTTACAGCCTCCATGTTAGGAACTCAGCAGCTCCTATAAGAGCCCAGCAGTTTCTCCACAGGACAATAAATCTGGGGGAAAAGACCAACTGTATATAGGACACCACCACTCAATATATCTGGCAACACCTGCATAACAGCCAAGAATGCTCTGCTGTACTCAGCTTGAGGCCACCCAGGAATGCAGGGAGATGTTGGGGCAGTCCCCTCTTCCTGCAGGAGCACAGACAGCCTGGGATGCCCTGCCCGATCTGGACTCACCTGGTGCATGCTAGGGTTGCGGCCTCCCTGAGTGTGTTCTGGTCTGTAATACCACAGCAGGCTCATCATCAGCTCTCCTGCAACAACACGGATTAAAACAAGTCAAGCCTCAGTTTTCTCTGAGTGTTTTCCCACTCATTCCTGGCTTCCTCCTGCTGCTCCATCCCCTTCATTCCCACAGCGCTCACGGAGAGACAGCTGTGGCTGATAAATATTTCATGCTGAACTAGGTGTCCTTTTGTTACAGCAAGAAGCTGCATGGAGTCAGTCATGTTGCTTTTCCACTATACCTTCACCTCCTTCTACTCAGGTTACAACATTCCAAGGAAGTCAGGCACAAAAAACTCCCCAAAGATTCAAAAATCAAATGTTTCCACCTGAAAAAAGAATCCATTCAGGACACAAGCTGGAAAAGATGCTCGTTCAAAGGTGGGAACTTGCAGCACTGATTACCAGCTTCAGCACAGAATTGCTGCTGCACTGACACAACCACAATGGGCCTCACCACACCTTGATTTATGTCTTTTACACAGAATTTTTGGGGTTTCTTTTCCCCCCTTTTAAGCACGACCTCTACTTTAAAGCATTTGGCTCAGTATCCTTGGCTCAGGGATTTCCAGTCAGACACCACAGGTCTCACCACAACTCCCATCCCCAGCTCTACTGGGGTCCACCAGAGCTGCTGCGGAAGAGCCCTGTTCCCACCAGCTCCCAGACCAGATGCTGGACTGGAGCAAACAGCAGCTCCCCTGATGTCTGAGTAATGAAGTAATATGGGAGAGGGCTGCTAAGATGGGCACTTGGCAAATATTATGTGCTTTCACATCCAGGAAGATTTCCATTTATCAGCCCCAGACAAGTCATTAAGGAGCATTTCAGTTCCTGGAACAATCCACATGGAAGCCACAGCACTAATTTCCTCTCCATCACCCTGGTACCCTAACCAGCCTGCAGCTCTCTCAAGATCCATCCCTTCCCTGCTTCCAGCTCACTCTGTCAAGCACACACACACTCTCCTGGCACCGTACCTGTCTTGGGGTCCTCCCAGAGTGCGGAGATCTTGGCGACATAGGGCATGGATTTCTTGCGGGGCCCCGATTTGAGTAGCACGGTGTCCCGCACCCGGATGATCTCCCCGTCCCTCTCCACAGCCTGGTAGCTCTTGCGCACAGCCGGCTCTGGCTCATTCTGCACACACAGGAACCAAAACAATCCCAGTGAACAGGCAAACGCTGACTTCATGGTTCTCCTCCACAGTGCTGGCAGTGAGGAGCAGCTCACCAGGGCGACAGCACAGCTCTCAAAAGCCCTAATTGCTGAAATTAATACTCTTATTTCAAATTAAAACACACTCGCTCCTTCCATTCTGCATGCAAAACCACAATATTCAGGAAAATCACTTTTCCATCTGCCTACTTGGAAGCCTGCTTTTCCTTCCCATTCAAAGGCACCGAAAACTAGGTGTGTTTTGAATGCTGTTTCTCTGACACAAACATAGTAAAAAACCAATAAAACATGAAATATTTGACATAAGCAGGGCGGGGAGTGGCAGGGATGCCATGGCACAAAGCCTTCCTTAGGAGGACTGCCAATGATTCCTTTGTACCCTCTGACAGTACGAAATAATCACTTTTGGGACTATGAACCAGGGGTTTTTAGTTTGCTTTTGCTCCAAGTTTCATTTCAGAATGCCTGAGCAGGATGGTTTAACCTCTTGCCAGATCTCCCAGGCAGGACTGGAAGCATCTTAAGGAGATTAATGCCTCACTGCTCCTTTGGGGTGTGACAGCCTGAGGGGTGGATGCACAAGGCCAGTCCCTAGCTTCATTCTGACACAGTCCCTGGCACCTGGACACAGCCCCAAAGGCTAAAGCTCCAAAACCTGCTCTGATCATGCTGCCCTCTGGTGTGGTGGCACAGCCCAAGGCTGTGCCACCACACCAAGCAGAAGCATGATCCTGCCTGGATCACAGCCCTCCTTCCTCCTGACGTATACTGCACACGCCTTTTCCCACCTTCCCAGACACCACTTGGAGCCCATTTCAAGCTCTTATGCTTTAATAAGATGAACGATATTGCCTTCTCTCTCAACTGAAGTGGACTTGACTGGAGCTAATTGAATTCTCTGGCAGGAAATCTCCCATCTTACAGGAACCAGTCTCTGCCCCTCAATGCAACACATGGGAAAATACATACAGGAAATCCCTGGAGGAGCAACTGGCTGTGCCACCATGCAAGTTACAAAGAAGGGGATTTTGGTGCTAGAAAAATTCCATCTGGAAGCCAGTATACTGTCTCAGCCCTCTGTGCTCTGGGAGATCCTTGTGGGGCTACAGACACCGTAAGTGAGAGCCATCTTATGAGAGCTGCCTCTAGACCTGCCCCTTTATAATTAAGGCTACAACAACCCTCAGCTTCTCAGACAGGTTTGCCCTACCCAGGAGAAAGCAGCTGGAGGATCATCCCTGTCGGGTGGGCTCCCACATGCCTCAGATGCCACTCTTGTATGTGTCCGAGCTGGGAGGATCCGTCACCTTTCAGCTGAGGCCAGCACAGGAGCAGCAGGTTCTCCTCCCCTCCCAAACCACACCGTGCAAGGTAACACCAGGGCACACAGGGAACAGAGCCAGCAGTGCCTCTGCTCTCATCGGAATATCACTGAGAGGTTCTAGACAGCACCTAGTGGCCATCTCCAGCTGGAAGTGAGCCCCAGAACTCCCAAGCGTTCATGCCTGGAGGTGCACAGGCAGCTGTGCCCACCCAGCCTCAGCACTCAGACACCTACCACGACGTACACGGCCTTCTCGCAGGCCGTGCCCACGGGGATCCAGCCGTTGGTGGCTCTGCGCCGGCTGATCCGCTGCTGCTTGGGGTGGGAATGGCCGCCTGCCACTTTGCTGTTGGAGGCATGTAGACAGCCTGGAGTATTCCGCAGGCCAGACTTGGAGCCGCTGGGAGGCTTGGAGCTCTGAGGACATTCTCGGGCCATGGTCTGAGGCTCAGAGTTAGGAGTCTGCAGGTGAGGAACTGGCTCTGCAGCCGGCGGCACACTGGGCACAGGACATCCTGAGAGCGGGTGGGCAGGGGACACGGGGTGTCCTGCCACCGGGATTGTGAGGTTCAGCTGGTCCAGAGGCTTGCAGCCTTCAAAGGGAAGGGAAGAAATGAGTCACGGATCTCATCTGGAACATAAAGCAACTACACAGCCGGGACTGTCCCACATCATGGCTGCTTCTCCCCAAAATCCCCTTTATTGCATTATAGCTGTAAAGACTCTGCAGGCTGTAATGTCATGTTGCACTGCCACTGGATTGTAAAAGCAAAGCCATTTCCGAGCCTGTGTGTTCCAGTGCTCCACTGATGACACTGCACCACAACAGACCCATCTGAATCCCAAGTAATGCCAGCCAGGAATACACACAAGGCTGGCCAGTGTCCAAAGCAGTTCCAGCCTGTCAATATGTATAAAGGAACTAAAAGGCTTATCGAAACAATGGGAAGGATTAAATCACACTACCAAAAGCAGGCAGCTTTCTTTAAAAAGCCAAATTCTACTAATCAGGGAAAACTGAGAAGATTCTCTAAATTAAGCCCAAAAAGATGAAACAAAGTAGAACACAACCACAAGATGCTGCACCCTCAGCAAAACTGTGTCCCTGCAGCAGACACAGGAACCTCAGCAGCAGGTTGGAATTTGGCTGACGCTGCCTCTCAGAGCATCCCAGAAATTCCTTTCTCCACTCAGGAGTCACAAACAAGCTTCAACCCAGGCCAATGGAAGAACCAGTTGTAATTATGCCCTATCAGCGGGAAAAGAGCTTCTAGACCAATATATGAGCACCCCTGTTGCCTAAACCTGAGACTGTGCTTTTTGAGGTGACCAAAGGACAGCTCCAGTCAGGCTCCAGTAGATGCCTCAGACCAGAGCTTACAAATCTGAAGGGAAAATTTCATCCAAAGCCCCACAGCTCCAGCCAAAGAACTGCTGGGACCCCTCACGGAGACGGGAAGTTATTGACTCCTGCCTCCCAACTTTACCCTCCCTAAGGGCTGCAGCCAAGCCATTGTGGAGCTATGAGTGCAAGGGATGCCACAGATTATCCTCATCAAACAGTCAATCAATTAATCATATCAACCCCGCGGAGCAAAGGCCACAGGAACCCCCGAGAGTGTGCGGACATCAGGATGCAGGCACTGGCAGACACAGGACACATGAAGCAAGGAATCACCTCTCAGGTGTTATGCTTACAAAAGCAGCTTTTAAGCTTGAGCTAGAGCAGGATGAAGCTTCACAAAAATCTCTGCTGAACGTTAGGGCCCTGGTGCAGAGCTGCTCTTGATGGCACCACTGGGACTCCTTCCTTGGTCACACACACTTCCAGCCTCTCTAACAGCACTGGCACTAAAGCAGCTCTCACAGACTGTCCTGGCTCCTTTCTACCACTCAGCTTCCACACTGCCCAACCATTGCCCAAGATCACAGCCCAGTCCTTGGATTTGTACCACACAGATACTGATATTTCGCCACAAACACCTGAAAGACACCAAATCAGACAGATATAACACACAGCATTTGGCATGTCATGCTGTATGCCTCTCCGATGGAAGCCTGCTGCGTGCAGCCAAAGTGCTCCTTCAGTTCACTAAAATTACCCACTCTAGGGAAGTAAAATATTTCAGAGGTTCATAATCACATAAAAATCAACCCCTAAGCCTAAGGCCCCATCAATATTCTGTGAGACCTCCTTATATGCTTCAGTCCACAAATCAAAATCTCAATGATTCTGGTGTTATAGGGTTTTAAATCCAAGTTGCTCCCAGGAAGAAAATCACAGCAAGGGAGATCTCAGTAGCGAGGTGACACACTAGCAAATACCCACTCCTGGAACTGCTGTTGCCCTTGCCAGCACCAGGAAGAATCACTGAATCCACAGGGAGGGCTGAGCTCTGGAAAATTCTCCATCTGCACTGCCTGCATCCTTCTGGCTGCACAAACTCAGAGGCACCAGCATGCAAAAGCTGAGGAACAAAGTAGGCTGGTGGCACTTTGTGCCCACTTCGGGGCACTACACAGAAACTGTCAGGCAAGAACACACTGCCAAGCTGGTTGTCTTGTGAACACTCCACTTTCAAGAGCTCTGAAGCCACCAGCGAGCCTTTTCTGGCTGCTGCCATAGGAAGCAGCACCATGACAGCGGGGATATTTCAGGAATACGGAAATTACACTTCAACCAAACCCTCCCAAGTTTCAGTAGCTTCCTACAGTGGAAGATGACAAAGCCTCGCCTGAACCAAAACTCCATCAACCTACCTGAAAATATGTTATCAGTGTGCAAGTCATGCCAGCTCTTGGCTGCAACACGTGGTTAGTGGAAAGATCCCACGTTGGCACTCCCAGCAGCTGGAGAGCAGCCTCCTCTACAGACTGACTTTGCAGCACTGTCCAGCCTGATGGCTTTACACACAGTACGGGTATCTGATAACCCTCACACAGCACTCCACTTTTAAATATTTAAAAAGGTATTTTTCAATGGCAGAGGCAAAGCTCCAAGATAAAGCATGAAGTCTGAAAAGCAGGCAGGGACAGAGGAGAGCCAGGCAGGCAACAACGTTTCCATACCCCCTCACCCCTCCTCATTCCAGTGCATCACTGTCAGACACAGAGAGCAAAGACGGGATCAAGAATTCCCAAACTAACAGTGTGCCTGGCACTTAGACCACCACAGTGAAACTCCCTATGTAAGCCTGCCAGCTCTGATCGATTCATGGAATCCAAAAAGCTTGCAGCCCCCAGCTGGCACCATGAGAGTTTTAACAGCAGAGGCAATGCCTGGTTCTCGACAGCCTCAGCCCCCAGAGTGAGGTTTTGGGATGGGAGGAGTAACTCCTCCTGGTGTGCTCCCGACCCTCCGCTCGGCGTGGCACAGCGGGATGGCATGCAGGAACTGAACCTTGCTGGTTTTACACAGATAGAAGCTCAGCCTTAGCTCCAGCGTTACAAGCCATGAGTCAACTTCTTGCTACTCAAATCCTTTCACGATTCTCTGCTTTCCATACCAACAAGACCTTTCAGTGGGAAAAACCCTCCAGGCTAAAAACAGGGGAAGGGGAGGTGGAAGGCAGATCCCTTCCAAGATGCAGCTCGGCTGTGGAGCTGAGAACTGCTCGCAGAGGGAACCAGTCTCCAGGCAAGCAGGCATAGCACCGAGCCACCCTCTTCTCCCAGGCTGGCCGGGATTTGCGTGCACTTTGCACCTTACCTGCTGCAAAAGGCATTTTGTAGGGGTAGCTGTTCTGTCTGGCATGCATGCTGCCAATCCTACCCTCTGGCACGTGCACCACGCTGCAGACGCTGTAGCTGCTCACCACTGCTCCCTCCTCGCAGCAGTATGGAGAGCTGCACCAGTGCAGGGGCTGGAAGTGAGCACCTGATGGCAAGGAACCGGAAGATAGCAGGAGTCCCTCGCAGGTCGCAGCCTGCAACAGCTCGTCCTTGGGATAAATGGAGCAGGGGGAATAGCCACTGTATCCACTTTGGCCATAATAAACATAAAACCCGTTCAAAGGAGTCAGATCTGAGGATTCATAAAGACATCCACAATCTGCGTGATTCCCGGGCACAGGCAAGGGAGGGAACTGCTGCACGGGAAAGGAAGGCTGATGAAATTCCTGTTTGGGGGTTGGGGATTTCTCTCCGGGTCTTCCATACTCCGGCTTCATGGAAGCTTGTCCTCCCATGAGCAGAGGCAGTCTGTGGTAGAAGCCCTCTGTGCTGGCGCAGGAGCCAGACAGTGACTCATAGGGGACAGGCTCTGTCGTCCCATAGAGCCTGGAAGAGTCCCGCTGCTCCCCTTTCCCAAACATGCCCGGGGTCTGGCCTTGCCAGACGTGCTGTCCATCCATTTTTAAGTTAGCCACTTCCTTCTTGGATTTGACACAGTTCTTCCGACCGGCTTTGGCCCATTTGAGTGCAGTTTTCGAACAGTGGTTCTCAGACTTGCCCTCTCCATCCGATTTACTCCTCTGTTTCAGGGGTTGGTCTTTCTCATGGGTCAGCTTCAGGAAGGCCACAGCGTTCAGGCTGGCCAGTCTCTTTGGGGTGGGATGGTAGGAGATGGCACCATCCTCCCTCTTTGCCCCATCATCAAAGACCTCATCCAGCGAATGCTCACAGCTATTGCATTTCTGATTGGGCTCATGCTGGTTCTTTCCTTTCCCTGTTTTCACAGCCGGTTTTTCCAGGGCAGGCCAGTTGTCACCGGCTTTGCACTGCAAGCCCTTGAGGGTACAGTCCCCAGCAGCCTTCCTGGAGACCCTGCGGAAGCGCCTGCTGGATGACAAGTCATTGTCCCGTTTAAACAGCAGGTTGTTCACCGCCTCCGCATTCAGTGAGGCCAGCCGGCGCTTCCTGGGCTCTGAGGGAGCAGGATCAAAGTCCTGCTCAGGCCCAGGGTAAGTTACTGTGCACTTCTCCCCGGATGACTCACTCTTGATCACTCCCACAGGCTGAACTTGTTCCAAGAACAAAGAAGATCCCAAACCCTCAACCCAGCTGGGAAGGTGCTTTTTTTTACAGGTCAGGGTCTGTTTGGACAGAGAGCCAGCCACATCCTCCAGCCTAGTGAGGAGCACCTTGCAGGTCTTTTTGCTCACTGAGGGGAGCAGCCGCCTCCGCAGCGGGTACGTCTTTCGCACGTCATGCAAACTCTTGCTTTTGTTATTCCCTACAAACCCACTGGGACAGTTTGGAGCCTCTGAGGCATCTCCATCCCGCTGCTCTGTGTTGGTTCTGTCCATCCTCCTGCTGCCTGTTGGCGACGAGGCCTGGCCAGCAGAATCTGCTGGATGTTTCACAAGGAAAAGTTGTTTTTTCCGGGCATGCGTCATAGGATCAGTGTCCAATCCTGGGAACGAACGGGAGAAAACATCTATTAATATCGCTGAGAGCGTCCCATCTCCTCACAAAGCACCAACTGCCAATTAGGAAATATTTGGGAAAACTTGTTTCTATGCAGCAAAGTCTATTTGGGTGATGGTCAGTTAAGCCAATTAAGAGACAGGATGCAATTAGATGTGGCTTAATATTAAACCATGGAACAGTAATTACGACAGTTATCAAAAGCAGCTGGGGAAAACTGGGTCCAGACAGAGAGCTGTTCACCCAGCTCACTCTTCCACTGATGCTGCTCTTAATACCCTACAAATTCCCATCAAATCTCCAAAATCTGAAGGCTGGTCCAGGGCACAGAGCAGAAATAACCCCCAGTCTGTGACTGCCTGCATGTTGTTACAGGCACACTGTTCCAGTGTCGTTTTCTGAGACAATTAAGCAAAAGAAAAACAGTAAGTCCACCTACTCAGGTGAAAAGAAAACTTGGGCTATTAAGTAGAGACCTGCCAACATTAATAAATTAAATACAAGCAAATCCCTGTGCAGGTTGGAACCTGCCTGCCCGCTGCTCTTGTCATTCCCTGTAGTTGTGTTTTATAAAAGTTGGGTATTGAACACCAAATCACGATGTGCAGAGAGGTCCTAAAAATACATTCATGGCAGGAAAAAGAAGCCTGGGCTTCCCAAGTTATCCAGCACCCAATTTTTAATTAAGGAATTCTGCAGTCTGAAGGAGCACACGTTAGTGTAAGAACCTGTAGGTCCAAGGCTGAGACAGGATATGGCTGGGTGATACCAACCCATAGACATTAAAAATGTCAGTGTAAGTGAGTGATAGTGGAATAGATTTAATGAAGTCTGTCTCTGAGCATCAGAAACAGCAGCAAATGACACTTTCATCCAATGGTATTTACAGAATAGTCAAATTCCATTTATTGGCAGCAGAGCTGATCTTTTTATCAGCATCCACCTAGGATGTGTTTGCTCTTCCCTGCAATCAGGATTCAGGGAAGAACTCCCCTCAATTGACACTGGTCTGCCACTTTTGAAGCTTTTAATTAAAGCTCCTACTGCTTTGGCAGTGATTAGAACAAAGCTCCCGAATTACAAGAACTGTTCATTTGATATGGTTTAATCAAGCTGATAATTAGATTATCTATTTGAAATAAGCCCAATGTGTTTTAATTGCCTTACTTAAATATGCATTAACTAAGGGAAATTCAGGAATTGAAACCCGTTGGAATCTGCACAGTGCTTTTCTAGATGTCATGCTCTTGGCAATGTGTTTGGGGTGACCGAGTTCCTCCACCCAGTTAAACAGGGTATATCCCATGGCTGGTGCCGCCCCAGGAGGAGAGCTTGGTGGGGAACAAACATTTATATACGTCCACATTTTTCTTATTGGAAAATCAGGCTCTGGGAATTAGGAAGATCAAGTCAGACAGAATTTCCTCCAGAACTGAATTCTTCTTGCACAAGAGGCTAAACTGACCACATGCAACCTCTGGAGTTTGGAAGAGGACTACAGTTTTTAAAAATTGATCAGGCAGAGCAGATTTGGTAGAGGCAGAACAGGTATCCTGCAGAACATGCCCTCGGGAGCAGAGCCTTTCCCAGGCTATATGGACCAGTGGTTTCCTTGCAACTTTCATCCTGTTTTCTACTGTCCCTACTGAGAGATAGCCCCTGGCAGAGGTGACAATCCCAAAATAAAAAGCCATGGTTTGCCTTAAACCCAGCATCAGGCACCTTGTTCTTCTCAGGTTTCCACAGGCAGGAGCCTGACTCGGCCTGGCACCACACATCCTGGGGGCTTTGTGCTCAAATGAGTTGGAATAACTGCTAAAAACTGGGTGCTGTAGGTGTAACTGTTCATGCCATAGATACTCTGAAGTTAGGAAAAGGCTGGGAGAGACTGAAGGAAAGGGGTGTAAGAGAACTGGGATTGTTCAGCCTGGAGAAGCTTTGAGGTGACCTAATTGTCCATTTGAGTAGCTGAAGGGACATACAGGAAAGTTGGAGAGAGGCTTTGAACAAGAGCCTGGAGTGACAGGATAAGGGGGAAGGGCTCTACCCTGACAGAAGGCTAGGTTGGATGGCATATTAGGAATAAATTCCCTGTGAGGGTGGTGAGACCCTGGCACAGGTTGCCCAGAGAAGCTGTGGCTGCCCCATCCCTGGCAGGGTCCAAGGCTAGGTTGGATGGGGCTTGGAGCAACCACAGATAGTGGAAAGTGTCCCTGCCCATGGCAGGGGGTAGAACTGTTTGAGCTTTAAGATCCCTTCCAACCCAAAGCATTCCAGGTTTCTGATTCATTGCCAGCACCTATGGAACAAAATCTACCCTTAGTACGCTGGACTACTCAGAGGTTTTTCCACACCTCTACAATCACCTGTACTGCATGGATTCCTTTGTGAGGGGGATGCTCCCGTTCCCAGCTCACCCGGCATCCAGCAATCCCTCCTCTTCCCTCAGCACAACACAGAGACAGAGCTTTTGAACACAGCTCAAAACTCAGCCCTCTGATAGGCAAATGCACCATTCCTCAAAATCAGAGGCCTGCTGAGCTTCCTTCCAGCGAGTACTGTGCTCCTGCCAGCTGGGAAGGGAGAGTGGCAGAGCTCTTCATCCTCTCTCCACCTTTGTATTGCTTCACAAAGCACAGAAAAGCTGCCTGTGCCCAGAAGCCTACAAGGAAGTGCAAGACACTGTGAAGAAGTGAAAGTGAAGATACTGAAATCAGAACCACCCATCTATTGCTCGTGGCTGAGAAACTGAATTACTGGTTAGAAGACACTGAAGTATTTTTAAAGCAAGTTGGAATTGCTGCCTCCTTATCGTACAATCAGAATGGTTTGGATTGGAAGAAACCATAAAGCACATGCCATTCCAACTCCCTGCCATGCACAGGGACATGTTCCACTGGCCCAAGTTGCTCCAAACCCTGTCCAACTGGCCTTCAACACTTCCAGGGATGGAACAGCCACAGCTTCTCTGGGCAACACTCCTCTGGCAACTCCTTCCTCAAACCAGACTAGTTCTGAAAAACCATCTCACCAGCTGCTGACCCCAAACCAGATCAGAATAAAGAAAAATTAAAACCACTTCTAGTTTCGTGCTAGAATAAAACCATTACCCAAACAGCAAAGTCAGGAGAGAGCTAATGCCTCATTAGCAGGAAAAGAAGCAAGTGTGGTAACAGCTGCATGTTCTGTAATCATGCAGCTGCAGCATCTGTCTCTCCCTCTCCAGCACTTGACTGCAAGTGAAATTAGAAGAAACTAGTCTGGCACTACCCTTTCAAGCCCCATTTCCTCTCCAGAGCGTCACTACAGAGATGTGCACGTTCCAAGAGACGATGCCAAAAGCACAGAAATTAAAGCTTTTAAAGCTCCTAATCCATTTGGCACTTCAATAGCACACAAAGAATTACGAAAACACCAGTCCTCCTCTCCATGCACGGCACCACTCTGATGACTCTCAGCCCCATCTACTTGAATCCTGTCTAGTCATTTCCATTGGAACAGCTTATGCTGTGACAACAGCCCTACAACTGTGAGTATCTGGAGGATTGGCTCCTTTCTCCCTGCTGCTTTTGCAGGCAAGTAATTCCCAGTGCTCTAAGGAATGTGCTGCATGGAAGAAGCCTTGTAGGAGCTATGGGAAATCCAGATAAATCACAGCAGCAGCAGGTATCCCAGGCTGAGTTCCTTGAACGCCATGCACATCTCATGAGTGAAAACATTGCCTCCCCTCTCAAACACTCAGAAAATCTGTACCTGTTGGAAGCTGCAATTTGTCTTCCCAGGGTCCAGTCCTGATTTTTCTCCTGAGACCCACCGAAAGCTCCATCATCCATATGCTCTGGAGGAAACTCTTTATACAGAGCTCATTAGGCTGCAGCAAGGGCTGGTTTCGCTCACTCAGCATAACTCTGACCATTGTACCAGAGCAGGGTTAAATGGGAAACTGGGAAGAAATCTTTCCCTGTGAGGGTGCTCAGGCACTGGCACAGGTTTGCCCAGAGAAGCTGTGACTGCCCCATCCCGGGCAGTGTCCAAGACCAGGTTGGATGGGGCTTGGAGCAACCTGGAATAGTGGGAGGTGTCCCTGGCCATGGCAGGGGAATGGCACAAGATCAGCTTTTAGATTCCTTCCAATTCCAGCCATTCCAGCATTCTATGATTCACTGCCAGCAGCTCCTGAAAGCCATGTGGACACACAGCCTCCACAAGGCTTATAAAAAGGGATGTTGGGCAACTCTGGCACAGTCTAGAGGATCTCTGGGAGTTGTCCTGGACTGGGCTCTGCTTCACTCTCGGTTTTGCAGGCTGTGTGTGGCCGTGATAAATCACAGACAACTGCAATGAGAGCCCGGGGCTTTACACCCTGAGTGCCGAATGTGTCCGAAAGCAGCGGCACAGGGAGCGAATCCAGTGGGGCACAGGCCTGACCAGCACTATGCAGAGCCACAGCTGGGAACACCTCTGAGAAGCTCCCCGGCTGATTCCTTGGGAAGGTCTGGCTCAGCCTTGGTTAACTGGTTTCAGATCTTGCCTAGTGGCAGTGGTCTGTCTGGGGAAGCCAAAATTACGTTTCTCTGGCTCTCTGTTCTCACACTCTCTGCAGCCTCAGCAAGCAGCACTCTCAGGGAAGAGGAAAGGGGAAAAAATAGGGGAAAGGAAGAGGGGGGAAAGAAGAAGGAGATAAAAAGAAGGGGAAAAGAAATGGGGGGTGAAAAAGTGGGGGAAAATGGGGTGGGAAAAGAGGGGAGGAAATAAGGTGACAAGCAGGAAAACACCAGAGGAAGCGAACAATGCACAAACGTGGGGTAAAGTGACAGGATATTTCCTCAAAATCAACAACAGGGCAGGTTGTTTGCATAATTAATACAACATCGGGAAAAGCACATTCTTTCTCTGAAAGGCACCGGCTTTCCTTTCCCCTTTACCGATGGTAAGAAGCTGTAACACTGCATCACGTTGCCAGTGACAGGCTGCCACCGAGCAAAATAGGCAGGAAATGATGAGTGAAAAACAAATGTGGGGACTGAAAAGTGACTTCTGCGGCTCCAACATCAGGCACCAAACCTCGATCAAGTTTGGACCCCCAAAGCTTTGGGGTCTGGTACATATTTGCATTAAAGCAAACCCCAAGTTTCTGTAAGCAAAGCCTTCACTGAACACCTGTGATCAACACTGGCAAAACCACTTCCTATAGCCTTGAAGAACTACAGATTTCCACCCCAAGAGCTGTCATAAGCCTTTTGCTTGTGACCCCAACATAAAGCAGTGTTGTTTTGTGTGTCTGTGAGACGCTCTGGTGCCTCTTCTGTTCTTCCAGATCTCACTGGAATTGGCTTGAGTGGGGTCAGAGCTCAAGAGGCAATGGCACAGCCACAGTTTCATATTGACTCTCTGCAGAAGAGATGCAAAAGCTGTGCTTACCCACAGGCGAAGCTATCCTTGCCTCCCCAAAACTCCAAACCCACTCCAAAGCCAGGAAAAACTGGAAGCAGAGACCAGGATTTGTTTCTGTGCCCTTAGTTTGCTCAGATGGATAACACAACTACCTTCCTACTCTCAAGAGGGGACGTATTTCCTTTGCCTTTCAACAAGTTAGGGAGGGATGCACCAGGAGGAGAAGGAAACTTGGAATTAATGGATTCTAGAGTGTGATAGAGCATATGGCAATTCCCAAACAGCATCCATCACTCATGCTTCCCACAGGAGCCTCCCAGCTGTAGCAGCAGCAGCAACCCATGGAGAACCATGGATAAGCAGCCTTAAGCATGCTGCTGCAAGGAAAGCCCAGGTAGGGCAAAGGAATTCCCTTGCATTTGCAGGTAAGTACAAGGCGTGGAATGAGACTGAGCTTGTCTCCAGGGTGACAATTTGATGGAAAGAGATGCTTTAACACGTGGCTTTTGCTGCGTGACTCCCCAGTGAACTAGTCACTAAGGTTTCCTTCTAATGAAGGCATTCAGAGTCCAGAGATTAGGCAAGAGAAACACAGGAAAGGACGGGAGGTGCACACTAGACCACTTGGAAAAACAGGAAGGCTGAAGCTTACATAGATATTGCAATCCTGAAATATCCCGGGGAACAGCTGCAGTAAGAAGGAAAGGGACTTTTTAAAAGAGCAGGTAGTACCAGGATAAGGGGGAATGGCTTCCCACTGCCAGAGCGTGGGGTTAGGATATTGAGAAGAAATTCTTCCCTGTGAGGGTGCTGAGGCCCTGGCACAGGGCGGCCAGAACAGCTGTGGCTGCCCCATCCCTGGCAGTATCCAAGGCCAGGTTGGGACAGAGCTTGAAGCAACCTGGGATAGTGGAAGGTGTTCTTGCCTGTAGCAGGGTATGGAATGACATGATCCTTACGGTCCCTTCCAACCCAAATCATTCTGGGATTCTCTGACTCTATAAAATACCAGATCTATTAAATACCACCCATTTACACAGAATTGCCTGTTACAACTTTAAACAGGTTTTGTACAAAGCTGCCATGTGACAGCTCCGCCAACAACACCCTAAAACATGCCTATAAGTAGTTTGAAAAACCAAGTCAAAAATATTCCGGGACAGTTTTCGCAGTCGTGTTTATAGAAGGAGCAAGGTTTTTAAAAAAATAACCCACATAAGCCCTGCTCAATATGCTCATATGCAAAATGCAAACTTGATTTCTTTGTGGCAGAAGGCTGAGTCTGGTAAAATATCAATCATATGTCACTTTGCTCAGATAGCTCTGGCACCCTTCCTGTTCCACGGACAAAATGGAATAACAAATTATTCCCAAGGCTTTATTTTGAAGAACAAGGTGTAAGGTTTTTCTACAGTAAATATTAAAGCTTTTCTGTATATTATGATCACATCCCTCCATGACTACTTTAGGAGCTTCCTTCAAGCTGCTGAGCTTAAATAATTCAAGCTGTGCCGTGATTCTGTGTCCTACACATGCAGCTGCAAACTGTGCTGCCTGTGGGAATTTCAAGGGCAGGTCCATCCCTGCCAGCTCCTCTCCATGTCATGGAGCTGTTACCCCCATCCTGTCTCTGGATTTCCCTTCTCCTCCCTCCGGTATGTCTCTCCCACAAAGGTCTCCATTCACTCTCTCCTGACTGGGAACTGGCAGCACAGCACCCTCAGGACCCAAAGACAACACATTCCTACTCCACAAGTTCAAAACTGGCTTTAGGGGAGATAAAAGAAATGCAAGAAATTCAGGGAAGGGCAAAGCATTCCTTCAACGTGACATTTAACTAAATATCTGATTTTTTTTTCTTTAAATAATCTTCATTTTATTTTTCTCACCTCAGTGTCCCTCAAAACGGTCTGTGCCCCACCTCAGAGTCCAAATCCTTGGCACTATGGCTCCAGGTATGGACTCTAGGAATTATCATCTCTGAAGAATGCAAAAGACAGCCTGAATTTGAAAATTTAACAGACATGCATGTTTATAACCTCGACTTAAATTTACAGAAGCTTTAAACGCAAGCAGGCAAAACAAAGCTCTGTAAAAGAACAAGTTCATGTAGTATTTTCGAGGATTCTTGTGTTCTGACTCATCTCCAGCTGAAATACACTGACCAGAACTACCTCTTCAGACTAAAACTGCTACCTGAATTATTTTCAGTTCTAGAATAAGTACTTCAGACAGTATCATCTTGCATTTGCAAGTACCTCTTGTTTCTATATGGTTTAAAAAGCAGTAGCATGCCACCTCACCCTCAGCTGGGTTGCGAGTTGTCCATACAGCAAAACAGCTCCCTGGGATTTCCTTCATCGAAGGTTTTGATTCCTCTTTCTATTCAAAGTTTAACAGATGTCGCCCTGTTCTTTTTGAGACTTAAAATAGGCCTTCTGCAATTTTCGGAGTCAGATAAGAATTCTCACAGTTTCTTACTGTAAACATGGTTTGTTTCTCTAACTGTCCCCTTCTGTTTACATTCTTTCTGCTAGGAGGAGAAAGTAGATGGACAGCTGGTCTGGCCGGTGGGGTTCAGGAGGTGGTGGTACCACCGTCCAATCCACGGCCAGACCCACAAATGTATAAAATAGAACTTGTAAATAAAGTTTTGCTTTTGCTGCTGGAGATTGCCCTGCCTCTGCTTCGTGGTCTCGTGTCACGTTGTGACAAACAGACATTTCAAAAGACAACAGACTTTCTACTTCTTTTTTCTCACTTTCTGACCATCACTTGAAAGACCAGCGTTAACCCCACATGTTCCCAGCTGAGGACAAAGGTGGCAGAGGATAAATTATGCTGAGCATTTTTCCATTTGAGAGTTTCAATCCCAATCCAAGACTCAAGTCAAAGAAAGACTTTACAGAACTCTTGCATTCCCACTGCAATTTCTGGAACCAAATCCTTTCCTTCCCCCGTGTCTTGTAAACCACACTGTGGCACTGAATGCTGAGCAGAGCTTAAATCTGGAGTCAACTTTGCAGGATTTGAACTAGACTCAGAGAATCTAATTCTTCCCTGTGAAGGTGGTGAGGCCCTGGCACAGGCTGGTGGAAGGTGTCCCTGCCCATGACAGGGGGTAGAAATGGATGAGCTTTAAGGTCCCTTCCCACCCAAAACATCCTGGCATTCCATGAATCATACAATTGTTTCGGAATTTCTGGAATAAAAGTCCAGATGTGACTTGAAAATACACAGGTTTTTTTCCTTCACAAAGTACAATCACCACCACAGATTGTGGTGTGTATATTCACATATCTTCCCATGATAAGGTTTTAGCCAAGGCAGAACTGCCAAGCCTACCTAAACCTGCTTTAAACCCTTCGTCTCTCTCATTAGTGCCAGAAAGTATTTATAAATCACTAACCCACAAAGTAAGTGAAGAAGTTCCACTTAATACGTGAAACCAGTTGAGTTGTGAAATTTTAAGTCAGTCCGAGGAAATGTAGCACTGCTGAATGGGGCTGCAACAGCTGATGCCGGCTAGGAGAATAAGTTCCTTAATTCCTAGGATGTTAGCAGAGGAATCATTTAAATTTGGATCAAACTGGATCATTTAAGCCCAGGAAGCAGGGGACTCAGTGTTGCCAAAGGTCCTGGTAAAATATCAGTCAAGCTGAGCCAGAGGAGTGTTTCTAGGAACCAGCAGCTGGCACAGATCAGAAACGTGGTGAGAGAAAAGTCAAGCAGGAACTGGATGTTTTAACATGTTAAAATCCCAGAAACCACAAGCCAAACACAGGCAATTCAGCCACTTCAGACAAGGAGAAGCCCAGTTCGCTGGAACGCTGCTTCCATAAGAGCCCGTTTAACTCCCATTAAGAGCTGCCTCAGCTCTTTCATCCCTTACCCACATAGTTAGAGGTGAATTTAAAAACAGACCTTTGCTTGCGCCTCAGGTTTGATCAGTCAAGGCAACAAATACCACCTTTAAATAGACTGGACAGGGTTTACAGCCCATGCTGGGAGTGATCTGGTTTATACACACTCATTAAGGTACATTTATCGACCCACACGGGCATGACACCACTTGGCTATTCGGAAATGCAGCAATTAAACATACTCAGCTCTCCAAGCCAGGGCTAGGATCAGACGTTTTCAACAAGGTGGGCCATATACATTTCATCACATTGAAATATTACTTGGATTTCACTGTACCTTGCACAGCCAGGAGGAAAATAGACTTAAGAGCATCAGGAATGGTAAAGGACAATTACTAAGTCACACCCATGGTCCCAAGAGCTTTTGCTTGAATTCTGGGGGGATGCTGAACACTTCTCCCACCAGTGCAGGTCACCATGGAGCCAGTAGGAATTTCAGAGGATAAACCATCAGCTCTCTGGCAAAGGAGGCCTACTTACAAAGGAGGCTTCCTCTGGGGCACCACAAAGCTTTTAAACAGTGCAGCCTAGTTTTATGGAAATGCCACAGGTGCCTCCGACTACTTTTCAGGAAGGTCCCTTGAAGTCAGGCTCTGGCTTCAAAACATCCAGGTGTGCTAAGTAGCGGGTAGAAGAGTCCTACAAGTACTGTTCTGCCAAATGATGCTCTGATACTGCAAAACCACCCCCCAGGTGCTTCCTCCAGCTTCGAGGAGAATATTCATTATAGAGAAGAAAACTTTTGAGGCACTTCTAGCACTGATAAGTGGAGAAACAAAAATATAACCAGAATTACGCCCTTTATTATCAGCTATAGAATTTGAGAACATTAATTGCACGTTGAGGTGTTCAATGCATGGATCAGAGGGATGGGGAAGGGAAAACTGCCCTCATCCACCCCAGTCACCAGCACACGACCAAAAGGTAAAAGATGCACACGGTTCAGAGCGGCCGGCTCCAAGGAGTGGGGTACAAGGAGACAAGGTGTGAAGCCAGACCACGAGAAATGTGACTGGAAAGGCGATTCCAGAGGAATTCCTGAGCTGCACAAGCTGCCAGCTGAAGTGGAGTCCAACTGGCAGTGGGAGATGTTCTCAGCTACCGGTTGAATGTCGGGAGAGCTGCTAGGAAGTTTCCAAGAGCTGCTGGAAGATCCAAGCAAGCTGCAGCAACCTCTGCTTTCCCAGGCAGTGTCCACCATGGAAGGGTAAACAGCCGATAAGGAGGAATGCGCGGCAAAGGCCCCTCAAGCAGTCAGAACCCCCCAGCTATCCCATGGCTCTGCTCAAGGACAATTCCCGGTGCCCAGGCCCAGCACAAACCTCTCCTCAGCCAGTTTTGCTGCTGGTAGTCCAAATCTCAGGAGATTTGATCCAAAGAGGATCTGATGCCGCACAACAGGTGCAAAGAGCTCAGAGCTGAGGAGTTTCTGCCTCAGATTGCAATTACAGTGCACAAGGATAGATGTATCCATGCAGGATATCCCCAGACACCAGAATTTCAGCTCCAGCTATTTGTCACAGTAAAACATTTTAAGGCAGCAGCATTCTTCAAACTAAAATGACAGATAATATCCTATTTTAGAGCTCCAAATCTAGCTTCTCACTCCTTATTTCAAAAACTAAGACAAACATTTTATTTAACAGCTGTATTAACAGGTAGAAACACACTGTGGTTCAGAAAGCCAGCAGACTTACAGCCGTGACTTTCTGCACCATTTAAACTCTCAGTTCAAGATGAATTTCTGGAAACGGGGCAGGGAAACCCTCATTTCTTCTGAACAGAAACCAAACACAAAGTCTATGTTTGAGTCTCCAGCTCTGCTGCTTCCCACCCTGCTTACAACTTTGCCACACACGTGGGAGCACCAGCAGAGCTGAGTGACACTTCCTAGAGGATGCCACAACTTCTGCCAGGTCTCTGCCATGGTTGACATGGGGTCTGCAAAAGGAATAGACCCCAAATTATCTCTGGGGCCTCCTGCTCACTATCACCTCATAGCTTTCCTTCCACGCTTCTGCTTGAGCTAGGGTGCGCCTGGAAGTTCTCACACCTCTGGTGAAGGATGAGCCCTTGGGGAGCCACAGGACCTGCAGCTTATCTGAGGGATCAGGAGCAAATATCCCAATATTCACTGACTTTCTTGCTCCCCAGGCAAGGCTTGTCACAGTTACTGCCCTCCAAACACAAGTACACCAGGTGTGCAGCATTAAGGTGTTTTATCCTGGAATGATTTGGGTTGGCAGGGTCCTCAATGATCATCCCATTCCAACCCCCATTGGCAGGGACAGCTTCCACTAGCCTAGGCTGCTCCAAGACTCATCCAACTCGGCTCTTTTAACTTGACCAGGACACTGGTCTTAAATTTATCTAAACACTTTCCATTTATATTTTCATGGGGGTCTAAATACATATATGAAGTCTCCTTTGGGTCCATTCACAGCTTGCTTTGTTCAGCTGAGGGCTGGATAGATTTCTTTACAGCTGCATGAGCTCTCCAGCCTGAGAGAAAGAAAATTAGGACCTCACTACCCAAACCCATGATTTCAAACATTGGAAGGGGCTGCCCAGGACAGTGGTGGAGTCACGATTCCTAGAAGTGTCTAAGGAATGACTGGACGTAGCACACAGTGCTCTGGTCTGGTTGACAAGGTGGTGAGCAGTCACAGGTAGAGCTTGATGATCTTGGAGGTCTTTTCCAACCTAAATGATTCTGGGATCTACATAAGAAAGTGCAGAACTCTACGAGCTGGACTGAGGTCTCACAGAAGTACCTGAAGCCACCTTCCTTTCTTATTTTTAAATTCACTATGTTTGTTTTACACATAACACAGGCTACTCCAAGATCAACCAACCATCTGAACCTCAAGGCCTCCATACACTGTTCTATATAGGGTTATGACAGTGAACTGGGATTTAATTATATTTAAATAGTGAAAAGTCCAAGTGCTGCTGCTGCACTAGCCTCCCTGGCCCTCCATGATCTATTTCTCCCCACTGCTTCCCATGGTTTCCTTGGAAACATATGCAAGCTTAAACTGGATTGACATTCACTTAGTGGACAGATGGAGTTTGGAACAGTCCAGCGCCTGAAATTCAAGGCCGAGCCTTGGGATATGACATGTTATCAATACAAAAAACAGCTCCCAGGCTTAGTCAGAAGAGTAAGGATCACCTAATTATTCAGTAATGAGCTCTGAGGTGGCATCTCAGGAAGGTCAGTGCTCACCCATTGTTCCTGATGAAAGTAGCAGGCCGAGCATGCGACCAATTTTGTTGGGAGGGAAGGATTTAATTTTTGTTAAGCACTGAGAAAACAGGGGCGTTCTTAAGCTCATTAGTGGTTTCAGGCAGGAGAACTGCTGCAGATCACACGTGGGCTAAGCACAGACAGTGATGCTCCATCTGCACTGTAATTAAGCCACTTGCATCCAAAACTTCATCCCGAGGCTGAAGTTATTCCTGGTAACTGATCCTGACCAACAGGCACCGAGAAGGACAGGCTTTTTATCACTCCTCTACAGCCCCAGAGGTGTCAGGACTGCACTTTCAGCAAAGCTGGCAATCTATTCTCAAGTGGGAATTATTCCCTGGATCCTCTTCCACTATATGAGAAGAAACAGAACTGTGAAGCAATGAAAATAGCTTTTTTTTTTTTTTTGAAGGTTGGCTAAACATTGCTTCCCAACTACACTGTCTATCCTAACAGGATTGAAAAGGATTCACCTCTTTCCAACCAAAACACAAGTGGGACAGTAGAAATCCCAAATAACTACATCCCTGGAGATCTCTGAAGAAATCCTGCATCTAGGAAGGACAAGGTGACAGAGTTCTTGGGAGGGAAAAGGGGGGCAGACAGCAGGCATTACATATTCCCCATCTCCAGGTAATCACCACTTCCAGGAATTATGGACCTGCCACAGAGTCAGGGTTACCAAGTAATTTTTAAAGAATAAATCCCCAAAATGCCTGGTTCACTTCTGTTGCTTGTGCCATTTACTGAAACCTAAGGAATTCCCGGGTTGGGATTTGCCTGTCCAACTCAGGATTTCCGTACCTGTTCTGACACCTAATAATTAGACAGGATTTCAAGAAAATCACTTTTTTCCTCTGTCTACACATGATTATAGCTGCCAAGTCCTTTTCCTTTACTATCCTGATCACCTTGGAGAGAGCTGCTCTATCTCCTTACTCTGAGCCATCTTCAACTTTGAATCCTTCCACTGACTTTGGCTGAGCTGAACAAAGGAACAAACCCAAACATGCCTCTTGCATCTGTTTCTTACAAGTTTTTTATTCATTAAAAATAAACCTCCTGCTGCCCAGTAGTTCCCTCCACAAGCCTGCACTTTCCTGCTTTCTCTCCTTTCAAACCATTCATATTTATCAATATGTGATTATTGCAGCTTAATCCTCATTGCCTGCATTCCCCTCAGTGCCTCTCCATCCTCCCTCAGCAGAGACCTTGACGCTCCTCTCCACCCCGAGTCAAAGCCTGCTCTTTTTTACAGAATTCCTAACCCTGAGCCAGCGAGAACATGCTCAACCTGCCTAATGCCCTAACAGAGCGAGCCCTCCCAAAGGGATTTTCAGGAATGTGGCCTTCGATCCTTTTCCAGTTAAGATGCTCGCTAGTTTACCGAACTTGCCCGGCGAGGATGTGAGGACTGGGAGTGCGATGGTGCTCCCAGCTCCAGCAGCATCCGCCTGTGGCCACTTGGCCACACTCCCTGCAGCACTTGCTCCCTCCTGCCTCCAAAACTCAGCTCAGCCACCCTTTCCTCGTGTTCCGGAACTCCCCATTTCTCTCCCCCACTGTCGATTTAAGCCTATTCCAGGTATTCCGCAGGCACACAGAGACACAATGAAGACGAACACCGGATAATGCCGTGCTGCGGGAAGGCTGCCTGAAGCTCCCAATTTTCCGTGCTTCTCACAGGCCACAGGCAGGAACAATAGAAGGCCAGGCACAGTGTATGTAGGAAGCAATGCCTGGGATCTCAATGCTTCCCTAGCACTGAGATTTTATTTCAAGGATGATAATTCAGACACTAAAAAATCAACTGCCAGCAAAGCAGTTTTATTCTAATCAATGTGAGGAAAGCACCTGCTTTTTATTTCTAAGAGCCTCGTAAATAATTTGAAATATTGAGATACAGGCAGCCTCTAAAAAGCCAAGATCTTTCATTAAGAAAAAAAAAAAAAAATCAAGGCTGCTGAGCAGTAGAGTTTCAAAGCTGAGAGCGAGAAAGCCCTGTGATGTGCCTTACAAAGGGGAAAACCTAAAAATCGTTATTTTCTTTAGTCATACCTTTGTTTAGGAGAACTGGGACATGAGGAATGCAGCACCCGGCAGCTCAGAGCCCAAGCATCACCATATTCCTGAGCACCACACGTTTAACACAAACCCCACCTGCTCTCTCGTGCCTTTTCCTGGGGCGCTTCCGTCCACAACAGAGCAGTGCCCAGGGAATACAGCAGGAGAAAAATATCACCTGGGCTGCATCCCCTTGTCTGGGCAGGGGACAGAGGGAGCCACAAGACACATGGATCCCAAAGCCTCCCTGCATCACCGTGCCGGCTGCGCCATTCCATGGGATGAGCTGACACCCTGCCGATGCCACCAGACTCCTGTCACCGTGCCTCGCTGCACGTGTGACAGCAAACACCCCTCAAAACCCTGTGCTGCCAAGTCTCCAAAAGCACTGGGAATTTTATATGGTGAAGGAAGGAGAATGACAAACCGAGGGATTCCAAGCAGCCCTCAGACAAGGTCCAGCCAAATATCTCTACTGAAAATGCACCTCTAATCGAAGTCAGAGCTGCTAAAAGAGATGACAAAAGCGGCATTCCCGGCCGTGCCATGTGGGAAAAGCGCAGCGGCAAGGCCCTGAGCACGCCGTGCTCTCGGGGAGTTACACACCTTCCCTCTCCATTTAATAGCGTTTGTTTAGCTACCGGCAGGGCTCAGACCCCAGGGGGGACTGCCCGGTGCCACCAGGCTCTCAGGGTGTTACATTGCTCATTCCCACATGTTTAACTTTAAGGAAAGACACATTCATGCGTTTCCCCATCACCAAGCAGCAAGAACCCAGCACTGCCAAATGTGAGCATCACTCACAAATCAGGCCAAAATCAACAGCATCCCCTGAATTATTTTTGACCCATGTGGAGTCAATAACCACCCACCCTCTACGAAAGATGTCCTGAAATTTAATGTATATCAATAATAAGCAGATTGAAGGGAAAACAACTGCTCCTCCAGGGCAATCATCCTCATTTTCAGCTACTTTTCTCCACAAGCAGAGCAGCACTGCCATCCCCACTGAGGGGCTTCCACTATGATTTAACTCAAATTATTCTTTGGAAATTGTACAATTGTAGTTTTGTGAGACCAGAAATTTCAAAAAGAGGTTCAAGTTCAGTTCCCTCAGCTGACTGTACTTCTTATATTCTGCCAGCTCTCCATACTCCGATTTTATAGGGGTTTCACCCACATCGCCAGAGAAAAAATGACATGGAACAGATCAATTAAACTCCAATGGCACAAATATTGACAGCGCCCAAATGAGTTGATTTCAAACCAGATTTATATTTATTTATATTAATGATACCCTTGGTTTCTCTTTTTAGTAACTTCAGTCCCTCATTTCACTTTATTGCATGATAAAGTTTTCCAGTGTCTTGTTCTTCTAATGGAAGGGGTTCCTTCAACTCACATGAAATATCACTGTGACTCTATTTATAATAAAGCCCCATGCTAAAATAGCAATCTGGGCAATAACTGGACAAAGTTATGGCATTTTTCCATACAATCTCGTTTCTTTCTGACTTTTAAGAAATAAAACCAGTAGTATCAAATTTAAGTGTGTTTGCCCCATTTCAAGGATATCAGGTGCCAGTAAAAGTGTGAAAGCATAGAGACTTAAATTGTGGTGGTCTTCTTACAGGTAACTCATTCACTGAGAGCAACAATCTGGCCATGAATTTGAATATTTTCTGCCATTAAATCCATGTCTTTGGTCTCAGTAACAGAGGAGCTGCCATGCTGGACAGCTATGATCATGGCTGAAGGACCCAAAGCCTCCAGACCTCATCCTGAAGCACAAGGAAAAATTGCTTCTGAGCATCCTCCACAAAACATCCCCCATTCTTCCGTTAAACACTGCCTGCATCCAAAACTGTGACATCTTCCAGCCTTCACACTTGGAGAATAGCTCAAGACAGCCCAAATCTGCAGCTGGGAACATAACCAATTCACCTACGAACTGCTGGAAGCAGGCACATAAATACACCATGAGGTCAAGCAGGAGAGCAAACCAGATGGTCAGAGCCCTTGGATAGGGAAATCCCCTGGGATCACAAGCACATCCCTCTCTGTCACAGCCCAGCCACCACAGCCCTGCCACAGGGCTCACAGCTCGTGTCTGAAGCTATTTTCAGATTTACGACTTCTTTGGGCTGCCTTTTTTTTTTATTTCCCAGTTGTCTGAACACTGCTTCATTTATTATTGCCAACATGAGAGTTGTGACTTAGTTCAGCTGATTCGGTGCTACGCAGAGCTGGTTCTGCCACTGCTTCCACAAGTTGTATCCTTGTGGTTAACTGAGATCCCAGAATCAATGAGCTTGGAAAAGAACTCTGAGATCATCAAGTCCACCCTGTGAACACTACTTTGTCACCCAGCCCAGAGCACTGAGTGCCACATCCAGTCCTTCCTTGAACACCTGCAGAGATGGGCATTCCATCACCTCCCTGGGCAGCCCCCTTCCAGTGTCTGACAACCCTTTACATGAAGAAATTCTTCCTGATGTCCAAATGGGGACAACTAGCTGGGAGATGGGGCAAAAAAAGCCCCACACAGCTCCTTCTGCATGTAATATTTGCACATCTGAGCATACTTTCCTGTTTTTGTAGAGCCAGATCTCATCATTCATTCATTTGCTTGTGATCTGAACATGATGGCAAGCAGTGAGCATGCCTTTGCCTACCACTCTTAATTATTTTTCAATAGTTTACTTTGGACAGATTTGCTGCTAACGGCTTATTTTCAGCACTGCAGCAGCATTATAAAAGCTTTTGCTGAAGGATGGATTTCCCCGCAAATCATGGCCAGGCGCTCCCTAAATCTGATCTCCACAGACAGGACCAGCACACATGTCCCACAGAGCCTCCAAGTCACACAACAGTGATTAACACCACCACAGCAAACAAAATTAACTTGGATCACCTAAAACACAACAAGTTCCGCCTCAACAAAAGGAATAACTTTCCACTGAGGGTGGCAGAGCACAGGAACAGGCTGCTCAGGCTGTCTCCCTCTCTGGAGACATTCCAAACCCACCTGGATACATTTCTGTGTCACCTGCTCTAGGTGGTCTCCAGAGGCCTTGCCAACCCTAACTCTCCTGTGATACTGGTTCAAAAGCCAAATAAACACTAAGGCTTCCAGAGTGGAGACAGAAAGGTGATGCAGACTAACTACCAAGAAGGACAGAGCACCCACACTTAACTGAATGATTCAGTTGATGAACTGATGAGAACATGTCAGTAGCCTCCAAAATAACATTTCTGCCTCAAGACACAAGGGTGTAACTGTTCCTCCCTCAAACCCCACATTTCTAGGTTGCATTTTATTGTTCTGTGCAACTGTCACCATCAACCCCCAGCAAACAAAGCATCCAGAAAGGCTCCATCCGCACAAAGTTCAGGGAATTATTTTCCCCCACAGGCTTGGTGTTTTCCAGCTGATTTTACAACTATCAGTAATACTACACTTCCCTGGTTGGTCTGCACGAGAAAAGATGGAAAGCAGTTGGAAATGCTGCACTGAGTTCATGAGGAAAACAAACAAATCAATGTTTAAATCCAAAATGTCCTGGTAAATCACACTAATGAACTATTTCCTATCACCAGGAAACATTTAGACAGTTCCAGCTGAAGCTTGAGAACGATTCAGATAGCCAGGACATGACAAACATGAAAGATGGCTCGGGATGAATATGTGAGCAGGATATTTCTGTTAAAGTGATCAGCAGTGTGCTGGTATTTAAATCACATTAAGATTTCAAAAGCATCAGTCCATCACGCAGTTCATGTCACTCTTTCTCACAACCAGGAGGACCAGAAGCCTTAAAATAAAACCCCGAGCCCCCCAGACCACCACAGACGCCCTCAGCGTTGAGCAAGCACTTGCTAATTGTGGCAAACTGATGGACAGATCAATTTACCAGGCAAGCAAAAGCCCAGAAAAGCTTCTCGCTTTGAGGTTTTGCCTGCTCCTGACAATGATGACTTCAGATGGAGAGCGAGCACAAGGGGCAGCTGGATTCTTTAAAAGAAAACACAACCAGAACCTCTTTCAGATAAGCATTTCGTGGAAAGGGAGAGAGGAGGGGGAGAGGCAAACAGAATAGATCCCAAATGCTCGTATTTTTTAAGTTTTCACAGCTGCTCTTGTGAAAGAGAGGGGATTCCTGTGTCTCCCTGTGCCGGGGCAGGGAAAACGACATCGGGGTGTGGGTATCCCCGTGTTGGGGCTGGCCGTCGAGCAGGAGCCCGAGGAGCACTTCCTAGTCTTCCCGAGATCTGCCCAGTCACATGTGCTGGCTCCTGCGCCTTGTAGAAGCAGCTGGAAAAGAGGGAGCCGGCGGAGCTGCCTCCATTAGGAGCCACCGCTACACAAAAGGAGAAGAGAAAACAAGCCGTCGGCCTCCGGAGAAGCCGGCAGGAGAGATATCCAGAGCCACGGGGAGCGCACGGCATGTGGGAAAAATCACGATGGAAATGAAAACTGCTCTGCTGTCCCTCAAAGAGGCTCGATGGCACCTGCCTGACAGGGAGACAGGGCTCACAGCCCTCTCGGCATCACATCCTGCAAACCATCGGGAACTCGACGGACTCAACCGCTCAACCCTCAGGGGAGGGGCTCATCGCCCCGTTCGGGCGTGGGGAGCCCCAGATCACCAACCGCAGCCAGCCCGTCCTGTGCCAACTCCCGACCGGGCAGCGCCGGTTCAGCTCCGGGATCCGGAGGGGCCGAGGACAGCGGCGGCTTCCCCTAGGAATCGCCGCCGATCCGGCGATGCCGAGGCGAGCAGCCCCTGGGGCAAGGAGTCCCCCGGGGCCACGAGCCCCGCAACGCCCCCAGGCTCCCCTGGCCCTGCGCCACCGCCTTTGTGCAGCCCGAGCGGCACGGGCGTAGAAGCCCGGGGGGTTTCGGCGGGGCCGATCCGGCCTCGCACCGGTGGGACCGCGCGGAATAACGGCGGCCCGGCCCGGCCCGGCCCGGCCCACCTACCACCGAGCCCACCGCGCCCTCCCGGCGCTTCCTCGCCGCCGCGGGAAGTTCCCGGTGGCCCCGCGTACCCCCCGCGCCCCTAAACCCCGGGGCGGCGGCACCTGCTCCCGGCCCGGCGGAGATCCCGGGGGCGGAGGGACGAGCCGGCGCCGCGGGGACCGCGTGTGGACTCACCGGGAGGCTGCCGCAGGCCCCGGGGGGAGAAATCCAACGGCGGGAGCGCCGCGAGTCCCGAGCTCCGCGCTGCTGCTGCGTCAGCGCCGCCGCCTCCTCGGCTGCGGGATGGGGACGAGGCGCCACCACCGCCGCCGCCCGCCCCTGGCCGCGGGGCGTCGCGGAGCGGGCGGGCGGGCGGGCGGAGCCGGAGCGGGCGGCGGAGGGGCCGGGAGGGGCGGAGGAGGGACTGGGGTGGTGGTGGTGGTGGTCGTTGTCGTCGTCGTCGCCGCCGCCACCGCCGCCGCGAACTCCCCGCAAGCCGCGAGCGCCTCCGGCCTCCTTCCTGCTTCCTCGTCCGCAGCCAATCGCCGCCCACCTCCCGCCGCTCGCCCCGCCGCGCCGACCAATCACAGCCGCCTTTCGCCGCCGCCGGCGGCCAATCGTCGCCGCGCCCGCCCCCGCCGCGAGTCCCCCGTGGCGCCCCCCTTGGCGCACCCCCGCTCCCCCAACAGAGCCCCCCACTCTGCCGCCCCTCGCCCCTGGCCCGGGATAACCGGGGTAACCGGGATAACCGCCCTCCGGAGCACTGCGGGAGCCCCCGATGGTCGCGATTCCCTCACAGGACGGGGGCGTGAGGCGGCCTATCAGGGGCCTCTCCGTGGGTTCCTCAGAGGTGCCCGTGGCGCCCTCACACCTCCCGGATGTGCCCGGCGCATCCCGGGGGCAGTCACACTTAAACTGATCCCTGCATGCAAACTCTGGGAAAGTTGGAAGTCCCAGGGATCCGGCGGGAGCTCCGCTGAGAGCTGCCAGGAAGGAGAGGCAAAAGGCAGAGCGGGTTTGAGCGCCCATCATTCCCACCCCGAGATGGGCACTGGAAAGGCCACGGACACCCCCTGTGTGGTTGCTGTCCCTGAGCAGCCCTGTGAGTCAGCACCAGGGGAATATCCCGTGGCATTTTAGGGGAGAAAAAGGCCAACAGGGAGTTCTCAGGTGTCCCAGAGCTTCCCCAGAAAACCTGTTCTTTCTGGGACACTCAGGTGTCCATGACTTCCATAATCTTACCAACCGGTGAGACATGGCAGCAATGAGAACAACTGGAAAACTCCATGTTTTCCTGGAAAATGAGTTTAAAGCCCGAAAGCAGACCCAACAACCCACGGAAGTTATTTGATCCATATCTTTAGCAGTACCATAGTCCTCATCATTGAAGCCTCTCCATCAGTTGCAGAATGGAGTTTTTCCATAGAATCATAGAATCTTCTGAGTTGGATCCACAGGAATCGAGCCGCACTCCTAGTCCTGCACAGGACAGCCCCCAGATCCCACCATTTGCCTGAGAGCATTGTCCAAACGCTTCTTGAGCTCTCTCAAGGCTTGGAGCTGTAACCGCTTCCCTGGAGAAGCCTGTTCCGGTATTAAATTTGTCCCATTTATTTTAAATTTGGGAAACAGCTGGGGAAGGAACTGACACATGGAACAAGTAACCCGTGAGGCTCTAGGAGAGAAATACAACACACAGTGAGGGCAAGACCCTGATGATCTGCTTGAAATTCAACTAAACTACAGGAGACCTAACAGCTTGAAATACTTCCTGCCTTGTTCCAGTGGTCCACAAGGATCTTGCAAACAGGAGCAGGATCAAGCACTGGTATGATTATTGCAAGATCCAGATGTTACACAGAACAAGCTTGAGAGGAAATTCAGCTATTTGGAGATACTGATTCCTGAAACAAATACCAGTCATGGGTGATGGAGCAGGTAAAAATAAATAACCTTAACAGCTACACTCCTGGAAGCCCTCAAGGTGCAGTAGGGAAACTCTCCTTAAAAACTCTCTGATATTGTTTACAAGTTGGACTTGGATGATCCTTGTGCATCCTTTCCACTTCAGGATATTCTGTGATTACCTTATTTCACTGCTGCCCTTTGGAAATGCAACCTTTGGATGAGACTTTTCCAGGCTCTATTTAATGCAGCTGTACATCACCGAGAGCCACTCCACAAGCACAAAGGTCCTGTCTCCTCAGACCAGAGCTGCTCCCCACGTGAAAAGTGAAGGCAGCTCATAGTGCTGCCAAATTGTTCCCCAAAAATGATATTTATTGGAGTTCTTCCCTCTGCTGTGAGCCACAGGAACAGGAGGGAAAGCACAGCAGTCTGAGATCAAGAGTTCAATTTTGGTGTTACAAAGAGCACACTAACTCCAGTAGTTAGATGTGTTCAAGTGACTTCCAAAATCTACCACCTCAGATTCCCATAGCTAAACAGAATGATATTTGTGCAGAAAAGTGAAGAATCTGGGAATTCCTAAGTTTTGAACCTCTCCTGCAACTTAAGCAGTAAACCCACAGTGTCACAGTGTTCCAGAGGGAAACACTTGGGCAAAATTTATGCTGAAGTTTGATGACAAATATGATTAACAGCTGCTTTTTGGGGAAAGTGGAGGTGAGGCCACCTTTCCTCTTCCAGGTGTTTGGAATAGAATATTTGGACAACAGACAGGTTGAGGATGGGGAGCTATGTGCTCCAGAGCTGCACGAGAATGTGAAGCACAACAGAGCCATCTGCAGAGCTCCCTCTCTTTTGAGATACTAATTTATTCTGAAGTGGGGCCTTTCCTCGTCCCTTTCTCAGAGGAATGAGGGGGAAAGATGGGACGCTAATTGCTGATTCTATGTCTGTGTGTCTGCCAGGCTCCAGCCTCTGTCAGGTGGTGACACAGCCGATATGCAGCATTTGGGCTTTTTCTCCCCTTATTACCTGGGAAGAGCAAACCACCGAAGCCCCAACATGAGATCTTCCTACCCCAAATCCTGGTGTGTTTTTTGGGAAAGGGATAACATCCAGGGCTATAGATTGCCTGAACAGCAGCACAACAAGGATCTTTCTCTCCAGCTCACAATTTGTGCTGCGGCAGCACCTTGCTGAGGTTGTACCTGTTGGTAAAAGGGATTGTAAAGCCTCATGGCTGTGGGAGAGGTGGGCCAGGAACCAGCAGGGATTAAGAGATTGTCCCTCATTGCAGCCCTCACTTCCAGGTACTGCAGTGGGACAGGCACACACAGCTGACCCTGCTCTAAAGAGAAAGGAAAAAGAGGATTTCACCATTAACACAGGCAAAACAGGGAAAAGGATCTTTGCATTTTCTGACTCTGAGTTTCAGAAGTAAAAACTTTAGTTGTCGCACAGGACAATGGGGAGGAGCCCCAGCATCTCACAGTGGGTCAGGCTGGGAGAATGGTGTTTGCACTGCACACTGAGAGCTCTCTGACTTTCAGAAACAACTGTGGTGAGTTTTAAAAAGTCACAGGAAATCCGAGAGGAAAAATCCCCTAGCAGTGCTGCAAGGACAGAAAAATAGAACCTGGAGCTCTGGTGTCCATGATAGCAAGAGTGGCAGCACCCCTTTTTAATCCAACTGAGGAGGCAGTGCATCCCTGGGAACACCAGAGTTTCCTGCACAGCCACAAACCGATGGAGAGCTTCCATTCCACTGGCAGTTAGCAAATAGGCATGGAAGCTTAAGCAACAGCCTTAATCCAAGTAAACTCTCACACTAAGACCAGCAGAGTGGAGGATCCTGCACCAACTAGTTTCTCGGCCGGGCCTCAGGGAAGGACTTGGCTGCAGGGAAGAGCCTGGCTCTTCTGTGAGGAGGAGGATGACCAGCCCCACCTTCCCAAACAGCCTCGTGGCTGCATATGGGGATAAATCCATCCTTGGGTCTTTATGTGGCCCCTGTCTGACTGCAGTGACAGGGCTGGGTTAAAAAGTCTTTAATTCAGCACATCTCAGCTGCATCCCATGAGGATCCTGCCTTTTCCAGGCATATCCCCCACCAAGAAACATCCCCAAATTCAGCTGTGTGATCCCATCCTTCCTGATGTCTCTGCAGAAAAGGTACTGGTGCTGCACTGGCTTGCTGGCAAAGAGATGGGTTTTGGTGGTTCCCTCCTTTCCTTCCCCCTTCCAGGGTTAACCCTGGAAGTAACTGCAAAAGGCCAAATTAATCCCTGGTGGAACTCCATGGACTGACTTGGAATTCTATTACACCAGAAAAGCAAATAGGCTGCGAGTGTTCAGGTCTGCAGCAAACCAGCTGTGGTTGCAGAGGCAGCTTCCTCTGAGATTTCTGCTTAAACATCAGCATTTGCTAATTTTTTATCTGGGTGAAATATTCCCCTTTTTCTATCGGAAGAAGCCAGAAGGGATTCAGGCTGGAGGAGAGGGCTCTGCCACAACAGACCTGTCACACAGGTTCTCATTACCTACCTGGAAAATCCAAATTACTGTATTGGTGTCTCAGGGAATCATCTGCAGCTTTTTTTGGTGCCATTGCCGCTACAAAGGCTTAATTTATCATTTATTTTAATTTATTTTAGATTTAGAAAAGTTCATGCTGTTTATATCCAATATTGTCTATGAAGCAGCAGTGCCAAGGAAGTTCAGCAAATGAAAGGGGATTGCTATGTTCTATTTCTTATTTCATCTCTCATCTTAATACTTTAAAATCTTTTAGTAAGGAATATATAATAGATATAATTTATTGGTGGAGGGAAAAAACAGAGGGACAATGAGAATAGCTCAGTGTGGACATGCACAGTCAGGAAATGAGACTGGATTAAATTAAAGCAGAAAATCACAGGACTAAGAGTTGAGAACATCCCTGAGTGTTACGGTGGATGGAGGTAAATGTGTGTGCTTCAGTACATTGCAAAATCAGGATTAAAAGCAAGGACTCTGCTTTATGAGCTGGGCCGTGGCAGGGAGTGACAAAATCACATGCACAGGAAGGATAAATGTCCTGCCTTGTGTTCCCAAGGTAGCCATTCTTTTATGAAGTGTGATTCACAAAACCAGGGAGGCTGAGGGGATTGCAATGCAAAACACATGTCCCAGAAAGTCAGGATGGGAAAGCAAGTAGCAACTATGAGACTATCTGTGCTGTGGGATGGGCTGCGGCAGAACCAGCACTGGTCCTTCACCCCTCTGTGGGTTGTTGGGCTGGGGCAAACACTTAGCTGTGGTCTACTTGGAAAAATCAGTGGGAACAAACCCATGGCTGCTTGTACAACTCCTTCCACAGAATTAATACGGGAAAAAATTAATAAGAAATCCCAAAGACACCACTCAGCCAATCTGCATTTCCAGAGAAACAGCTGCATCAGCAGGAAATCTTCATATCTCTTTTGTGTCCCTTGGGTGAGTGGGAGCTCATGCAAGCACATGGACATGGGGACAGGGACATTCCTCAGCAGGGGTGGTGTCTGTTCCTTCACGCTCCTGCCAGCACAGGGACATTTCTAATTTCCTGTGTGAAAGGGAAACATCACTCCTGGATGCTTTACTGTTTTCTTGTCTCCAAGCTCCCAAAGATGTCCAGCACCCTGAGGCCCACGCAGAGCCCCATTCAGAGATGTTTTCAGCCCTGAGAGTTGTTTTTCATTCCTTAGTTTCAGCAGCTGGAGGCAAGATCAGGACAAGGAAGAACTGATATCTCAGTGGGCTTTTTGTGGGACATCAGGAAAAGCTCCAAAATCTTCATTAAGACAAAAATAACATCTCAGTGTTGGGGGGAAATACACACACACATATCTGTTAATCCTCTGCCTCATCCCAGGGGTCGGGGGGTGAATTTGAGCTCAACACTCACTGTCTGAAGCTGCTACATCTCCATTCTTTGTTGGCCATACTTCAGGCACCTGGTGGGAAGGTTTGGCATTCCCCTATGCAAATCTCCCTCTTAGGGACATGGTTTAGTCATGGCCTTGCAAGTGCTGGGGGAACGGTTGGACTTGATGGTCTTAAAGGTCTTTTCCAACCTAAACAATTCCATGATTCTATGATAATCCTATTAGCATTAACATGGGCTGTGTGGCTAAATCCCCGCATTCTGCACAGAAATTGAATCCCTGAGGGGTTGGCTTAAAATAACAAAATACTCAGAAAGGGAGAGATGGGAGCAAAGGAGGGTTTGTCAGGTGATGGTGTCTCCTATGGGAAGTAAATCAGGCAGCACTCAGGGATTTGGAGCTGCTGTGGAGAGTCATCTGGATTGGGGATGGATCTGGAGGATGTGCAATTGGGTGGGAAAAATGCTGTTCCCTGGGTGGGCAGCACCTTCTTAATTTCCTTTCCTACATCTTTCCTCACTCTTGTTTGATAGCAGTGAGAGAGAAGAAGGAAAGGAAAAAAGGAAGGGTCAGCACACCATTTCTTCCAGACTTTGAAACACAGGACGGGTTTTGAGGGACAGGGCTGCACAGGGCTGTCAGGGGACAGATCATCGAGCAAGTGCTGGCACTGTGGGGAGAGCACAGAAAAACCCTGGTCCAGAGACGCCATAGCAGGGGAGGAACAGCCATGCTCAAAAAGCTGGAAAACAGGCAGAGCTACCAGAGCCATCAATGTTGAGGTCCTGTCCACATGTACAATGGCAGGATCTTCCCATGGGATGGAGTGAGGGATGACAAGGGGGACAATGGGGGAGTTGCTGCAAAGGAGGATGTGGGCTCCATAGGGTGGTCACAGCCCTGGGCTCAGCCACAGGCTTATCCCCATGTCCTGGCTGCTGCAGCCCTTGCAAAAATAGTCATTAACCCAAATATCCTCATTAGATCCTCACATGAGAACTTGTTGTCCACCAAAGTATTCCTGCAGTGTGAAGATTTCTGCTCTTTTGAGATACAAAGGTGCCAGGAGTAAAGGGAACTTTAATTCAGGAGACCCTGGATGATAGTGATCACTCTTGGCCTCACATTTAATGAACAGTTTATTCCTCAGAAGTGTCCATGAAGTGAATGGTGGCACAGCCTTGCTCGTGTCCCAGCTCAGAAACCATCAGCGGGTCCACACTCAGCCTGGAAACCGACTAAACTTAAAGTGGGTTGTTCATAGTATTTGGACAGAGCCTTGGATCAAAACCCAATTTATTCTGCTATTAATATTCGTTATTCCCTCCAGTGGTACCCTGGATGTTTGAGCTGGGATCTGCTTAATCCCGTAAAGCCCAGCTTCTCCTCGTGCCAGAACGGGGAAAAAAGTCATAATTCTCCATTCACAGCCTCCCAGGCTGTTGCCATGGGAATGATGCAATGTTCCCAATTCCTGGGACTGCTCTCCTGCCAGTTCAGGTAGGAGAAGCCACTTTCCTGAGGGAAGAGTGCCCTGGATTGAGTGCTGTGCCTTGACAATTAGCCAGGGAAATTACGGATCACTCCATGAAAGTGACAGCTCCACACTCACAGGGACATGGTTTCTGAACTGGAAGTGAAGCCCTGGGCAAGTGCTGTGTGTTGGAGTTTGCACGAACAGGATGGGACTGCCAGGGTAGCGTTCCTCGAGCTTTATTACAGCATCAATCTCATTACAAAGATTGAGACAACTGAGAGATGTCAACAGCTCAAGTCTTGCCAGCAGCAGCTGAAAATTTCTCCGTTACAGAGCATCTTAAAAACTTTTTAGCCAATAGCATATTGCTAAAGCTTACAGACAGTTGTTTTAGCTAATCAATTATAGCACATGTACACCTGCTTTAAACAATGCTTGCTTGTATGTTCTTCTATTAGCAATACACAATACCCTTATTAAGCTTAAGACCTTCTACTATCTTGTCAGGCATATACTTCTGCAATGTTAAGATTTATTCAAGCCAAAACTAGGAACTCAGCCTATTGTTTCTATGTCCTTGCTTACTATACTACTGTATCTTTTCCAGTTTCAAAGTTTTCAGCTGCAGCAAGTTCTAAATTCTCAGCTTTTGTGTCTCTGAGGCCTGCTTTTTTAGCTCCTAAAAATCCTTTTTACCTTGAGTGTTTCCCACAATTCCCCCGCTCAGTTCAACTACAAAGAAATTTTCTTGACTTTGTTGCTTATTTACTACCTTGCATTACATAGCTTTACTATAATACATATTTCTCTTTACTTATCTAAGGCAATTCTCTTGCTTGCTTTAAGCATTGCAGTTTTAAAACAGGGATTTGGAGCTGCTATGGAGAGTCATAAAGAGAAGGTAAAAAAATCCTTTTTACCTTCAGTGTTTCCCACAGTCTGGATCTGTACCTTGGGGTCCTCAGATACTGACAGTCCTGCTGTGTTGGTCCTATTTACAGCCTTCCCAGTATTACCTATCCACATCTAGGTCCCATCCCACTGTCCGCAGCTCCTTACCCACAGTGACACCCCAAAACAGGCTTCCTGCCCAGGAACCCATGCCCGGGGCTCCTCGCAGCCTTGAGTCTGTGCCTGGGCTTAGGCAGGATGTAGTAGAGGCTTGTGAAGTAAAAAAATCCCCAGGGGATGCTGAGGATGCATTTGGGTGTGAGAGGCTGGTGTGGTAAGAACTTCCCAAACTTCACCTGAGAGCAGCAACACTGATAAATCCTCCTTATTCCATCACTGTGGTCAGAGATTGCCCCAACCCTGCCTTATCCACAAAACCAGAGGGAATTGGGGCACTGGTCTGCTCAGAACGCTGGTATAGGTTCCAGCCAGGCCCCACTCCATAAAAGCACCTTTCTGAGTTTATGGGAGGAAAAGTTGCTAAAAAGTGTCACTTAGTGCAAAGTTCACTTTGCCCTGTGAGAATCCAGAGCTGTACAAAGTTTCAAAGCTAAAATGGGTAACAATGCAGGTCCTGATGGGAGCCTTGTCCAAACCTGTGGAGATAAAACTGGTTAAAAGTAACCCTCTTTCCCCCTACTTGTTTTCCTTCCATAAGCCAAATAAAACTGAAGCCCCAAACCCTTGGAGATGGCTCCTCCCTTCCTTTTATCCTTGAGACTTCAAAGCATAACCTGAAAATTCCAGTGCATGTTTATGCCTTGCCCTAAATTTGGGTCTGAGTGTACCAAACATCCTTGTGCTGTTCTCTGTCACATTAGAACCTGTGCAGCCCCAGACTGCCCAGATTGGTGCCACCTCACCCAGAACTGAGGGTTGGTGGTGTCCAGTCAAGTCCTTTCTGCTGCACAGGGACAGGAGATGGAGAGCTGACTGGTTCTTCTCTTTCAAACAACACCCTTGATCCAGGGAGATTGAACACAGGGGACCAAACAGGAAGCTTGTGCAGAGGGAAGCTCCTCAGAGCACTGCCAAAGCTGGAGCTTGGCCATGCCTTTGGGAGAGAATTTTCCAGCAAGCCATGCAGCACACTGAGTCTGTGTCCAGCCCAAATAGCCTTGTTTCCTCCCCAAAATGTCACACAAGGTCTAAAGCCTTCCTAAAGTCAGGATATGTCTCATTTCAGCTTCTTCATCCACACATCCAGTTTCCTCAGCAAAGAGGAGAATTCAAGGGTTTGATGTGATCTCTGTGTGACAAACCCATGCTGGCTCTTTTATCACCTGGTTATCTGCCAGGTACTTCAATAGATCTAAAACCTCCCGTCCTCCAGAAGCTGCCCAGCCATCAAAGCACAGCCGAGCACTAAATAACCCCCTTCATCTTCCTCCTAACACTTGGGAAGAGGAGTTGATCTCCTCTGTGGGACAGGATGTCTGATGGATTAGAAATCACTGGATCCTGAAGCTCCTCAGCATCGTCAGTACCAGCTCCAGAGGCACAGAGGTCTCTCAATTCCCTCTAACCTCCCCAGCCAGCCCCCTGCCCTCCCTTCTGCTTCTCTATCCCTCTGACCCAGCTCTGCGCGACGATGGAAACTGGGTTAATAGATGAAAGCAAATATTTTCTTTCCAAAGCTCTCTTCATTAGCTATAAACACAGGGAACCATTGCAGATAACCAATGTGTTTTAGAGGGTTGTGGCTCTGTGGTGAAAGCAGGGACTGGGGACACATGGATTTCTGATTTTTTCTTAAAACCAGCATTGCTCCAGCACCTCATCCCTACTTTGTGGGCCGTCCCTGGGGCTGGAGAGGGAACTGTGGCATGGCTTCAGCATGGTTATTTCTTCCCACAACCAGAACTGGGGTGGAGGATATCATTAAATCCTGATAATCCCAATTTGGTGGGCAAATATGTCTTTGGGCACCTTTCAGGGGACATACCACCCTTCAAAAACAACCCCCTGGCCAGAAAAATTTTGTGGCAGCAGCAGGGGAGCAACAAAACCCAAGGAACAATGAGTACAAGATGCTCCTCTCACTTTAACATCCACCTAAGAGCAGTGGTGATGTAAAAATCCTTCTAGCCTTTGGGAAAAGGGAATAGAAATGTGATTTGAACACCTTAGGGGCATTAAATCCCCAGGAGTTCTCCTGGCGTCTCTTGTCCTGAGTTGGAGCCAGCTCACCAACCCGGCTTTGCCGTGATTATAATCCTTAATTTCTGATTTTGCCACCTGCACTATGTTTCATGAAATTTTAAAGCTAATGCTCTGCCAAACTCAAATGGCAGCAGAGCAGATGTTTAAGTGCAGCCAAGGATGAATAAATTATGGGGCTCGTGGCTGTACAGTGAAGGAGGGAAAGGGTGGATGGCTCCAAATAGGGAGATAATTGATTTAAATTACATTGTCCACTGGAGTCACCTGGGATCACCTCCTTGGGCACAGGCAGAAGAGATGCAGCAATTAAAGACACTGGTCTGAGCAGCAGTGTCTTGCCTCCTTGCAGACTGTGCTCAGCCTTTCCTTTTTGACTGTTCTGTGGCTCTTCTACCTCTTTATTCCCACCTCAATATCAGGCAGGGAGAGGAAAATGAAGCTGATTTTGGTCTTGGTCCACCTGTAGTTGAAATGAGCTTGTTTGGGTTATCCTGGGGCTCTAGGAGGGAAGTGAATATGTTGAGCCTTTAAAATGCATTTTAATTCCGCAGAGAAAGATGTAATAATCATTGATGGTTGGACACCAAATTCCACCCAGAAGCACCAAACTGCATTTTTTAATCACTAGATGGGTCAAAAATGATGGTGACTCAAGAGCCCACAGGATTTTTGCTCTTCTCTGCTACAGACAACCCTGGTGACCCTTAGGCAAGTTACTTAACCCCTTAGCATGGCCCAGTCCTTCTGGTGGGGAAGGTGCTCACCTGGCAGGGGTAAATAAATTCCCCTGGCAAACCCATGGAGGTAAGGATTCCCTGGAATCCCAAGATCTTGCTACTCCATGAGCCCTCTCTTCTCAAGAAATGCTGTGTCTGGTTCTGCTCTCTACCCTTCAAAAGACCTGAGTTTTGGGGGCTCAGTGCCACCCTTGCTCTCACAAACCACAGCCCAGGGGTGGGACCTGTCTGAACTTGCAGAATTTTTTGCATTTCACCAAAACCATATTTTTTCCAACTCAAACCAGCCCTGCTGGAATGTGCTGGTTTTTCAATCATCTGCCTGTCTGTGGCTCCTGGTGGCCTCCTGGCATGAGCTCCATGCCAGAGCACAGCTTCTCTCCAGGTGCACCCTGCCTTTGCAGCAAAAACATCAAGCAAAAAGCAGGAGGCAAAGGATTCCTGCCTCTGAGAATGTTCATCTCCAGCCGGACCCAGGACTCGTGGCAGAGGAAGGGGGACAAAGTATGCTGCCAGCAGCAGTTGTGGGGCCCTCGGGGGTGCTGAGGTTCTGACCTGTGTGGAAAGGACACCAGGCAAAAAGGGCTTGATCCTGCCTATGGTTCCTGGGAGATGCTGCCATGGAGAAAATAGAGATGGAGATTTTCTAACAAAAGCAGCCTGTGGAAGCTGCAGGAAGACTTCCAGTTTTCCAAGACATACTGAGTAAGTATACAGGAGGGTGGGTGCTCCTGTGTGCTGCGGCGCAGAAACCAGTACCAAGTCCCAGGCAGATAGTGGCTACTCCCGTGGATCCGGTAGTGATCCCTGCAAAGGGAGTGATGTCCCATCTCAGCAGGGATGTGAAAGCCAAGGCTGCCCCCAGAGCAGGAGATGGTCCCCATAAAGATCCAGGAAAGACCTTACCAGCCTCGAGTTCCACACACCATCATGGTCCCACGAGGGAGCTCTGCAGACCCATGTTGGAAATGCTGGCTCTTGGGAACACCAGCCCCAGCTGAGCGTGTTCAATGCTGACGCGATGCCAGCTCATTGGGGAAGTAGGGCCTAGGGGAGCTGCATGGAGCCTCCCAGTGCTGGAAGCTTCAGTGTCGCACTGCCACACTAGATGCACTACACGAACTCTGACATGGGTTCAACTAAGAGGACTAACTTTACTCCATCACTGACTCCATTATATAGTGTAGCAAGCAAACCAAGTGATTTGCAAGCAAGGTCAACACCTCTCCAATCACATTGCTCAAGACAAGTGTCCATCAAGAGAACTCTTCTTCTATGAAGGAATGTAAACATCTATATTGTTTACAAGAACATGTGTGAGAACAAGGCCACTTAAAGTTAAACATCAGAAGGCTGAAAAGCAGGGCGACACTTCAGCTACACCCAAGCAAAAAAAATCATCCCTGGGGATTTCCTGAGCGTGTCTGGTTGGCAAGGATGGGGCCAGGCCATCCCCTCTCTGCAGCTCCCTCTCCTCATGCCAGCAGGAGTATGCAGGCACTAAATCACAGTAGGGACCCCGCTGGGCTGCAAAAATAACCATTTGCTTTTCTCCTCTGCATTGCACTGACCAGGCATCTACCACTCTTTCCTTTCCTTCAGACCAACGTTGAGCTTGTTGTCCCTCCAGAGAAGCTGCGAGCTCTGCAAGAAGGCACTGAGAGGACACAGGCTGTTTCCTAATGCCCCTAGCACAGGGTGGGTCACCAGAGGAACATTGATCCAATACAGCCCCCTTCACCCTGCAGACACCCAGGGCACATGGATTATTTTCATCTCGCCAACAGCTGCAGAAAAATACGCTCACTCCTGCCCTCTCTTCTGGGAGGCAGCTGCAGCAGAGGGCTGGAAAATCCTCCTATGGCCAGTCTCAGCTCTGCCACCAGACAGCCCCACACAGAAGGGGGCTCTGCTTGTGCCAAGCCCCTCAGCCCACTGAGACATCCTTCAGAAACTCCCTGTTCTCTCTCTGCCCTGCCCCATGTGGACAGTGCTGGGGACAGAAGTGATGTTTCATGGATGAGCTGAGCAGGGTGATTCAGTGCTCATTTTAGAGCCCAGACAGATCAAGGTGCCTCTGGGTGACAATGCTGAGTGATCCAAGTGCCACTCTGATCCTCGTGCTGCAGGGCATATCTATCTGACTGTCATTGTCTCTACCAGGGTGGGGGCTGTGAGCAGAAACAGCAGGATCAAAGAATCTGAGAATTATTTAGATTGGAAAAGATGTCCAAGATCATCCAGTTCAACCGGTGACCAACCTCCAACTTGTCAACCAGACCAGAGCACTGAGTGTCAGGTCCAGTCGTTCCTTGAACACCTACAGGGATGGTGACTCCACTACTTCCATGGGCAGCCCATTACAATGCTGGACAACCCTTTCCACGAATAAATTCTTCCTGAAAAGTAGCTTTCCTCCTGCCTGGAGAACAGCAGAGGCCATGAGCAGCTCAGAGCTGGAGCCAGCAGAGTGGTTTGGGTAGAGCTCGTGCTCTCAACTTCCTCAGCCTCTTCACAGGTTCAGGATAATCCCCTTTCTCCCGGATGCCTTTGGAATGGCAGGTCCTCAGCCAGACCCACACCTCCGGGTCTGCCCGGAGCTCCACGTGCCAAGGGGGAGCCGGCTGCCGTACCCCCACTGCCGGCTCCCTCCTCCCGCTGGCACTGGGCCGCCTGCCATTTCCCTTTGGCGTGCACGCTGCTCCAGCCTTTTTTCCCTCCTTTCAGGCTGACAACTGGGCCTCAGCATCAGCTGCGTGTTGCTCAGCATCAGCCTTTCAGCAAACAGCAGGTGCAAGCGGGGCGACCCTGGGCTGCGCTACAGTAATCCCGCAGCCCCCCCGGGTCTCCCTCGCACAATATTGTGCCCTCGGCTCAAGAATGTTTTTGTCTCCCCTTCACAGTTGTGAATTCTTGTATGGATTGAAAAGAAATCTCTTTCTAATCTTCCTGCGGGGCCGTAGCTGGGAAGAGCCGGTGCCTCGCTGCGAAGGGAGCGTGGCCGGCACAGCTGCGCAGGAGGAGCGGGCAGCTGCCGGGCAGGACGCAAGGATCGCGTCCTCTCTGCCTGCATCTGTGACAGAGGATACATGTGGCTCCGTGGGCTCTCACTCCAGCCTGGGAAAGAAATGGGCTCATCACTCACATGAGCAACACGGAGATGACACAGTAGCAGGTCCCTGCTCCGGCAGGGGCGTTGAAAGGCAGCGAGTGCTGCCCGGAGCCCCGGGGAGGCTGAGGCGAGCAGGAATCTAAACGCACAGGGATTTTGAATAACACATCGTGCTGGGCTGCAGGAGGGAGGCAGGAGCAAGAGGGAGGCTTGTGAACAGGGATGGAACATCACCGTAGGGCTTAGCTTCAGCACATCCCTGTACAGTGAAATCAGGACGCAATGACACTTCTGTTATGTGTCATCCTGTACTGAAATTGCTCAAAGCCCAGCACGGGAGAGAAACATCATCCTTCACACAGGTTACCAAAGCCTCCCTTCCTCTCGTGGACCAGATCCACAGGCAAGAAACCACATCCTCTGTCCCACATACACACAAGCACACACACTCCCCACTGCCCTGAAAGCAGGAGGGACAGGCAGTGGGACAGAGCAGGGGACAGAGGGGCTCTCCAGGGAGCTGCTGAGAGGGAGCCAGTGGTCCCACAGCAATGCAGTAGGCTGGGAATCCCATCTGGCAGCCCCAGCAGGGCTCAGGACATCTTTTTTGGGAGATAAACCACAGCACCCATGTCTCTGTGGAGGATCGGGAAGAGCCACTACCTTGCCTGAGGTGCCATGCAAACACAAGTTCCTGTCCCACATTCTGCACCCCTTGGTGTGGTTTGACCTCGCTTGACAAGGCACAATTTGCTTTAACTGCGGCCCAGTCTCATGACGAGGCTGTGGCTCCCTGGGCAAATGGGCTGTAAGTCCAGCTGGCCCCACAGACCCTCTGCAGCAGTTTTACCTCACAAACAGATTTTAACACCATGTCCCTGGTGTGTTCATAAAGCAAACAGCTCCCTCACACTGTGGGCAGCCCCACAAACCACAAAGCCTCTGTTTAAACTCACACTCTGTCCAAAACTGGAAGGAGATGTGATCCTCTCTACCCTGAGAAGCATGAGGCAGAACACCGGAGATGTCCAAGCCCATCTTCCCCCCTGTATATTCCACTTTTCCCTTGAGTTTCTGGGTCAAACACTGGCACTGCCCCAGCTCAGTGTGAGCCCAGCTTTTTTACCACAAGCTGATCACAAAGTCCAACCTGTGCCCGATCCCCACCTTGTCACCCAGCCCAGAGCACTGAGTGCCACGTCCAGTCATTCCTTGGACACCTTCAGGGATGGTGACCCCACCACCTTCCTGGACAGCCCTTTTCAGTGCCTGACCACTCTTTTCTGTAAAGAAATTCTTCTTTATATCCCACCTGAACTTCCCCAGTGCAGCTTGGGGCTACACTCTCTCTTCCTGTCACTAGCTGAACCTAGTTCCAAATCCATACACTGCTGAAATAAACTGTTACCTTGCACTGGGTTTGCATGGCCAGGTTTTGGTAGCCAGAGAGCTACAGGAGTGGCTTCTGTGAGAAGCTGCCAGGAGGTTTCCCCACATCCAGCAGAGCCCATTCCAGGCAGCTCCAAGATGGACGTGCTGCTGGCCAAGGCTGAGCCAATCAGAAATGGTGGTGACATCTCTGGGATAACATATTTAAGAAAAAACCCCACCTTATTAAGCAGATAGAATTGGGTCCAGAGAAGAGTAGGGTGAGAATATGTGAGAGGAACAGCAGATAGCAAGGTGTGGTGTGGTCAGTGCAGAAGGTGGGGCAGGAGCTGCTCCAGGTGTGAGCTGAGATTCCCCTACAGGCTGTGGTGCAGAGCATGGTGCAGCAGGTTGTCCCCCTGCAGCCCATGGAGGGCCATGGGTGTGTAGAGATCCACCTGCAGCCTGTGAAGGACCCCACACTGGAACAGGGGGATGCCTGAGAGGAGGCTGTGAACCTGTAGTAAGCCTGTACCTGTCCAGAGACCTGCAGACCCATGGAGAGAGGAGCCCACACTGGAGCAGGTTTCCTGGTAGGACTTGTGAACCCGTGGGGGATCCACCTTGGAGCAGGCTGAGTCTGAAGGACTGACCCTGTGGAGGAATGACCCACAAAGCAGCAATTTGTGGAGAGCTGCTGCCCATGGGATAGACTCACATTGGAGAAATTAATGGAGAGCTGTCTCCTGTGGGAGAGACCCCATGCTGGATCTCGGGAAGGACTCCTCTCCCTGAGCAATAGCAGAAACAACTTGTGATGAACTGACTGGAACCACCATTTCTGTCTCCCTGTGCTGCTGTGGGGGGCAGGAGTTGGAGCAGGGAAGGAGGGAAGCATGGGGGGGGTGGGAAGATGTTTTTAAAGGTTTTTTTTACCTCTCATTATTCTGCTCTGATTTTGTTAGTAATAAATTCAATTAACATCTCTCATACGAGTCAGTTTTGCCTGACAGTTGTGGGTGAGGGATTGCTCCCAATCCTTATCTCAACTCATGAACCTTTGATATATTTTTTTCTCCCTGTCCAGCTGCAGAGGGCAGTGCTGGAGAGACTTTGGCGGGTGCCTGGCACCGGGTCAACTCACTGCATACCTTCATGAATAATTCCCCCCAGTGCTCTCCATGCCTTCTCCGCTCAGTGGCCAGCCAGCTGCAAACCAGGCAAGGATCTTGAAAAACAGGAAAGATGCAGCACATCCAGCCCTGCCACCAGCCAAAGGCCACAAACTGCCAGGCCAGGACAATTTCCATCACATATCCACAGCAGAAACCGTCAGGATGATGCCTAGCAGCACAGCCCCCTGTGTTTTCCCTGTCAACTCTGCTGCTCTCCACAGGAGCTAAAGCACAGCCCACATGATCTCTGTAAATGTATTTCTTTTAAATGAGAATTATGGGGAAAAGCTGTGGTTGGGGAGATGAAGGGATAGGCAGGGAAAGCAACACTCTAGCTGTTGCTGCTTGCTGCCAGCCTGGATGTGCTTTGATGGGTACCAGAGCCTGCACCTCCTCACTGCTGGGCCCCCCCCAGGAGCACAGGCCACAGAAAAAGCTTATTTTATTAGTATAGTATAAAGATTAATCCTCTTTTCCCCAAAAAAAGATCTCCCATCCCTTTCCTAAGGCAGTTGCTGTGGAAGGGAGTGAGATTTGAATAACACAACTGAGGATTTATGAATCTGTCCCTGCCCCTGTTCCAAGATTTGTTAGATATTGATTCATTTTACCTTCAACTCCAAGGTGCTGATCAGCCTGGAAAGTGAAGGCATTATTTATTATGTGTACTAAAACGAGACCTCTCCAGTGCTGAAGGACAGGTTTAAAAATCTCTGGGTTCCTTCCACCTTAGAAAACCTATTCTTAACAATCTGAATCTCACACCATTCTGTCATGACTCTGACACCCCGTAGAAAAGTTTTTCTGGCAGGAATGGATCTTAACAGTGATCCAGGAATCATTCTGTGATAAAATATAAATGACTGGTCACATAACTAAATTCTTTGATCCGTGGACAGCAATGCACCTGTGGTAGCCCCTAGGGCTGCCACAAATGAGATTTCCCTCCTGTGGAGGGTTTGCAGCATATGAGCTGTTTCGAACTATCAGGCAACCACCTCTGAGGAGTCTCCCTGGGAGAATGACTTGTTTGCTATGGTGACCAAAACTGAAACCCCCCACGGTTCTTTGTTCTCATATGTATGTAGATAGTTTTTCCCCGATGGTTACAGTTATTGTCATTCAAGTTGTTACAAGTTTCTATTGGTCCCAGGTGTAATCCCCGCCCTCAGATTCAACATTAAAAGTCTGAGCTCTCCTGTGTTCTGGGCTCTTCAGACCCAGGATGTCGGCGAGTGAAGACCCTGAGGAAAGAAGAGCCCGTCTCGTCTCCGGTTCTTTCCCTGTGCCGTCTGGGATCTCCCGAGGGACGCAGCAGCTAAGGTTGGCTGCTCACAATTGAGCTGGTCACTCACCCACCCAGGTGTGCCAGTGCGCCAGGAGATCCAGGCATTCTTTTACGAAGGCCTCTCCAGGGACAGTCACGGCACCCGAAGAACATCCAGGACCGGACTGCGGCATGCACCGAGTATTTCCCATATGAAGTGCACCTCAAGGTTCACTTCCACAGCATTTTCAGATGCAGCTCAACAAAATATTCCTGACAAAGCACCTCTGTCCACCCTCTATCCAGAGATTTAGGCTGAAAATTAAACCCTGGGACACTTCCTAAGTGACAGCCACCCACTGAGGCTGAATACCACCTCCCACCTTGGAGGAAGGTGCTACCACTAGGACTTCAGAAGCTCTTTCTGGCTCTTTGTGACTTTTATAAACTCTTGGTGACATACCTGGCAATTCAGGAAAGCGAACTGTCTTCAATCTGTGGCATTTTAAAACTCTGTGTTAGTCTACTGTCACCTCATATAGACAGCTACAGGAGTCAACTACAACCAAAAAAATACACACAGCTGAAGGTGAGTTTTGTTAAAACTGCTAGGAGCTGCCTACATGGCAACTGTTTAATTAACTGTTCAATCACATTTCCAGCAGCCCATTTCAATTTGTGATTCACACTTAAAGGCTGGCAGGATGCTGTGCGATTTCCTTTAAAAAGCTGGTTAAGCCCCGCTCTGCTGGATACAAGATGCGCTATCACTCACAAACACATTGCTCAGCTGCCCGGAATTGGAGTGTGAGGACAGGCTTGGCCAAAACAACAACCTTCAGAGGGAACCAAACCCCAAAGAAGTCAGCTCTTTCTGCCTGCTTCATTCATGGATGTCACGACACAGGTCTGATGTGTTAACTGTCCCCAGAGTGATGGATGGTGACAACTCGGAGAGAATGACCTGGTGGGAGCAGTCAGTCAGCACAGCAAGGACTCAGGCCTGCACCCAAATAACTCCAGAAGCAGCCAGAATAGGAAAGGAATTCTGCAAATAGGAAGGGAACTCTGCGAAGAAACACACATGGGATTTAAGGAGGTTTTAGGAATCAGCATCCAAAACACTGCTTGTGCACAGATGATTTTAAGCGTTCACGATAGCAAACCCACAATGTGGCTGGTGTCAAGTTCCCAAAATGGAAGGTATTAATCCCATTGGAAGGTCACAGCAGGAAGTTTCACCTTCCAGTGGCAATATGCTAAATTCTAACTGTTTAATGGCACTCAGGGCTTTTTGGGAAAAAACAAAGTCATTCCCTCATTGTCCATTTTCGTAGGTTTGGGTTGACTTTCTGTGTGAAGGAGTGGCTGCACACTCCTTGGCAGCCTGCCTGGTGGGGGGATCAAACTCTGCCTTGCAAAGCTGAGAATCAACAGCTCATGAACACCATGAATCAGGATGATCACAAAAGAGCAAAAACACTTCTCCTTCCATGTACCCTCTGATTCATTTTGTCCAAGCCCAGTCCAGCAGAATCTGTTCCCAGAGCAGGCAGAGGGGACTCCACAAGTGGCAATGCTGGAATGGCAGGCAGGAAGAAGCCGAGTTGTGTGCTCCAGCCTCGCGGTCAAGGCCTCGTGGTGGTCATGGTGCTGCCTCTGCACTGGAGGCGTTACTTGAAGGCAGCGTTGAAGGCCCTGCCGATGATGAGCCTGCGCACCTCGCTGGTGCCTGCCCCGATCTCATAGAGCTTGGCGTCGCGCAGGAAGCGCCCCATGGGGTAGTCATTGATGTAACCGTTCCCACCTGCCATACAAAAAAGGCCACAAGTCACTCCTTGTCCCCAGTTTCAGGGCTGAGGGTGGGAAAGCAGAGGGAAATGCTCTTGTACTGTGCTTGGCTCAGTCCAGCCGTCAGTGACTCACCCAGGCACTGGATCCCATCCAGGGCCACCTGCGTTGCACACTCTGCTGAGTACAGGATCACTCCGGCGCAGTCCTACGGGACAGTCACAACGGGACGGTCAGAAAAGGTGACACCTGCCCATCTCCAGTCCCTGTGCTGCCCTCATGCTGCCATCACTCTACAGATGCCTGCTAAGAACTTTGAACTACTTGATCACAAAGCACAGGGACGGAGCTCCACCAGTGTCCCTGTTACTATAGAACACTTATGGCAGGTCTGTAAAGGCCACATGAAGACTGAAGAAGGAAAAAAAAAAGAAGTGCACCAGAGAAGCTGGCTCTCTCACAAAGGTCCATCAATCCCTCAGGAGACCAAGGTGATTTGCTTTGGGATGCAGAGCTCTGTACTCCCACTGTTAAATACTCAATATCCTCCTCTAACAGAGGTGTGGTGACAGGTGGAGGTGACAACACCTCTAAGGACTGCTACAGCCCTTACAACAGCCAGGACATCTGTCTGGGCTTCCAATAAACCCCTACTGATGCTGCTAAATCTCTTGCCTTGTAAAAGGAGGACTGCTTTTCATTTGTGAGTGAAAAAAGGTACTTTGGGTGTGAAAAAACCACCCCGTGGGGATTCATCTTACAGAGGCTCCCCCCAGCTGAGGCTCTGGGACTGGAGGAATTGCCCCAGGACACACAGCCCAGGTAGGAGTTGAGCTCACCTTGGCGTTGAAGTGGCCCTGGTCACAGGCTTTGGCCACGTTGTAGACATACTGCCGGCAGGCCATGAGCCGCGTGTACATATCTGCCATCTTGCCCTGCATGAGCTGCATGGCCCAAAGACATTGGACATTAATTAACACGAATGAGGGGGACCACCCGTTCCCCAAAATACCTCAGAGAAACTGGACACTGGAAGAGACATGGACCCAGCAGACATGAGGGAGCTGGAGGTTCTGTTAATTCACAGACCCCTAGATATCAGCCACAGTCCCTCACCCACCAACAGCCATCTCAGAGGAGCAGGCTCAGAGGTCATTCCACTTTCTCACCACATCATAGAACCCCAGGATTCATTGAGTTGGAAGGGACCTTAAAGTTGATCCAGTTCCATCTCCCTGCCATGAGCAGGAACCTTCCACTAGCCCAGGCTGCTCATTATCATATCATGCAGCCCCAGCATATGATCAGCAGGTGATCTTCTCCACGCAAAGCCCCCACCACAACAAAGCTCTCAGTCTTCTCAGTTTTAAAGTGAAAAGAGGACAAAAATTCCCAATTCCTCCTCTGCCTCACCTGGAAGTGACCAATTTTCTGTCCAAACGCTTCTCTGACATGCAGGTATGGAATTGCGTGATCAAGAACAGCTTGCATGAGCCTAAGAAGAGCAGAGGGAAAAGGGAAACAGCAGAACTATTAATTAATAATGCTTTAAACTTTGGAAGCGTAACCCAAGGCAAAAAGGTTCTCATAGCTAAAGTGATATCCTGCTGTCTTCCTACAGCTCCACTCAAACAAAGCCAAGAATAAAGTCCAAAGGTGCCATATTTCTCCCCAGTGCTCATTTGGGACATCCTGTGGGAAGGTCTGACCTTTTAATTCAGGAGACTGAAACTTGAAGAGCTTTCTCATAACCACAGCCAGGACAGTTTGTGCTCCCTCTTATCTCCAGAACCCCTCAACTCAAGGAGTATCAGCCAATACCATTTAAAAAAGCACAGGTAAGAACAAGGAGGGGATAAAATCCTACTCCTGCTTCGTGAAAGTTGGTCTTTCCACAAGAGGATTAACACAGAGAGACCACTTGGGAGGACAAAAGGACTGTGGGATGCCAGTAATTACTGGGGAGCTTAAGGATTGAATAAATGAAGAACAAACCAGTATGTGAGTCTCTGGATAGTGCGCTAGATTCTAAGGAATTGATAACACAAACAAGCTGGCTATTCCCTGAGATAATAATGTAGGGATACACAAGCCAGCAACTGGGGACTGAAGCCGATTTATATCTCTGGAAATTTTTTATCAAGACTGATCATTTCTAAAGCCTGCTCTGGAGGGTCAGTGGACAATGGCAGGCAGACTTGCAAACATTCTTTCTGGCACTGTTTCTCCCATCCCTTGCCCCTCACAGGGGGCTCCACAGAGATCCTTTCAAATTGGAAAACCACTGCATGAGGAGCTGAGAGCTCAAGGATGAGGCAAAGCACATTTGAGTGAGCAGTGGCTCCTGAGAGGGTCCTGAGCACCTCCAGGAGAGTCCAGTCGAGCAGCTGTGCTGGTGCTGGAGTTCTGTGCTGGTTTTGACTGGGACACCCAGCAGCTACAGGATCTCCTTGCACCTTGCTTCCTTCCCACATCTGACCCAGCCTCTCCTCTTCTGCTGCCCCAGGAACCCAGTCCTCCATCTAGGATCCATCCTACCAAGAGCTGCAGGCCCCAAGAGATACCCAACAGGCTTGGTGATCACCAATGACTCTTCTGGCCTTACAACCTATAAAAGATGACAAGCCCTTACCCCAGGGGGCCCCCAGACAGCACGAGCCTCTCCAGGTCCAATCCACTCATCAGAACATAGACTCCTTTGCTCAGTGCCCCCAAGACATTTTCAGCTGCAAAGAGCAAAGGATAAGTGATTTATTTATGTGCAAAACTCAGACAAGCTGCTCACTGAGGGCCTGTGTTTACTGGGGGTAGGAGCAGCCTGGGCCAGTGGAAGGTGTCCCTGCCCATGGCAGGGGGTGGGACTGGATGAACTTAAGGTTCCTTCCAGCCCAAATCATCCTGGGATTCTATGAAAAATGACTGAATAGCCTGAACAATTTCCTGGAAAAAACTGTTTCAGCTTCCAAAGCCAAATATGAGAAGGAGCATTAACGGCCAGAGAGCCAAGTGTGTTAACTTCCAACACTGCAGTGATGTGCTTCTCCATTTCATCATCCTCTTTTCCCAAGAACATGCTGTTCCCTGTGGGTGACTCCTGGGACATGATCAGAGCACTGGGGCACTGGCCTTTATGATTTCAGGGTGGAGGGATCCAATACAGTTAGAAATGCTATATTTCAGCTGAAACTCTTCCACTTCAGCTTTTGAAAGTGTATATGGGGAGCAGGAGAGCGCCTTGCTCTGCAAATGTGCAATCAAGACTTTTGTGGTTCTGGATAAGACACCTTCTCCATTTGCTCTAGAAAGGTTAGAATTTTTCTACCAACAAAAATTGCCACTGGAATAATGAATACTGCTATTACAGAGGCCTCTGCTGTACTAACTAACAGGAGAAAGGATGTCCATTTTCAGGCCCTGGCCCCAAAAGAACTCAGAAATTTTACAAAAGTCGGTTGGAAAGTCTCCAGTAAAAAATCGTTCAGGGCAAAGTAGCTCACCTTCATACAAGACATGAGCTCTAACGGAAACACATTTCTTGGGATGCCTCAGCAAGGCTTTGGAGAAGCAGTGATTGAGAACTAGGTCCATGAGGGTGAAAGAGCAGTGACCTAACAAAGGATGTCCTCCCTTCCTGCAATCCAGCAGACTGCATTTTTCCAGTTCCACCATCTCCCTCAGAGGCTGCCAGGGAGCAGATAAGCATCTGCAAAGCCATCCGGCTGAACGTGTGTGTAATTAGTGACCCAATTTATCTGATCAAGAATACAGGAAACCACCATGATTTGAACCCAACTCACTGGGGACCTTGCAATCTTCAAAGATCAATTCACAGGTATTAGACCCTCTCATTCCCAGCTTATCCAGCTTCTGGGCTGTCCTGAAACCCGGCATTCCCTGCAAAGTCAAGGCAGTAAAAATACATTTCACGTTTCAGTTCCGACAGACTAAAGAAAATCATGAGAGATTTGTGAAATTCCCCTGACCACAGGAACATGTGTAGGGTGCCAGGAGGGAGATAAAGTGACCTAAGAACAAGACAGGTCTAAATGGAAGTGCAGAGAAAGCAAATGGACAGAGAAACACACACCCCCATTTTCTAATGCACATAAACAGCAAATAAATAAATTATTTGGAAAGCGGCCAACACAGGCTCTCCTACAGCAAGGGTTGGAAGCTCTGCCAGTAACCGAACCATTCTACTAATGAAGTTCCGTCCATCAGAAGGTTTACTGATCTCAGATTTTATTTTGTTAAACGTTCCTTTCCTGCCTGAAAGGCAGAAAGTAGTGTGTCTTTAGGGAAGAGGCTAGTACTTATGGAAGGAAAACCAGCTGACTTCCAAATGAGACACTTAGGATGAAGGATTCTGCTTTAAAACCCTGTGGGAATGACTGAACCTACCCTCTCCACAATGAAGGCAGTTATGCCTCGGGAGGCTGGGACAGCGTTCATGTCAGTTTTAGCGTAGACGATGAGAACATCCGCATCTGGCCCATTGGTGATCCAGAATTTGTTCCCATTCAAAACAAAGTAGTCTCCTGGAAGCCAAGCGATGAAATCTGTTAGCTCATGACAGCAACACTGGTACTCCCACTCCATTTATTCCCTAAACAGGCTTCCCAGAACCACTTAGGTTGGAAAAGACTTCCAAGATTGTTGAGTGAAACCTTTGGCCCATCATCACCTTGTAAACCAGACCAGAGTATTGAGTGCCATGGCCAAATGTTCTTGGAACACCTCCAGGGATAGGGCCTCCAGCACCTCACTGGGCAGCACAGGACTGGTTTTACCTTTCTTGTCTGCTTTCAGCTTCATGGACACAACATCAGAGCCAGAATTTGGCTCGCTCATGGCTAAGGCTCCAATGTGCTCCCCGCTGATTAACTGGAAGAAAAGACAAATAATAGCAAAAGACCAGCAGCATTGTTTGTGTTCCCTCTTTAGCCTCCCCCACCTGTTTTTCTGCACTGAACCTCCACAGTCACTGTTCTCTGCAAGAACTCAAAAGAGAGCTGCTGTTCCCAGCATAGCCTGAGCAAGGAGCTCCCTTGTGTTGCACTGAGGGAACAGAACCAAATCCCAGTGGGATGAGAAGGGTGACTCAGCTCTATCTGAGCTAGACAAGCACAGCTCTGCTTGCACAACACATGAGGAAGGTGCCAAGCAACCATGCAGGCAGCCATAAGCCTGTCCCCAGTTCCTGCCTGGGCTTTCTGCTGCCCTTTTACACAAAACAGGAGCTGGTGAACACAAAAGGCCAACAAAGGGGTGAAAAGGGATGAGAAAAGTTCTCTGCAATGTTCTCATAATCCAGTCCCCCCACACTCACCCCATAACAGCAGATGGACCCTCCTCCTGTGCCTGCTCACACCAGGCTCTGGCAGAGCTATTGCTTCCGCTTCACTGTTATTTCATCCTGCCCTTTTCTCCTTGCCTTATTTTTTCCTCCCTGTGTACTTTCATCCATCTTCTTCTCCTTTTGATCTCTACTTTTTTTTAAAAAGCAGACTGAGTGCTTAAGATATGTTCAACCAATTCAATCCATCAGTGCATTGCTACAGAAGTCCCCATGAAGTGCTCAAATCTAGTTAAGCACCTTCAGGAGCCAAAAAAAGTCAGAGCTGAAGTGACTTCACATCTCATTGAAAGGCAGACAATGAAGCACGAAAATACGCCTGAGGAAGGAGGACAATTCGGGTTTGAGGTTACGCATTTGCAGGCTGCACAGTGCTTTGAGGAAATGACACTGTACTTCGCACATCATCTAAACCAAATTTCTTGTGTTGATAATTTCACTGATAATCTCAGTAGCTGGGATTCAATGTGCTCATTGTTTTCACATGCATTTAAAAACTGCAATCTAATTAATGTTCCTTTGAATTACAACATCAATGCCCTAAGTGATGATGAAATTTCACATGTAGTTAATTAACAGCCAAACCAAGCATTTGGGCACCGAGAAATGGAGAATTAAAATAGGAAAGCAGTGACTTTCATTCAGAGATCTCAAAATTATTTGGGAATTTGAAAGAATATTGTCCAGTGTCACCTCAAAGGCTCCCTTAGTAACACAGCTCCAGAGAGCTGGGCTGTGCTGCCTGCAGACGAGGACCTAGGCATGGGATGAGGTCAATATGGAATAGGACAAAAATTGACAAGCTAGAGAAGGGCAAGTTTGCTAAGTTCAGTATTTCCTAAGCCTTGGTCACTGAAATCTGCTGGTGCTTGAGATGTCATCCTTGCAGCCAGAACCCAAATGCTTTCCAGTGTTGTCCCTCCTCCAGCCACATACCTTGGGCAGGTACTTGTGCTTCTGGGCCTCGTTGCCATTGCGCACGAGCTGGTTGATGCACAGGTTGGAGTGGGCCCCGTAACTGAGCCCCACAGATGCTGACGCACGGGAGATCTCCTCCATCACCAGCACGTGGTCCAGGTATCCCAGGGCAGATCCACCATATTCCGCTGGGAAGAGATGAAAAAGTTCATTTTACCCACCACATGCACAAGATCCAGGGGCTGGGCTCAGTATCCAATGAGATCCAAGACACTTAGAATGCTTTTGGGGTTGACTGTTGCCGGCCCTGAGCTGGGCACTTCTGGCTTTCCTCATCCTCTCTGAATTTCAGTTTTCTCATCTTAAAGTCACAGTGATATTTTGTCTTCAGCATAATCCATAATTGACTTGTATAACATAGTTTGTACATAGAACATGCATAAGGACACATCTTGAACATGCTACTGACATTGCACGACTCCTCCTTATCAACTTCAGTATTATCACAAAGATTAAATTAGCAAGTTGCAACCTCCTTAAGGTGAGAACAAAGGCACACAGGCAAGGTTTGTAAAATCCATGTATGTTTGCCCCTAAACAAGTGACGAATTCTCAAACTGCTCAAAAATGTGGCACTAAGGACTTTTCTAAGCCCACAAATGTGCATGACACCAGAATTTTGATGAGTGGCCAACTGAGAATGAGAATGATCCATAAACGTAATTCATCAGTGACAAACACATAGATTTCAAGAGTGGATGAAGCAAGACAGAGCAGCACTGGGAGCCCAGCTAGGCACATGGAGTTGAGCCTAAAACGACTCATAAAGATTAAAGTCACACAGCAGTACAGGGAGAGAGAAGGCAGGTTAAGAGAGAAGGCTGAGAAATGCGTAATGGCCTTGAGGAGCCAACAGCCTACATAAATATATATACATGTACCTCTAAACACATTTATATACACACAAATACAGTCATCTCTCAGCCTCAAAGCTTCATTCTCCAGGTAGGAAGCAAGTGTGGTTGTACTGCTAAGAGAAGCACTACAACAGGACATGAATGCAGAGAAGCAGCTGGGGAGATAAGCTGGCAGAACTTACTCATCATCAATGTGGAGGCTGCAAGCCAAGAGCAACAAGGGTAAGAGCAAATCTCTGTGTGTGCTCAGAGTGACCAAAGGGCACAGCTCCAGGGGGCTGCTGTCCCAAATTCCTTAAATTAACACCACAGCCACTGGCATCACATGCAGCCTTTCCTCCCATATCCCTCATTTTGACTCCTGCCTTTTGTCTGGGCCCTTTATCCTAAAAAATCTTCTCTCTCTACCATAAACCCAAGTTTAGGGGTTTTCTAAAAGATGGGTTTAACAATTTCTCACATATGCCAAAACAAGAGGGTTTGTTATTAATTCCTATATAATGGCTGGGTTTGGTGCTTTTGCTTCAAGAAAGGCAAGGTAACTGTGAGCACAAATCCAGGATTGCTTTGCACTGCAAGAGGAACAGGAAAATGATCCTGCCAGACACCTCCTCATAGCACAAAGCATGATGTGATTTCGAATGAAATCTTTCATAGCTACTCTTTGTATATGACATGCCTGTATTATCATTCCATGAAAACTATATATTTACATTTCTTCACTTTGCACTTTATAAAACAAATGGAAAATTACAAACACCACGGTTATCTTAGTTTTAGGAAGAAAACAAACAGAACTGTTATTCAAAATGTTCCCTTAACAGACTTGATGTATCGGTGCCCAAACATGCCATTTAACTGGGTATACCCTCCTAAAATTCCACACAGTCTTCACATCCTAAATCCTAGTCTCCTCCAACAAAGCCAACATCTATAAAGAAACACGTAACTCCACAATCCAAAATAAAGCGAAAAATCCTGGGCATAGGAGGGTTTCAGAGGTAAACCTTTGAGGAAATCAAGAAGGACAGGACTCATGAGGCGATGGTTTATTAATAGTGTGGGAAACTGCTGTAAGCCTCAGGCACAACATCAAAGAAGAAAGAAGGTAAGAGTGAGGAAAAACAGGAGCAGCATTGAGTGAGGAAGAGGAGAGAGAGAGAAAACAGAAATGCAGAATCTTTCAGCACTGAAAATGAGGCAGAGGCATTATTCTGACGCATTGCTATTCAGCTGGATTCTGCAGAGCCTTTGCACAGCCACATCTAGAAAACAGACTTTTCCATGGGGAAAGAAAGGCCCCATCAGCCGCTTTTCTCCGCTAAGGGCTTCTCCTCATTACCCTGCCTTAGTGCATTCAGCACAATCACACTCATCTGTAACACTCATCACAACACTTTTCACTAACCTGCGCAAGGCCGAATAAGATTTCCCCTAATTTTTCTCCAACTGGTTGGCTGTGGTCAGCTCCCCATTAGTTATCACAGCTTTTCAGGGCATTATTTTAGACCCTTAACTTCTCCCATTACAGATGGATGCTTGTTCTAGGATACTTTTACCTCTAGCTCTCCTTCTTTAAAACCTGCTTCATCTTAGAAAGGTACAAATATATTTGAACTACATATGTTACATCTGGAGAAACCATTTCTGAGCAGTGCTTTTAAACTGTGAAAGGCATTTTGCCTAACAAGGAAAAAGGAGTCAAAGTCAGAGAAGAAGAAAAAGAGTTGGGAAAGAGTTTTTTTAAAACACAAAGATAGGACAAAACAGATACCACATCACAGACAAGGCTGTTGTGAACTGGAAAGTGAGAGTTTAAGTAGTCTCTCTTTTGTTTGAGGAATCACCCATCAGAAAGTAAAAGATTGGAAGAGACTTACCAGGGGCTGTGATCCCAAGAACTCCCAGTTCTCCAAGTTTCTTCCAAAAGTCCTACAAATACAGAACAAGCAATCAGCCAAAACTGGCAGTCTGGGCATCAGCATAACAAGTTTCCCCAGGTAGTTCACTGGACACATCAGTTTATCTGTGAGATATCACGAGAATGAGGCAAATACAACTCTAATACCTGTTCTTCCTGCAGTGCAGCTCCATCCTTGGAACTGATAAATCACACATATTTAAGGACCCTAGTTATGCCACACACGGGAGGAATTTGTGGAACTCAGTGAAAATTCACATGCCTGAATTTAATTCTGGAAGGACACCTCCTAAGGTTTAACTCTTTGCCCGCTCTAAGGAACATTTTTGTGTAATAGTATAAACTGTCTATTACCAAAATCCTGGAAATATGATGCATTGGTATGAGCTGGCACTTGAAAACTCCTCTGTTTTAACAGGAGCTGGCAACTAAAGCCAAGGAAGCCTCCTTGGGGGAAGATTAAAAAAATGGGAATGTTACAGCCATGACAAAATGCAGTGGCAAAGGATGTTGTCACCAGGGAGGTCCACATGTGTCCTGGTGAGGCCATCTCCCTGCTGCTCTTTTGCTCTGCTATGTGGTGGACACATAGGTGACTACTCCTCACGTGGCCTCAGTGTCCAGCAATAATTATCAGGGAATATCTCCAGAGACTTCAAAAAGTATCATACAATAGCTCTGGATGACATCTGGAATGCCAGGCGAAATTTATACACTTCACTTCAAAGCTGCACATACATTCCTTGAAATGTCAACATCAGAGCTCTGGGAAATCCTGGCAGATATTTAGAGCTTTTTGAGTCTTGTGGAGCTTATAAAACCCAATAGTCAGATCTCTCATTTCCATCAATCAAAGCACGCCATAGCACAGAATTTTTTGGGTTTATTAGAAAGGCAAATTTCAGCTCAACAGTCAGACTCCACATTTCAGCATTTGCACACAATATTTTCACAGCAAATCTGAGAGGAAATTCATGTCCAAGAAAGGGACTGAGCCAAGAGTATACAAAGCACATGTTGGGGAAGGAGCCAAAACAGACAGGCAGAAATCCCATGATAAAAATCCAAACGAGACCATTATCAATCTTTATTATGACTATTATCGCTGGGTTATCCAGGTTGCTGAAAGTTGGTAACAAATGATAAAACAGGAAATCAAAAGAAAGGTTTTCTCTGTGGTTTTTAAGTTTGAAAAGTTAATGCATGTGTTCCTGTGGTGTGGCTTGGGATTGTCTGGACTAATGCAGAGATCAAAGTCCAGAGAGGCTTTCAGAACCACACATGAAATACTTGCCCGCATGCCTTTGAATTCATTTTCCTGGTCAATCTGTTGGGCCTTTGGAGCCAAATGCTCTTGGCAGAACTTTGTCATGGTCTGTCTAAGCTGGGAAAAGAGGGGAGGAAAAGCACATCTGTTACATCTCAGCAATATATTGTCTTCTTCCCCTGGATCCTGCCAGCATTCCCTCACCAGTCCACTCCAGCATCCCAAACCCAGAAGCACAAGACCATAGTTCAGGTTACTGGCTGAAATACCACAACAAAGGGTCATTTCTTTAGTCTTTTAAAAAGGAGCTGATGTACTTTAGTCCCTTTCAGTATTTAATTGTACCCTGACATGAGAGAATGTTCCTGAACTCCTGCCTGCACTGGGGTTTTAGGCATATTTTTGGGCAGGGAACTTTGGAAGCTGATGAACTGAGTTTGTAATGTGCTAATCCCATCCAGCAGCTGCTTACAGCATCATTTAATTATGTGCAGGTAATAAGCAGGGATACTAATTAAAACATGTTTGTGTGTCAAACTAGAGCTACATTATCTACCTTACTACCTTTTACAGTGGGGAAATTTGATAGAGCCAGGAATGTTCATGGATCCAATTGTTAAAAATCCAAAATATTTTTCTGATTTTTAAACTCTGAACACTTACATACACGTATGCTACAGAATTCTGTAGGTATACTAACAAAATATATACAGTATCTTATATGTTTTTAGCAGGAAGATTTAAAAACTTGGTCTGGATTTTATGGTAGAGTTTAGTAATTTTTTTTTGTTTGTTCTTTATTCCCACACATTAATTCTGGTGAAGCAACAGTTCTAGAGACTGAAACCCTGAGCTGTTAAATCAGAACCTATCAGGGGCAGGAACAACAAATCAGAATATGCCCACACTCCTCTGCCTTTCTCTGAGCCCCAAAACCTAAGCACCCTGTTTTTTACAATTGAGAAGATATGTTAAATTTCCACAGTCACACAGACCCTGGATCCTAGTACTACCAAACAAGCTTTCTCCCCATAGTTAGATTTAGAAACTGAAAAAGAACCTCGAAAGCCATTAGATATCATTCCACTGTGACAAAGCTGACTGCATTACACTTCAGCAAAGAGCTTAAAATAAATTAAAACAAGCTCAAAACCATAATAACAAAAAAGTCTCAATCAATGAGAGATTGAGCATGGCTTCAGACAGGCAGTCCTGATACACTAAGCCATTTTCTAACAGTTATATTGCTTTTAATTCAGTTTCACTAATATTACTGAAGATTATTTCTGATTTTTTTTTTTCAGCTTTTCCACTAGACACATGGGAAGAAGAGGAATATTTTACACCTCCTTTTACATCTGCTGAATGTAGAAGTATAAAGAAACCTCAGTATGAGCTGATAAGGCCATAAACATGAACACAAACATAGCAAGAGATAACTCTGCAGCAAGAAAGAACAAGTAAGTTTATTTTGCACATCCATATCCTTGCACCATCAGAATTATCTGGAAAGTGAGGCTGTAGCTCCAGTGTTTCACTGGCAGGAGTCTGTATGGAGCTGCCCTGGGAAGGCACTGCCCTTCACTCCAAGCCCTGGGGCAGAAGAGAATCTGAAATGGTGAGCACTTGGCTGTTGTTGCACACAGAAGAACACAGCAAAGCTAAAGATCATACAATCACAGAACATTCCAAGCTGGAAGGGACCCACAAGGATCATCAGTCTGTTGGAAATGATCTAACTTTCCTAACTCATTTTTCATTAGCTGTTTTAATTAATTGTAAGCATGCCCACTTGCAGTCAGCTCCAGTTAAGTTTCTTTTTCACAGACACATATGGATAATTTGATTAAATCACTGAAACCTTAAGTTTGCTAAAACTAATCCTGAGAAGCTCCAATAAACAAAGCCTGAGGGAGTTGAAAATTGGACACCTGGAATCTTAAATTTATGGCCCTTGAAAAACCAGAATGGAGTAACCAGAAGACACAGAGGATACTGAAGCCTAGAAAGCTGGAAACTCCCCATTTAAGAAAAAAATGATAAAAGGACTAAAGAAAGTCAGGCAGATTAAGATGAAGAGCAAGAAATCAATAACCAATAGAGGACAGAATACTAATTAGTAAAGAGAATGATGCAACTTAGAACCAATAAACATTAATTTCTTTGTAGGCTAAAAATGTGTCAATGAAAAAGTTTTGTGTCTTGGGTTGGTGTGGAGGTTGGAACTTTGTCAGACACATGAACACCCCTTGGTCAAGAATAAAGTAATGCCTTCCTCACTAACACTAAAGACAGTGTTAGAGTCTTATTTTTCCCAGCATTTTCAGAGGTTTTCAATAACCTTTCCATGTCCACCTCCCTGCCCTGCACAGGAAACCTCAACAATCTCACCCTGTGCCTGAGAGCATTGTCCAAATGCTCCTTGAGCTCTGACTGCCTTGGGGCTGTGACCATTCCCTGGGAACCTGTTCCAGTGCCCGACCACCCTCTGGAGAAAGAGCCTTTTCCCAATATCTTGCCTAAACCTCCCCTGACCGAGCTCTTGCCCTTCCCTGGGTTCCTGTCACTGGTCACCAGAACAGAGATGTGTTGCTCCTATGGTGCCCCTTGCAGAAAAGCCATAACCTGAAATGAGTCCTAAGAATTATCCTAAACTTTTAAGTGTTCCATTGGGCAGGAGAACAAGCTGGGAGAACTGCAACACTTCTTATGGGAGGATGTGACATGACCCCACCAAAGCGTTCCTTTGACGATCACGTTTCTGACGGTTATCGCCGATCTGACAGGCCCAACGCGGACGCAGGGGCCGTTCGCTCAAGCGGTGCGGTGTTCCGTGCCGAAGCCGGGGGAAGGGCCGCGCCGGTCACTCACGCGGGCCGCGTGACCGGGGGCGCCGCGCCGCTGCCACGAGGATTGGGCAGCCCTCCGCGGCCAATCGGCGCCTGCCCGCCCCGCCGCACCCCCGCGCGCGGCCCACCACGCCCAGCCGTACCTGGCGCTGCTCGGCGCTCAGCCCGTTCACCGTGTCGTCCACCGCCAGCCCCGCGCCGCCGCGCCGCAGCACCGCCAGTGCCTGCCACCGCCGCACCCGACCCGCCGCACGCCCCAGCACCGCCGCCGCCATGGCCGCTCTCCGCCGCAGCTGCGCGCGCAGCCGTGGCCCGGCCCTGGAGCGCCTTGCCCCTCTCCGGTGCCCGCCTCCCCGCGCGGCCGCGGCTGAGACCCGCGTCGTTGCAGCGCCTTTAATGATCTAAACCCACGAACACCAGAGACCGGAACAGAGCGGCGAACGCCCGACACGATGTTAACCGGCCATCGCTGCTGCCTCAGCCTCCTGTCTATCCCTACCCCGCCGAGGAGCAGCGACCAGCTGGGCGTTTGGATCATCAAACGCAGGAACTAAGCTGGACAAACAGGGACCACTGAACTAGGGGTGAAAAAGCAAAAATCCCAGTCCATCCTCGCACTTCACATTGCCAGGAGCTTCCCCAGAGCTTCAAGCATGGCTGTAGATTCCTTAAGTCGAGCTTCGAAGTAGGACCGCTTCTCCAGGGCACGCTGGTTTTCCTCTTGTGCTGATTTCCACTTGGCCATCGCTGTCTGTGGAGAAGTCAGTGCACACCACGTTTTACTAACACCAGAGTATGGAACAGGAAAGTCCAGTCCTAAAGCATCTGAGCTCTTCCTCCTAAACTAAGTCTGGGATTTCTTTTACCTTGGTTGCTTATGGAAAATGTGAATTTATCTATGACCAAAATTTAGGAAGTCTCCTATAACAGTTGTATTTTAGCTCTTGGGCTTCTTATCAAGAATTGTAGAACTGTAATGACTGTTTTGGTCTGTATATAGGTAGTTATTGAAGACACTTGGCTTGCACACTTCTCAGTTCCCCCAGAGATTACGCAGAGTCACTGCTGGGTCACTGCTCTGCAACAGTGTGCAATTTAAATCAAATGCTCTGACTTCCAGAATAACAACCAGGCTGGTGGATCCCTCTATTTAAAAGGGGAATAACAGTTTCCTTAACAAGTGTGTTTACATTAGAAGATAAATACTGCAGATTTTCATCTGGTTCATGTGGAGAAAGGAGGATTGGGAGGAACAAAATAACGTCCTAAGGGCCTGGTGCTCACTGCCTGGTTAAGTCAGTCTTACCTCAAGCATCTCCTTCTCTTTTGCAACTGTGTGACAAAATAGCATCAATTCTTCTATGACCTTCTTAGTTAGCATCTGAAGAGTCAAAAGGAAAATGATTTTTAATATGATGCAAATAAATGTGAGTCTCAGCTGCTTAAGCATCAGGAGAGAAGGGTAGGGGCACACAGACCCCCCCAAAGCCCATTTCTAGCTTTTCTTACTGTTGTCTTTTCCCAACAAGCACGTGTCTCTTTTTCCTCCTCTGTGTTGCTACCTGTAAGTAATTCAGGAGGTGCATTAGGGAACCTCTACTATACACATTACTCTGAGAACAAATAGCTTTTCAAAGTAACTTTCTACAGCAAGAAATATTAAGTTAGTTTATTCAGGCCTACTACAGGAAGCAGCTCTTTCTCTTAAGCCACAAAAAACTCCCCAGACCCCTGCAAAACCTGGAATTCCAGCAGTATTCCCTAAAAAAGGAAAAACACTCCAAATTTCTTATGAATAGTCACAACAGAAGAAAAAAAAAACATTCTGGAGGAGTACCAGGATGTAAGTAAAGTGCAAACTCCTTACCAGGATTGATGTTTCTGCTTTCTAAAATCATCATGCAAGTCTCCTGAATTTTCTTGAGCTTCTCAACTTCATGGACCAGCCTCTCATTCTCCTTCTTTAACTCCCTTAACTTAATAGTGCCCTGCCATTAACACAGGTTGTAAGTGAGGCAAGTTTCCAAGGAGATTTTCTTCTTAGTAATACTGACAATAACAACTTCACAAGTGCTGCACTTGGCAGAAGAGTAAGACCTTTCCTTCTGTCCCTATCACCACGGCAAATTAGGCTGTTGCAGGTCCTTGCTCCTGCTTCTTGACAGGATTAATACATTTATTACATCCACACATCAGAGCAATTACTAGAAAAAATTGATCATGGAGGAATTCCTTTTAGGCAACTCTATCTTTTCTTGTGCTCTCTCCCATTTATATAAATAATGCATGTAGTGAGGAGCATAGAAACATTGTGAAGAAAAGGGTGTCTTATGTCTTTAAGGCACAGCATTATTCCCTACACAATCCAGATATTACCACGCAATTGGATAAGCTGATCAACCTCCCAAGTTGAATGCAAATCTCCAAGAAGATCAATAAGCATGTGGATTAGGGTGATCTGGCTGATAGTGTCAGAAGCTTTGGAAACATTTCATAGGAAGTCTCAGAAGCTCTTAAGAAAATCAAGCTGTGAGATAAGAGGAATGATCATCCCACAGATTAAGAGCTGGAAAATAAAGTGAGATTTTACAGCTATATATTACCAGGAGGGCCTCCTGTACATGACAGAAGTAGTATTAGGCATATCCTAGAGTTATCTCTGAGAGTCAGGGAATAATGAAGTGCAAATTCTGAATCTAAACCTGATTCCACAAAATCAGATCTATTTGAAACAGAAGTCCCTGAACAGTCCCAGTTCTCTCAGCCTTTCCCTCCAGTCCCTTAATCATCTCTATGGCTCTTTCTGGGACTCTGTCCAGTACATCCATATCTCTTTTGTACCAGGAGCCCAGACAAAATATTCCCAGTTTGGCCTTCCCAGAGCTGAGCAGATGGGAAAACAACTTGCAGAAGAATACAAAGACATTCTGATGAAGAAAATGAGCAAGACAATCCTTAACATGACCTTGTATGGATCAGAACATAGAAATTACTCAAGAATTTATTTATTTTTCTCTCCTATCCTTACCTCTGCTCTTGCTAGTTGTTGTTTGAGTGTTTCCACCAACTGATTCTTGTTTTTCAGCTCTGCTTCTAGTTGGTATCTGCTGAGACGGCTGTGGAGTTAAAGAGCAAAAACTCAGCGGCAAAAAAACCAGTGTTGCACAGCTCCTAATTTCACAAATATGCCCTTTTTTAAGCATTTGCTTTTGTTTCTGACCAACAGATTTAACTAGCAAACTTGGCAGAAAGCGGCACATGGGTGAGAGCTCATCACGACCTTCCACAGGAGAACACCACGAGGACAACTAACAGAGATGAGAGGGACATACTGTCTTGCCACTGTCTTCTTTGAAACTGGTTCCACTCTCTTGTCAGACTTAGACAACCTTGAAAGGGAGATAAAATAAAATTACCAGAAGACTACTATATTCTTGCAGGTCACCAAGCCTATTAGTTTGACAAAATGTGCAAAATGAGCCATCTTTAGGACATCTGCCCAATAAATCCATCAATATTTTGCTTTTATTTACCCTTGGTTTGCAGCCTTGAAGACACTGTCCACTGTAACATTTGAGGGAAAGTTAAGACTGGGAACCCTGCTGAACTCTGGCTCTGGTGTTTTGCTGACACATTTTCTCGTCGAAGGAAAAGTCATTTGCAATTCTGCGAGAAAAAGACAACAGTGAAAACACCACAGCCTAGAAGTAACCTCCTTTAAAGTCTCTTAAGCCTTTAATTTGAGTTAAAGCAGTTATATCTGGCTAGAATGGAGACCTTAAGGTAGAAGTAACTAAGAGCAGTCCTCAAGTTTTACCCAGGATCAAGGATCCAGAATAAGCCACAAATAGGTCAGATGTATAGACAGTGTTAAAACACAATTACCAGGCTAGCAGTCTGAGAGTTTCAAATGCTAATACACAATAAAGAAGGTCTCAACATCAAGCAGACATTGTGCCACAAGGTTGTTGTTCAATACTGGAAGCAAAACAAACACAATCCACATGAAACACTGTTAAGAGACCTCCATATTTTGCTATGAATGAATAGCTACTAAAATAACACAGAAAACTAGCTTTTTATGTAGAGTTTGTTTCTCTTAAATCACAACTGTTTGAGTATATAAAGCTTTGTTCATTCAGTGGGTTTAGGAATTGCCTTTTCTCCCTCAAGTTAAGTATTTTTCAAATGACACACCCAGGAGCACATTTACATTAGAGCAACGCGGAGTTTCCACCGATACAGCCCAGCTCCTATGTTTCTAACGCTAATCCTGGGTGCTTCCCGTTTATAAAATGCTATAAAGAGCTGTAAGCAGCATTAAAAAATTTAGAAAAGTAAGATACTGTGAATGAAGCATTATTCACATCAATGGGCCGCTGCCTTAATCCGGTGAGGGGTAGACACAGCAGGCTGAGCGTTAACCTAAGTCCTAAATAGGGACCAAACACTGGAATAAAGCTTCCCGCTAGATTTTGGAACAGCCACCACGTACCTAGGCAGCGATGGAGCTCCCTAACTCTGGCGCCCCGCTGCACCCCGTGCCCCCTGGGTGTCCCTCCGTGCCCCGCACTCACCTGCGGACGGCTCAGGGAGGTAGAGCCGGGCGTGCACAGGAATGCGGGAGAACCGTCCCTCCATGGCGGCTGTGCTCCTCTCAGGAGTTCAAACTAGACCGCGCCGGGACGGTTGAGCGGTTCCGCGCATGCGCGGGGGCGCGGCGCAGGAAGCGAGCGCGCGGGGCGGGGTGGCGCGCGCCAGTGGGGGCTGAGGGCGTGGGCGCTTGCGCAGGTTCCAGCCCGCGCCCCATCTCTTTCGCGGTGTTTCTGCCTCCCGCTGTGTTCTGCCTCGCGCTCCCTCCCTCAGGGAAGGCGTTGGCGGCCGTTACAAAGGCACCGGCCGCGCGTGAGGCTCCAACGGAGCGAAGTTCCTTCCTTCTTTCCTTCCCTGCTTCCCAGTGAATCTCACCGCCTCACCCTGTGGTTTGGACACTCGAAGCCCGAAGATCAAGGGGTTTGTGGCCGTCTGTGTGGACGTGTGGGAGTCAAAAGCTGTGAGGGTGCCGCTGTTGCTGGTGTGTGAGGTACTAAAATTGCCCTCCAATGCCGCAAGGTGAAATGACGCATCCATATAAAATGTCTCCCGACTTAAATACATTTTGGCAGTGTTTGCTAACTTGGTTTTCTTAATGGGGGGGGCAAATCTCTCCCGATAGCAACGGGGAGCAGCTCCTTGAGAAGGATGCTGCAGTTCCAGACTGCGGGTGGCTTTGGCTTTCTAAATACCCACCTGAACATTCAGGATATAACAATTATGACAAGTATGACAATTTCAGGATAAAACCCTGAAACTGAAACATGAAAAATACAGAACCACACAACTGACACGTTTGATATACTTCAAACTCTGGTATTAGTTTTAAAAGTCCATGTCCCTAATGGGTATCAGGGAGTTGCTGTCTGTGTCCCACAGCGCAGTGTGAAAAACGAGGTTCACTTTCCTGGTAAAATTTAGAAAGTTTAATAAAAAGACAATAGGATTAATAGGGTTAATACGGTTGACTTGGTACCTTGGCCGACCAGGTGTCCTGGCACTCAGCCAACAGCACACCTACTATCTTAGAGAGATTCTTTAAATACCTTTTCTATTACATCTGCCTGTTGCATGTGCATAGACTATTATGGATATTCATCTTTTTCCAAGAACAGTTTTGCATGGCCACTCCTTGGGTCCGCCTTTTTAGAGGATGCGTGGTTCTTGGTTGTGGATTTATTATCACCTCCAGTTTGGGCTGTGGTCTATACTTTCTTCAGATGGCAGGTGCTGATAATTTGGCATATCAATAGCGGAGTCCTCTTCACATGTGCATTGGATGTTATCCCAACCAAACAGACAGTTCAATTACAAGCATAACTGTAATGAACAGGGCCGAAGCCTTTATTCAGAGATGCAGCTCTTTATTAGAAAAGCAAGGCGGGAAGGGGACCCGTCTGGGTTTAAGCCTATGCCACTCGAAGGAGGAGGCTGTGATGATTCTGTCTGCGGTGTGCAATACAGTCAGGATCAGACCTTCCAGGCCTCACAAGCAACCCCAGGAAGTCAATGAAAGGCTCAAAAAGTCCAGGTGTAGCCGCCGGAGGAGGACTCTGCAACTCATGGATAGAATTAATTCTGCATTTATAGAGTCACCTTACTTGTGCCGTCACGATGGTAGTCTTTAGATGGCTCGTTTGATGTCTAGGGACAGCAGAAAC